>CAJQZJ010009649.1:15537922-15591001 GCA_907164525.1 Lophiomys imhausi | reverse complement strand
GGGGGGAAACATAAATACCTTAAACTAAAAAAAAAAAAAAAAAAAAAAAGAAGGGAAGAGGATGGTGGGGCTGAGGGGGAGGAGGGTGGAAGGGTGGGACTGGAGGGGGGAGTAGGGAGGGGATTGTGATTGAGATGTAACTTGAAGAAATAAAAAATAAATTATTAAAAAAAATTAAAGAAATTAAAAGAAAAAGTAATAATGACTATGGAGTGCTCATATAGAACTGTCACATTTAGAGTAAAACTAACTTCTGAGTCATTTCAGAAAAATTAGAGGAGGAAGAAAGATCAAAGAAAAGGAAGATGTCTTTGTTAGGGTGTCTATTAATGCAATAAAACACCATGACCAAAAAGTAAGTTGTGGAGGACATTGTTTATTTCACTCACAGTTCCATATAGCAGTCCATCATCCATGGCAGTGAGGATGTGAACTCAAACAGAGCAGGAACCTAGAGACAGGAACTGATGGAGCAGCCATGGAGGAACGCTGCTTACTGGCTTGCCTCGCAGGGCTTACCTAGCCTGCTTTATTATAGAACCACCAAGACAATCAGGATCACCAGTCCAGAAGTGGCACCACCCAAAATAAGCTGAGCCCTCCCCCATCAATCACTAAAATATGCTCTAGAGGCTGGTCCACAGCACAGTCTTATAGAGGAATTTTCTCAATGGAGGTTCCTCTTCTCAAATGATTATAGCATGTGAAAAGTTGAAATAATTCTAGCCAGCACAGAGGACAAGGATACCTATTTTAACATGCAGTATTCAACACATGTCAGAGATACAGCACCCATATGATCACACCAAAATAGTTGCCTAAAAAGACAAGCATATTGGGAACACCCATTAACATGCCAATGTGGACGGTGAAAATTTCACAACTTCCAAAACTTAAATAAAGATCTATTTGCAATGGTTGTGGATAAAGGAAAGAACAAAAACAAAAACAAATGCAAAAAACAGTCTAATCCAAGAATGAGACACATGATACATTGTCCTATTCTATGTGTCAGCTATAAACATACGCACTGTATGAGAAAGAGTAAGCAGACCCTGTACCATATAAAACACATTAGTAAAGATGTGGTCATGAATTTGAAAGAGAGTGGGAAACAAAGAAAGAGATGGATAGGAACGGAGAGGTGGAAGTGTCAATATAGTACTCAGAAATAAATTTTTCAAAAATAATTTAAATTATAAATAAAAAAGGAAATGTACATTGGAAGACACTAAAGCAAGAATGGGCATTTTTTTCTTTTTGTGCTATTTATTTTTCTAATGTTTATTAATTACCTCAGGCTACATCTCCATCACAATACCCTCTTTCCACCTCTCCCAGTCCTGCCCTCTCACCCTCTACCCCCTATCCCTTCCATGCCACTCCTCCGGAATGGAGTGTTCCTACCTATCAGTCCCCCATCCCAGTTCAGCAGTCATATGAGGGCCAAGAGCCTTCTCATACACTTGGGGCCTACAAGGCAGCACCGCTAGGGAAAAGTGTCTCATTGACAGGTAACAAAGTCTATGTTCCTGTTCCCTTTGGTGCATTGGCTGTAGAATAGTTATCCTGTATTATATTGCTAACATCTGATTATAAGTGAATAGATGCCATATGAGTCTGGCTTCTGAGTCTGGGTTAGCTCACTCAGGATGAGCTTCTCTAGTTCCATCCATTTGTCTGTAAATTGCATGATTTCATTGTTTCTAATGGCTAGGAACACTCCTCCATTGCTGGTGTGAGTGCAAGCTTTTAAAACTACTATGGAAATCAGTCTGGCTATATCTTAGAAAACTTGAAATAGCTCTACCTCAAGACTCAGTCATACCACTTCTGGGTATACATCCTCACCAAAACACAAGGATGTTTCCTCATGTATGTTCATAGCAGCCTTATTTGTAATAGCTAGAAACTGGAAACAAAGCAGATGTTCCTCAATAAAGGAATGGATTAAAAAAAAAAAAAACAACTGTGGTACATCTACACAAATAATGGACATTTTTTAAAGTACTAACTTTGTTAAATATATAGGTTTTTCTGAGTAAAATATGAAGAAAAACTTCAAGTAGACAAGTTTCTCTAATTATATTTTATTGTTAGAATGAGTAAACAAACCTTATGAGATTATTGACATGATTTAAAGGGGAATAATAAAAGTGTACTTGATCAAAACAATTATGCCAAAATTCATCTACTATTTACAATAGTCAAAAAATATCAAACTAAGATTTGTTACAAGTCAAACATCATTGACCTGTTAAAAATATCCTTGTGGCAGAAATAATGGGAACTCTTTTTTTTAAATAATTTATTTATTTCTTCAAGTTACATTTCAATCACAATTCCCTCTCTACTCTCCCCTCCAGTCCCACCCTTCCCCCCTCTTCCCCCTCAACCCCCATCGTCAACTTTTTTTTTTTTAGTTTAAGGTATATCTTTTCACCCCAACAGCTCCCTTTCAGTCCAGCAAATAGTTCTTTCTCTTATAATAATAAATACAAAACAACAGAAATAAATAGGTCACAATTATGAGAGTTATATGGCTTAGCATACATTCTCAATGTCCAGTCCATATGCATTTGGCACCTGACTTTAACATTCTACTATCTAAACATCTCCATGAGTTTAAAGGTCTATATCTGACTCAACATTCATACTAACTTGCAACACAATTTTAAAAGTATCTTCTTAGATCTATAACACTCTCTTGACTCCTAAACAACTCAAAATTAAATTATGAGACTCTAGCTATCTGTTCTTCAACCACCTCAGAGACCTGAGAGGGATAAATATATCTGATTTTATAGGAAGTACAGGACCTGCAGCTCCCCAAACTAAGAAATGACATACCAGTGGCTGCCTGGACAGTTCCCATTTTCTCTCCATACATTACAGCATCAATCTTCAGCTGTTTGGCCCCGTTTCTCTGACAGACATTGATTGTAGAGTAGGGGTTATGAAGGACTTGCCTACCCTGTCTTGGCAGAGCTAGACTGTCGACTTACCTGCTTCCAAATTTTGTCTTTTTTGGACAGAATTCTGTCTACAGTTGGAGCAAGGGGTTTTTCTTGCCAAGAGATAGGCTTACCATTAATTCAACCATCTTGCACTGGAGATTCTTAGATGTTCATCTTCTACTTGGAGTAGAATAGGAGGTGCTGTCAGGAGCTGACATGTCTCAATATCAAAAAAATCTTAAGTTAAGAAAACATCTTTGAATGCCGTAATCTGCGGATCTCTTTAGGTTTTTGAAGACGCCCTATCTGTCTCTTATATTTAGATAAGCAACTGTTGCTTGTCTCTTAGCAACTTAATTTCTGATTAGCTTAGAAAATAACTGTGATAGACTGTCATAGTAACTAACAAAATGACATGCTTGCGTGACTATTAGTTTGCATTTCTTAACTATGAGGCTAAAATTTCAGACAAGGAAAAAATAGACATAAAATACAAAGAATATCAGTCCATGACGATCAACTCTGAATATTAAGCCTATAATTTATATGAAGTGGAATTTCTAAAGTATCATTGAAATTTTGAGCTTCTTTAAGTTTGTGTAAGAAGTTGTCCAAGTGAAGAATTTGGAGATTTCTTTTTTGATGCAGTTAAATGTAGTGACTTAGACCAGAAACTGAATAAAAATTAAGATGAGAATTTCATTTCTTATTTAACTTCATGGAAAGTCCACAAAAATGGGGATTAACAGATCAAACTGCAGTGAGGGAACTGATTTACAGGTAAGATACAAGCAAAAAATATGCAATTACTTTTATTTATTTTTATGTCATTGTTTTTTCATCTTTCATTTCACATTTTGTCATTATTTTCCCAAACCTTCTAGCATTTTGATATGACATTGTCTCTGTTTCATTTCAGTCTCAACTCATTTCCCACTGTGTTCAATTTGTTGCAATGGGTGCTGTTATTTCCTCAATGACCTTAGAAGGCATGTTCTCACATTTGATCTCTCAGTTTGTGTACAAAGGTCATCTCGGAGAAGGTCAAAAATGAAAGAAGCCACACTCTTTCTGACATGATGAATAATGCTAACTACAAAGACCCGAGGTCAGAGGAGACTGCCAAAAGTGGTGGGAAGTCTCCATTTTCTTCTCAGGTGCTCATGAGTTCTCAGCTGACTCTGATCCAAGTCTCAAAAACGTGCCCGTACATTGAGGAGTGTTTCTAAATCATCCTGTGATCATCAGCATGTATCCATCAAGGATGGCAAATCAGAGCTGCCTTTTCAGGAGGCAAGCAGTGACACTTATCACACTTGGAGGGAAACAGATTTCTATTTAGAAATAAACAAGTGCTTTGGGTATGTCTTCACTTCCTTGTTTTTTTTTTTTTTCTTGTTCTCTAGATATCAATTTTACATAATGATTTTCAATTTAATTACAATATAATTACATCATTTGTGCCCCTCCTCTCCTTCCAACATCTATTATACCAACACTGATCCCTCTAAGTCCTCTTATGCTTTAATAATTATTGTTACACACGTGGATAAATGCAACTGGCTGCGTTGTTTTAGTGTTACTTGTATGTACATACTGACCACTTGGAATTGGATAACCACCTAAGGGGCTCATCCTTCAGGAAGACCATCTCTCCATTTCTGAGTACTCTTTAATTGCTAGTTTTGGGACACATAAGCTGGGTGACGGATGACCCAGAAATAAAGCATGGAAGTAGAGTGCGGTCAAAGATGTGTCCAAACCCCCAAAGTCTCAAATCTTGTGTCCAGCAGGAATAAGGACTGCTCACTCCTTGTTCCATACCTGCATGTCTTCAGGCACATAGCTTTGTAAGCCGCACTCCTATAATTCTCCAGGTAGATGTAGGTAGTCAGGAAACCTAGTGCATGGAATGCTTCTACATGTAAATGAGATACCCCAGTACCTTAATCTCCAACCAATAAGGTAAACCCACCCTGGAAATGTCTTTCCACTCCCCAAGGTTTATATAGCCCACATTCACTGTGGAATAAAGCACATTAGCTGTTTCATTAAAGACCATCTAAAAGAGCTGTTTTATTATTGTCTGAGAGCTGTAACATTATGACCATAGAAGAAGGATCGCTGCCCCTGCATCCCTTGCCCGACCTGGATCATAGAACTATAATAGTATGGGAGAGGGTTTTCTCCTCTGGTTTTCTAAACTGGATTGGGATCCTCCAGGACCCACTCATTCTGAACCTCACCTCTTCTATTCTGGTCCAGAGTGTGACAGTGCCCTGACACCCCCAGAAAAGAGGCACAACATGGGACCCACAGCTAATAAGTGCACATAGATAATGTTTATCATTTTTTTCTTTAAACATTTATGTATTAATTCAAGTTATGTCTCCATTACAGCCCTCTCCTTCTATCCGCTCTGGGTCCCACACTCTTACCCTCTACCCCCTTTCTTACCTATCTTACTCCCCCGGTATGGGGTGCCTGCACGTATCAGCCCCCCTCAGTTCTTTGGATACATGAGGGCTAATAGCTTTCTCTTGCACAGGGGCCATATATGGCAGCTCCACTAAGGGGTAGTGTCCCACTAACAGGTAGCAAAGTCCATGTTCTGTTCTTTTGGGTCTATTGATTATAGGATGGTTATCCTGTACTATATGGCTAAAATCCAGTTAGAAGTGAATATATGCCATGTATATCTTTCTGGGTCTGAGTTAGCTCACTCATGATGAGTTTTTCGAGTTCCATCCACTTGGTTGCAAATTACATGACTTCCTTGTTTCTGATAGCTGAGTAGTATTCTATTGTGTAAATGTACAACAGTTTTTTTTTTTTTAAATCCATTCTTGGTTGAAAGATATCTTTGTTGTTTCCAGTTTCTAGGTATTACAAATAAAGCTGCTATGAACATAGTTGTGGAGATGTCCTTGTGGCTTGGTTTGGAGTCTTCTTAAACATATAAATAATTTTCAAGCTGAGAGATGTTACGTATTAAACTAGCTTCCTCACAAAATGCAAAGGATCTAAGTAATTTTATGTATATGTGCAGAAAATAAATATGAATTTTAAAACCACTCTAATAAACGACCAGAATCAACTATAAAAACATAAGTCAGACAATGCCTAACATTAGCTGATTTATACAATAAAAATGATCTGTGAGTATTGAGAAAAAATTGATTTGCTTACTGGAGCCCACTTGTCTTCGCCCCTCTCTACAGTGACATAATCGCACTGCTATTATTTTTCCCTTAACACCCCATTCTCATTAAACTCCACTATGGTTATTATTTAAATTTTGTTTATATTTTTACTACTTAAGTAGTCTTTGAATCATTTCAATATCTCTTTTAGATTTTTCCTTAATTTCAGACCATCAACTCACCAAATTTTTATTACTGTCTGCTAAATGATCTCATCCTGTTGATAATTTACAGGATTCTGCCTTTTTAGTAAAGTAACTCTTTTGTCTCAAACTTGTTCTTAAATCCAATTTTTTTCATGCTAAATATTCTCTTCACCTGATTGATAAAAATAATCTTTTGGGTATAGAAAGTTGGCATAGTAGATAAAAGTGCTTGCTGAAAAAGCATGAGGACATAAGTTCAAATACCAAACATTCAATATAAAAATCTGTACCCGGCCTTGTGTCTCTGTAGCTGTAGCGCTAGAGGTGGGAAGAGACAGGAGGACCAGAAGCTAAGATTTGGTCTGAGAGCTCTCTCTAAGGAGTAAGTGGAGGTCATTAGGGGACAGCCAATATTCTGAAATCTTTCTCTGGCTCCCATTGCATGCAACTCGACATGTACACTTCCACATCACACACATGCTCTCATGCCACACATATATCCACACACAAAGAAACTTTGGGTTGTCTCAGTGGGTAAAATCTTAGCCATGTAAGTTTAATTCCCAGTACCCACATACAAATTCTAGTGTGGCAATGTGTAATTGCAATGCCTGCACTGGAGTCTCAGAAAGAGGTGAACCCCTGGGTTAAGTAAGTAAGCTTAACTTACTTGGGAAGCTCTAGGCCAGTGAGAAAGTTTTCAAAACCAAGCATGCTGTATGTCTAAATTCAATCTCTGTTGCCTCATGCACTACATGCACACCCACATAGGCACATGTACCCCAGCTGATGGGGTGGTGTTAAGCATTCTGAATGCTAATTAATTGGTCCTGCTTGCTGTCTGTTACTTTCATTGTCACTGATTGGTTAAATAAATGCTGAGGCCTGGAGATTGGGCAAAGATGGAGGTAGGCAGGACTAAGGTGCACAGGCTTCAGAGACAGAGAGCAACTTGAGAAGAAGAAGCCTCTGGAGAGCAGCCAGAAACAAACAAGAAGAGAGACACATGGCATGGGGCATATTAAAGAAGATCATTTCACATGCCTGGTTAAATTATTTAATTAGTCATTTTTTCTACACCCAGCACATACAGGAATAACACACACACACACTCTCTCACATCAGTCATTTGATATCGTATTTTTCCAATAATATTTCAACAAAGGATATTACATTTTTCTCAGAGTTCAAATCTAGCATCTTAATTTTTCTAATTCTCCTGTTTCTCAAATATCTAGAATTTGATTGGCCTTGTCATCAAAATCTAAACAGAATCTGACAAATTCCATGCTATTTTTCTGGTAAAACTATCACTATCATTATTTGTTTAGAAATAGTAATTCCCTCCTTATTTTCTAGATTTCTAACCCTGTGCTGTCCACTTTACAGTTTATCCCACAATCAGAACAAAATACTCCTTCCAAATATAAATTAGTCTGTGACATTCTTCCTTATTGATAGTCTGCAAAGGCTACTCAGTTTCCAAAACAAAATTCAAGGTCCCAGAAATAGACTACAAAACATCTTTTTGTCTATAACTTCGCACCTTATCCTTTTGTGTTTTGATCACCCCATTCTTGGCTCACTCTTTCCTGAACTTTTAGCACATGCTTCCAAAGAAAGGGCCACATGAAATATATACTTGTGTTCCGGAAGATACTTCACTTAGACATCCACTAATCTAGATGCTTCACTTCACTTTTTCAATGATAACTAGGTGAAATCTATTCACTGGCATTTCACATCACCAAGCCTTACTCCTATTTTTCTATTTTCAATGTTCTTTTCAGTGAATTGAATTCTTCATGTAACATTAATTTTTCAACCCACTGTAGTCTGAATTTGATCCACGTATCTCCTTGAAAATATACTCCCAAAGGTCACTTTTAAGCTCTCATATCTCGGATTTCAATTTAAATGTCATTTACTGATATAGTTCTATCTTAACTTTCAAATAGGAGTTAGAAAATCTCAGTTGGTCTCTGTTCACAATTCTTTTCCCCCCTCTTGTCTTTGACTTACATTATATTTTAGAATGTTTGGTATTATTTTTCTTTTTAAACTAGATAAAATCTCCCTGTTAAAGATGAACATGTCTACTTTTTTCCTACTGTGATAGAGGTAAATAGTAGGGACTATATTTTACACCAAAACACAAACACACTACCAAAAAGGTGAATGACAGATTGTAGGCATTGTTACCTTTAATATTGTTTTAGTTATTTGCATACTAAACACACTTACTCCTGATAGAATTTTATGGTTAAACTCCCGGAGTGAGGTTTCCCTGGGCTCTAAGATACCAACATGACATTTATAAACATAAGTAATGGTGAAAAGCTGATAAAGGATATTTAACTTGCGTGTATATTGGGAGGTGCATATACAGAGATTAATGCATCTATATCCATAATCTGAGCATATACATGAGCTTTAGATTTGTGTGAATTTTTAATTCAGTCCAGTACAAAAGGTACATTCAATTTAACAACCTTTCTCAAGACATTTTCTGGTTAATCATTATTGCAGTTCTGGTTTTCAAGGTTATTTGGAAAAGTCTTTATTGCTTGATATGGACAATCTTCTTTCTATGGGATGATTCTCATATTCTATTCATTAAGAATAATTTTCCTCTTCGGGGTAATGGCATGTCCAGAAACTGACCTTGCTCATTTCTCTTTATAAGGTGTTTACTGATCTGCCTTGTTCTAGAACCCAAAGTAACTACAGGTTTATGTGTCTTTGGTAGATTTAGAAGATAAGTATGATCTGACAGAGGATCTATAAAGGTGATAAATCAGAGATGCCATGCTGTTTTACTGCTCGTGGTTTCTTTCTGGACTCAATGGTGGAATCAATCCTTTCAGCAATATCAGTTTCTGTGAACTCTTGCATTTCTTTTTGAGGACCTCCTCTATTTTTGCATTTTTTCTAACTAGCATTTTTTCCCTGTCCTACATTTTGACATATCATTACAATTTGCTTTTCTGTACAGAATTTAGTGCAGTTGCAAATGATTAACCCTACCATCTCCACAGATTATCTCAACTAAAATAATTTAAATCCTGCTACAAATATTTCTCACATCTGTGTCTCTCTCCTACTTTATTTCCATGAATATTAAAATATTAAAACCTCCTTCTAAGAATACAACCTTAATTTGGGAAAACACAATGTTGTATTTTTCAAAGAAAATGATCCTCATTTCCTTCTCTCTCTGAGCACTTCAAACTCTTCATTTGCCATGTTCATGTGGAACTGCCTGCCACTCTTAGCTGTCCTTTAACCTCTTTATGTTCTTATGTCCTACGTATTTTTTTCTTAATCTGTCATGATGAATATTCTCTTTTTATGGTTTGTGTACAAAAGAGAAAAAATTAGAGTTTTAAGAAACATTTCCCAGAACAGACAAGCTGTAACTCTTGGCTGCCCAGAGAAGAATGGAGAAAAGAAAGGGAGGGTAATCCATGCTCTTTGAACTGGCATAGATATTAGACACATGGAAAACAAGCAACCATGTGATGACAAAGGGAGATATAAAGAAAGAGGATGGAAGCATGGATGTCAGGGCAGCAAAAAGGGCTTGAGAAATCATGCTTAGAGAGTTCAAATGGTATGCATGATTACATAATCTATATAATTCAGCAAAAATCCACTAAAGAAGTTAAGAACTCCACTATGGTGTTAAAGTTACAAATTGAGGAATTACGTACAGTAGATTGTCTTTTTTTTCCCTACATGGATGAGCAACTATCCCACTAGATGTTTCACTTCAGTTATTTGATGTAATGAAAAAAATAAAAAATAACCTTTAGCTCTTCTCATGGATATTATGCCTTTATTTTTGAGGTGCTTTGTTGTTACTCTTTGTCCCCCCTTTCACAAAGTCAGGGAGCAATGTTGTCTCAAAATGGGGATTTGGAGGATAATTTGAGATAAGCATGCTTGGGTTTGATATGAAAGAGCAAAATCTCATCTCCACAGAGTATGACAGTTTACTGATATAATACATACACAAAAGACATTTATTTCTCTCATATATGATGGACAGGAGACTTGCTGTTGTTTAATATTCCAAAAGTAGAAAGATTATTATTTCTAAATAAACCTTATTCAGAATAGTCATGCACAAGATTAACTCAATTCCTAACCAGTGCTGTGATAATAACACTAAATTAGACACAAGAAGAGGTTATGGTGCGGGGTTATCATGCTTTAAGGAGTTAGAATGCTGAGTAAACTCTTGTCCATTTAATACTTCACTATCATATTACTATGGTAACTAATACTCTCGTGACCATGAGCAGAAATTAAAATAGGCTATGGTAAAGCTTTATGTAATACTTACTATGTTTATGATTATGTACCAAGAGAAAGGAAAATTAACAGAGAGAGAGAGACAGAGACAGAGAGAGAAAGAGAGGGAGAAACAATGGCACACGTCAAGGTCACACAATTGCTTGAGGAAGTCAGTTCTCTCTTTCTACCACGTTAGTTCTGGGTTTCAGGCAGATTGTCAGGCTTGGCAGCATGTGCTCTTGTCTATAAGCCATCACATCAGTTTCATTTATTTTACTTTTAAGAAACAAAGAATAAAATGAAAAGTTACAGTATTCAGTGAAGAGTGTCCTTGGCAGCAACACTAGATGTGGTAACATGGACAGTAGAAAGTCCAAGAGGTCATAATCCTACACAAAATTCAGGCAACTAAGGAATGGTGAGAGCCAAGATAAAAGTTTCCTCCAGGGAAGAGCACACTTATTGATTAGCCAATACCAAGTGGTCAGCCTGGAACTATACATACAAATAGCAGTATACAGACTTAGTAAATTATACCAATGTATTTATTTATATGTGTGTTTTTGAGTGTGTGTGCATGTGTTTATGTACATGTCTGTGTCTGTGTGTAAGAACAATTAATAAAGAAAGAGGCAAAGGATTTTAAAGAAAGGAAAGAATAAAATGATGTAATTTGTAATTATAATTTCAAAAACTAAAAGGAACATTTAAAAAGTCATTGGCTCATGTAACCTGCTTTCTAGATACACATTGTCCGGTTTTTTTTTTTTTTCTTTTCTTGATCCAAATTTGCATTTCTATTTCACCTTGGAAATGTGTGTGAACTTCCTTATCACAATAGTTTCTCTCTGCCAAGTATTTCCTTTCTTCAATAGTGCAATAGTTCCTGCCAATGAATCCATTCTATGGAAGTGATGCTTTTTTTTTTTTTTGTCAGCATTCAATATTTTATGACTGAATTATATAAGCATAAGTTGTATGTGGAAGAAGAAATGTTTGAGTGTAACTATGTAAGGGGCACATTATTTTCTGTATGAGGAGGGGTGTTTCTGTCTAGACACAAATTGATTCATGTGCACTTAATTCATCTCACATTGAATTTTTTTTACATAAAGTTTAACAGAATTTTGATATTATTTGAGTTTTCCAGAGACCAATTAAAACAAAGCAATGCATATTTTTCAGTAAGATAACCTTTCTTTAACCTGAACATATTTTTATTGTGCTATGTAATTACATACTATATTTGAGAGACTAATATAGAAGTGAATTCTTAGAAGTATTTTAATTTCTCAGATTTGCCTTTTCCTTCCACAGTAAGTGTTAAATTAACTTTTCTTTAAAAACCCCTCCTTCGGTTTTTATACAGAAGTTTCCACATCTGAAAGCTTCCCCTTGACCTCACTTTTCTACACTTGACACCTCTAATTTCTACCTATTGAACTTCCTGTGTGGGGGAGCAGGAAGAATTTTTGAAAGTCATTATATATGTTTGGGTTGACTTACTGTAGTGCAGTTCACTTTCATTTTGGACTTTGGAAAATCATACATTGTCCAGCTACAAAATAAGCATAGTGAGCTAATGTTGAAGGATTGATAGAATGATTCCCTATAAAAATGAAGTAAGGTTTTGTTAATCACAATAAGTCCTGGATCAACCGTGACCCTATCACCGTCACAGTAAGTGTCTAAGTACTTTGAAGAAATCACTCAGGGTTCCCTTGCAATAAAATTATGCATAGAAACTCATTAGTATTGATAAAATGTAGAATATTATCTAAAATCTTTAATGTTTAGCAATGAAAGCAGCCTAAGAAGATGCACATATTTATATATTTACATGCATACATCCTTTAATATGTTGATAGCTTGAGATATTTTTTATTATTTATATGAATATGTAGACATACTCCAAATTATTTCTGCATTATTGCCACCATTCTTCCTTGTTTCTTTAAAAATATGGACCCTAGGCAGTTCATTTGTTTTCTGTTATCTATGGGATCCATAGTATTGTTAGTTATTGAAATTAACAAAATGAAAACTTCATAAAACCATACAAAATTTTCCATCACCTATATCATATGTCCTAATTATTAAAGCATCCACTTTTCTTTGCCTCTTTTCACTTAAAAAAGTTCCGAGTTCGCTTTGTGTCTGTTTTGCTGGGGTTTTGTTATTGTTGTTGTTGTTATTGTTATTTTCTACCATATGTCCACAGGAATTAAAAGTATGTGATGATGTAGTAACAACAGGAAGTAATTCTAAGTATATGTTAACCTCTTATGGATGTATGAACTGATGTTCATTTATGCATTCACTGAACACTTGTCTTCCAGAACTCATTCTACCTTAGAAGAGTGACACATCACATTCCAAAGTAGGCATTTTATCCTGTAATCCACCCATACAGGGGTTTTAGTAACTTTACAGATTTTTTTTTTCAGTTGAACTGGATTCTGTCTGGCACTTACCTGTCATATGAACTGTAATATTGTTTTATTTTAAAATGATTAATATTTCATTAATAGTCAAAGAAATGGTTGAGATTGTGACATCTTTATGGATATAAGTTACTATGTTTTCTTCTTATGTAGCCCCCATTGACCATTGTAAATTTTTAATGTAATTTTGATAAGAAATTTCATCAGGTTTAATATCATTACTTGCAACTTATTTGCTTTTAAGACAATACTTTTTATAAATTTTCACCAATTTTTTTCATATATTTTGCTAATATACCTTTTCTTTTTAGAATTTCAAATAAGAGCCACTATATTGTAGCTATGAAAGCTTTTGGAATATATGTGTTCTAATTATTCTTCATTGTTAGTTTTCTAATCTTCTCATAAAATTGTTTCTTCTTGAGAAATATTTGTATATGTATTTTCTAGAAATATCCACTTACTATAAATTTTGGAAGATATTTCTTTTTTGATTTCTTTAAAATTATTCATCTTTGCTTTCTCAGTTGCATAGATACTGGATCTAAATTTCAATGTTCATGGTGTGGTATATATGTAATGCAATTTGTTTCTTATATACATCACTTTTGAAGTGTCTTTAATGATCAATCTTTTCTCACTATTCTATTATGTTACATTTTTTTTCAAAAATAAGTTGTGGTTGTATGTTTAACTGTCTTACTTTATTTTTCAAGCATTGACCTATTCGTTGACTTATAGGAATGTGTGGGTAGTATAATATATTTGTTAGTTTAATTAATTGACAGGTAGTGTAAAGGATTTTGGTAGTTCAGAGAAATTCTAAACAATATTAATAAATACCAAAAATGTCATTGAAGTAATTATATGGCCTACCACTGAAATTGTTAATAATAACATAAAATCATTGTGTTTATTAAGACTAACATATATTGACAAAATTTTTGTGTTACATTTTCTAGAATTTTGATTTTTTTTTAAATTTTCAGCATGATTCTAGGACTATGAAAGATAATACCCAAGTAATACAATAGGACTGATACTCACATGTAAATTTCTATTAAACCAAGGTAATAGTGTATCAAAATGTATAGTAACTTTTGATTACAACTGTTTATTTAGACTGAAAAATAAGCATCACTTTTATCTACTTTAATTTATCATAGCACAAGTCTTCAAGTGTAACTAACAAACTTTGAAACTATAAAATGTAGTATTGTGGGTATATTTGCTAAATATACAATTTCTTAAATAAAATAAAAAAGAACTACATATGCCTATTCATCTTTGTATGATAAAATGTTTTCCTGATTTCAATTGACAGATCTCTAAAAATAACACAGGAATTTGTAAACAGTAGTATGTAAAACCAATTCAATATTTATATTCAAACATCTCTGTTCCCTTCAAAATTAATATTGTTCCAATTGGTTTAATGATCTTCCTGTTGCTGGTCTGGCATTTTATTTCAGTAATCAGTTCTTATATTGATGGTTTACATTATCTATTCTAATTAATAACTGTAAAATGTTCTTAAATGTTAACTCATATTTTAGGTTTGTTTATTTTCTTTCCAAGTTGCTCAGAAAGGATTTTCTAAAAATTTCCCCAAGCTGACTAAATTAATGAATTTGACACTTTTGCATTGTAATGTTGACCAATTTAGTGAATAAAAAAAAAAAAACTAGCAAATAAGTATTATTTTGTTTATCCCTGGGAGAGTACAAAGATTCAGAAAAATTCTTCCTTTTCCTCACTCATGTTTCCTTCCCATTCTTTATTCTTTCCTTCCTGTCATTTTTCATTTTCTTGTTTATTTATCTCCAAAAATATTGGAAAATGTGTTATCTGTTTTAGTTTTAATATACCACTGGAATTTAGTGTCTTAAAATATCAGGGATATACTTAGGTCACAATTCTTCAAGTCAGCATCAGTTGGGACTTAACTAAGTTATTTTCCAAATCTGGTTGAGACCCTACTGGTATTATTGTTTGCTCATTAGCCTGGCAGGTTAGTGGAGTCAACCTTTTCCCAGATACCTATGGTTTCATGCCTGACTGCTCGATGTCTGTCAGCCTAGATAATGAGCATTGGCAGTCCATGTCTTCCTTACCATTTGGCATTCCGGTCCACAGTAATCATAGTGTCTTTTCAGGGTTCACTGAACAGCCAGAGGCCACAAACAATGTGCAAGCTATTTACTAATTCTTTATTTTTTTGTCATGTATATTGTCCATTGGCCAGAGCAAATGAGATAATAGGGTGTTGAATTAAAAGCCAATTGCTATTAAATCTCTCACAAAATATTTTGTAAGCTGTCCCTGTTGTAACTAGAAGTAGAATTAGTATAGTTGTATACAGCACAAAGCCAAACAATTAACACAGACTAATTGCAGAGAATAGAAAAAAATATTGAGGGAAATCTGGGTTTTTTTTTTTCCCAGTTTCTAGCTATTACAAATAAGGCTGCTGTGAACATAGATAAGGAAACATCCTTGTGGTTTGGTAGGGAATCATTTGGATGTATACCCAGGAGTGGTATGGCTGGGTCTTGAGGTAGAGCTATTCCAAGTTTTCTAAGATATCCCCAGACTGATTTCCACAGCGGTTGCACCTGCTTTTCCTCCCACCAGCAATGGAGGAGTGTTCCCCTCCTCCACACCCTCCCCAGCATGTGCTGTCATTTGAGTTTTTGATTTTAGCTATTCTGACAGGTGTGAGATGGAATCTCAGAGTCGTCTTGAGTTGCATTTCTCTGATGATTAAGGATGCTGAGCATTTCTTTAACTGTCTCTCAGCCACTAGGGATTCCTCCTTTGTGAATTCCCTGTTTATCTCTGTTCCCCTTTTTTTGATTGTATTATTTGGTTTCTTGGCATTTAATTTCTTGAGATCTTTGTAAATTTTGGATATTAAGCCTCTGTCAGATGTCGGTTTGGTGAAGATTTTTTTCCCACTCTCTAGGTTGCCTTTTTGTTCGAATGACAGTGTGTTTTGCCTTACAGAAGCTTTTCAGTTTCATGAGGTCCTATTTATTGATTGTTGGTCTTAGATCCTGAGCTGTTGGTATTCTGTTCAGGAAGTTGTCACCTGTGTCAATGAGTTCGAGGGTTTCCCCTACCTCCTCTTCTAATAGGTTTAGTGTGTCAGGCCTTATGTTAAGGTCCTGATCCACTTGGACTTAAGTTTTGTACAAGACAATAAGTATGGTTCTAATTTCATTCTTTTACATGTCGACATCCAGTTGGACCAGCACCATTTGTTGAAGATGCTGTCCTTTTCCCATTGTGTGGTTTTGGCTTCTTTGTAAAAAAAATTAAGTGAACATAGGTGTGTGGGTTCATTTCTGGGTCTTCAATTCGATTCCATTGATCCCCTGGTCTGTTTCTATTACCATGTTGTTTTTGTTACTATTGCTCTGTAGTAAAACTTGAAATCTGGGATGGTGATACCTCCAGATATTTTTTTATTGTACAGGATTAATTTAGCTATTCTGGATATTTTATTATTCATTATGAAGTTGAGAATTGCTTTTTCCAGGTCTATAAAGAATTGTGGTGGTATTTTGAACAGAATTGCATTGAATCTGTATATTGCTTTTGGTAGGATAAACATTTTTATTTTTTTGATCCTACCTATCCATGGTCATGAGAGATCTTTCCATCTTCTGATGTCCTCTTCAATTTCAATCTTCAAGGACTTGAAGTTCTTGTCATACAGGTCTTGCAATTGCTTGGTTAGAGTTATCCCCATGTGTTTTATACTGTTTGTGGCTATTATGAAGAGTGTTGTTTCCCTAATTTCTTTCTCGGCCTACTTATTTTTTTTGTGTAAAGAAGGGGTTCTGATTTTGTTGAATAAATTTTGTATCCAACCACCATGCTGAAGGTGTTTATCAGCTGTAAGAGTTCTCTGGTGGAGTTTTTGGAGTTGCTTATGTATAGTATCATATTGTCTGCAAATAGGGATAATTTGACTTCTTTGCTTCCAATTTGTATCCCCTTGATGTCTTTTAGTTGTCTTATTGCTCTAGCAAGAATTTCAAGTACTATGTTGAAGAGATATGGCAAAAGTGGGCATCCTTGTCTTGAACTGAGTTTAGAGGAAATGCTTTAAGTTTCTCTCCATTTAATTTGATGCTGGTAACTGGCTTGCTGTATATCGCCTTATTATTTCTTGTCCTTGTTTGCCCATTCTCTCTAGGACTTTTAGCATGAAGGAGTGTTCGATTTTGTCAAATTCTTTTTCAGCATCTAGCAAGATGATCATGTGTTTTTTTTTTTCTTTCAGCTTGTTTATAGGGTGAATTGTGTTGATGCATTTTCATATGTAGAACCATCCCTGAACTCCTGGGATGAAGCCTACTTGATCATGGTGTATTATAGTTTTGATGTGTTCTTGGATTCAATTTACCAGTATTTTATTAAGTATTTTTGTGTCTATGTTCATGAGGGAAATTGGTCTGAAGTTCTCTTTCTTTGTTGGGTCTTTGTGTGGTTTAGGAATTAGCGTGACTGTGGCCTTATAGAATGAGTTTGGCAGTGTTCCTTCTGATTCTATTTTGTGGAAGAGTATTGGTATTTGTCATGTCCCCCTCGACCAGTAAGGATGACGCAACTCACAAAAGTTCTTTTCCAGCAGTTTATTCAGGTGCCTTGAAAACAGTCTTCTGAATTTCCGAATTCCAAATGCCTGGGCAGACCCAACCCACAGGCTAAATACTATATGAACAACCAATCAAGTAAAGCCATGTGGTGCTATCTTAGAGGCCCACGTATGCGAAAGCAAGCCAGATCAGCGGTCTTAGCCAAATATGAACTTGTTTATCACCGAGAGTGCTCACCGTCGGGCTGGTGGGAGGCGGAAACCGGCGCCATCTTTAGGGCACGGCACATCGCAGCTCTCTACAGTTTCCCCTTTTTTATTATTTTTTTTTAAAGTAGATAAAAGTCCCTGGAAAGGCTTTGTAATCCCTCTATCTGGGGATCTCACGGTGGGCCTGAGCCTGTAGGAGGGCGGTGTTCAAACTCTTACCCGTCTCTGGGTCAGCCTCCCCACTCGGGACTGTCCTGTCTTAGGTGGCTGAGACTTACCCATCTACTCCGTCATTGACTTGTCAGACCCTAATATCCGTGGAACGAATACCTCAGTGGGCAGGGACTATGCTTAGTGAAGATTTACTTCACGGCAGTGAGCCATGCCTGAGGGGACTGGCCCGCCTCAATGGCGACAAGGGCTTGTATAATCATGGCTGCATTACGCTTTTGTGTGGCTCTCATTTTGTAGATGTACCATAGGCAAAACAGAGAGGCTAGTATCATCAGTATTGTCAAAGAGTCTACGCCCGCCCACTCCTTAAGATGATCCATAGCCGTCTGTATCCAGGAAGTCAAGCCAGTAGCCAGGCTCAGATCCACCCGAGTGGAATTGATGTGGACAATTGTCGCTCTCAGCTCTTTCATCAAATTTTTAAATTTAGCCTACCAATCCTGTAAGAGGAACTTTGACAATTGTCTAGACAAATTAGAAGCCTTTGTAAAATTTTGATACTGCACGGAAGTAACATACAAACCTTGCATTTTCCACTCACACCCCAATTGTGCTAGTTGTCAAAGAGAATCAATCTGTTCTTATATTAAATCTGTGTGTTCATTAACTATCATAAGACCTCCTTTGAGATGAGAATTTATAGAGGTCTGAGTATCCAATGCCTGTGTTACAGTGGCTGAGATGTTATTCAGGGCATTGGCAGTCTGTATAGAACTAGACAAGGCAATAGCTGAGGCAGTAGCTCCCACAGCAGCAATAGTGATGGCAGTAACAATAGCTGTAGTGATGCCAAAATCTCTTTTAAACCTGAATAGCATCATGGTATTAGGGGCCTCTACAGGAACTGGTATATATCAAGGCATTCTAGTCACCACAGCCACAGGAAAGGCTGTGGCATTCCAGCATAGGGCATAAAAACATGTGTCTGGAGTGCATACTAACTTTTCTTCACCCAAGGATGCACTCCCATTACTTACAATCCACAGAAAAGGAGGCCAGAGACATACTGGCGAGGCTGAAAAGTTCTTGTTGCGGTAAGAATGAAACAAAGAATTCCAAGTACCAGAGCCACTACCGCTAGAAAAATCCAATTTGGTAGCGGACCCTAGGGAAAAATTACCTCTTTGATAAATTCCTCCCCCAAGCATAATAACAGGGCCCAAGTCCATGCAACTTCCATTTACTCCACACAAAAGCCACAAATCAAAAGGATTGGTGGCAGTCTGTTGAGGATCCCTAGTAGATATATCAAGCATTTCTGTACAAGACTTATTCACTATATTACTAATCATGGGGCTAAAGGAAAAATAATTTGTTGAACCCAAACTGCTCTGCGCTCCTGACATCCAGTCCAGGGAAAAGGTCCTTCCTCTCCTGTGGATCCTCTACAAAAAGGTGCCCAGCGTGGCTGTCTGGGGGGGTCCCGGTCAGAGACTAGTGTGGGCCACCATCCTTCAAGACGAGAACCATTGCCTGAAAACAAACCACCACTCCTACCCCCAAACCTCAGCTGTGGTAAAAAATCTGCTGACTGCTGAGACAATTTAATGCATTTTGTATCATCTGACCTATTGAAGCTCATTAAAAAGCACAAACTACCCTTCAAGCTGACATTTCTATTACCCTCTATAGGGCTTTTCTGATCATCAAAAGGGAGGTAGGGTAAGCCTAGGCTTCTATTACTGCTAAATAAGCGTGGAAACACAGTTGCATCATGTCTGACCAGCATCGGCTTTGGGAATATTGACAGGATTCCCCCATCTCGGCTCGGTCATTCCTGACATACTTACTACTACTATCACCAGGATCCCTAGGAAGGTCTTCATGACGAATCTTCCTCACAAGGCGTTCAGGCACCCACACTGGATCTTGTTGATCCTGAGGAAAAACACAAACAGACCCTCTCGCCCATGTTAGCACGGGGTCAGGCCCCCGCCAAGAGCCTGTCAGAATGTCCTTCCACTTCACCATGCTTTTAGGTGAATCATGGGAATCCTGATGTCTGTCCGCTGCTGAGCGGCCTTGAGCATCCAAATTGAAAAAATTTAAAGTAAATAAGGCTAAAGACATTCTCTCCTTGGGGGTACGGCCTTGGCCTATTCCCCCTTTTTGTTTTTGTAAGCATTTTTTTAAGGTGCGATGAGCACGCTTCACAATTACTTGTCCTTGAGGATTATATGGTAATCCGTGATTAAGCTGTACCTCCATCTGATTACAGAAGGAGACAAAGGACTGTGCCGTATAGGCTGGTCCATTGTTCGTTTTCAGCTGCTGTGGTTTTCCCCATGTAGCCCAGGCTTCTAAGCAATGTCCTATGACATTGCGAGCCTTTTCTCTACTCATAGGTGTAGCATGTATGATACCTGAGCAGGTATCCACAGATACATGAATATATTTTAAGGTTCCAAACTCTGAAATGTGGGTAACGTCCATTTGTCAGATTTTGAATGGCATCAACCCTCTAGGGTTCACTCCCACACTGGGAGGATGATGATGAATCACACACTGAGGACAGTCCAAAACTACTTGTCTAGCATCTGCTCTAGACAAATGGAATTTTTGTTGTAGAGTTTTTGTATTTACATGAAATAATTGGTGAAACTGTCTGGCTTGGTCCAGGAATGAGCTCCAAAAAATGCATTTCATCCTGGTCCATTGATCAACTTTATCATTACCCTCACTTAATGGTCTAGGTAATCCTGTATGTGTTCTGATATGTTGAATATAAAAACATCTTTTTCTCTGCCAGATTAAAACTTGTAACTTTTGTAATAAGGCACATACAGTACTACTATTCTTAATAGGACCTGTTAATTTTAATACTTTCACTGTGTTGACCACATAGACTGAATCTGAAATCAAATTGAATGTAAATTGACATCTTTTAAACACCTCAATTACTATTTTCAACTCTACTATTTGGGGGGAGCCCGGTTGAAATTGACATAACACGGGCTCTTGTCTTTCTATCAAATAGGCTCCACAGCCTCTCTTTGAGCCATCAGTGAACACATTTGGTGACCCTTGAAGTGGTACTGTTGAAGTAACCTTAGGGAATATCACTGGGTGTTCCTTAAAAAATGATAGCAATGGATGTTTAGGATAGTGGTTATCAATCACTCCTTCAAAGCTACATTGCAATATTGCCCAGTCATCTACAGTGCCACACAAAATCTTAATTTGATAACTGGAATAGGGCACTATTAAACTGGCAGGAGCAACTCCAAAAGACTGTAAGCATTGTTAGATACCATTCAAGGCTAAAGTAGCAAGTGCAGTGGGATAATGTTCTATTCTGTTCTTACTTGTGTTCACATCCCCAGGCAGAAAGATCTCCCTACTTTCAGGGACTGAACAGGCTGATCTATCTGAGTGGCTTCTGGATATGGAGGAGGAGTTAAAGGTGCCGCCGCAACAGCTTTACTTACACCAGCCGCCGCCAGTGAGGCTGAAGGCACTATAGCAACAGCTCCACCCACACCGATTGCAGTAACGGCTCCACCCACACCGACTGTCGCCTGTGTGTTCTTTTCTTTTACCTTTTTCTTTTCCTTTTTTCTATTAACAGTCCTCTCCAACTGTTCTATTAGAGCATGTAGCTCTCCTTCAGAATCCGTGTTCTCTGAGTCCTCAAAATCTCTAAAATCTCTAAAATCTCTAAGATCGGGATAGAGAGGAACTTTTTTTTTGCCTCCCTTTTCACTGTCTGTCTGTTCAAATCTTTCGCCTTTGTTACTTTCCTTTTCACTGTCTACCTGCTCAGATCTTTTCCCTTGTAGCAGTTCCAAGGCTGATTCTCCCTCTTTGATTGCATTACAACATCTCTGATATTCTAAACAACTCTTTACCATTTTCCAAATCGGTCTTACTCCATGCTTCAGAGTACCTTGTTCCCAAGCAAAATACAAGTCCCTGCCTAATTTGTCCCAGCAGGATACCGTAAGATTCCCGGACACCGCAAACCACGGAGCCACGGAATCACATTCATTCAAAAATCTTTTTAGGGTAGACTTCTTAATCTTCAAATTCCTAGCTAAAAGTAGCTCCTGAAGAGCCAGAAAAATTGGGTGTGACTCAGACAATCCCATGTTTAAAAATTTACGTTCGGTTCGCAGCTTCCCCGCGAAACTGTACCTTTTGTTCTCTATCTCTGCGAATCTTTACCGTATGTTCGCTATTATCCACGAATCTTTACTTTGTGTTCACTATCTCCGCGAATCTTTACCGTACGTTCGCTATCATCCACAAATCTTTACTTTGTGTTCACTATCTCCGCGAATCTTTACCGTATGTTCGCTATTATCCGCGAATCTTTACTTTGTGTTCGCTATCTCCGTGAAACTTTATTGTCCTGATTTATCCTAGGAACTTACCAGCGCTGCCCCTGACTGCAGGAGTTCTGAGTCTTTTCTGGTTACCCGTACGGGCCACCACTTGTCGCGTCCCCCCTCGACCAGTAAGGATGACGCAACTCACAAAAGTTCTTTTCCAGCAGTTTATTCAGGTCCCTTGAAAACAGTCTTCTGAATTTCCGAATTCCGAATGCCCGGCCAGACCCAACCCACAGGCTAAATACTATATGAACAGCCAATCAAGTAAAGCCATGTGGTGCTATCTTAGAGGCCCACGTATGCGGAAGCAAGCCAGATCAGCGGTCTTAGCCAAATATGAACTTGTTTATCACCGAGAGCGCTTACCGTCGGGCTGGTGGGAGGCGGAAACCGGCGCCATCTTTAGGGCGCGGCACATCGCAGCTCTCTACAGGTATTAGATCTTCTTTGAAGGTCTGGTCAAATTCTTTGCTGAAACCATCTGGCCCTGGACTTTTTTTTGGTTGGGAGATTTTTAATGACTGTTTCTATTTCCTTAAGAGTTATAAGGCTGTTTAACTATTAACGTTTTCTTGATTTAACTTTGGTAGGTGGAATCTATAAAGAAAATTGTCCATTTTATTTAGGTTTTCAAATTTGGGGGAGTACAGATTTTTAAAATAGGACCTAAAGATTCTCTGGATTTCTTTGGTGTCTGTGGTTATTTCTCCCTTTTCATTTCTGATTTTGTTTATTTTGTTTTTTTTTTTTTCCTCTGCCTTTTAGTTAATTTAGCTAAAGGTTTTTCTATTTTGTTGATTTTCTCAAAGAACAAACTCTGGTTTTATTGATTCTTTGTAACGTTCTTTTTGTTTTTAAGTTGTTAATTTCAGCGGTAAGTGTGATGATTTCCTGCCTTGGGCTCCTCTTGGGATTGTTTGCTTCTTTTTTTTCCAGTTCTTCTAGTTCTGCTGTTAATTCACTAATATGAATTGTCATGATTTTCTTTTTGAAGGCACTTAGTCCTATGAACTTTCTTTGTAGCACTGCTTTCTTTGTGTCCCATAGGTTTGGGTATGTTGTGCCTTCATTGTTGTTGGATTTTTAGAAGTCTTTGATTTCCTTCTTTATTTCTTCCCTGACCCAGTTGTCATTCAGTAGAGAGTTGTTCATTTTCCATGAATGTGTAGGCCTTGTATTATTTCTGTTGTTGTTGAAGTCCAGCTTTATTCCATGGTGGTCGGATATGATGCAAGGGTTTATTTCTCTTTTTTTGTATCTGTTGATGCTTGCTTTGTGACCAACTATATGGTCAATATTGGAGGAAGTTCCATGCAGTGCTCAAAAGAAGGTTTATCCTTTTGTATTTTTATAAAACATTCTGTAGATGTCTATTAGGTTCATTTGTCTGTTAGGTTCATGAGTCTGTCAGACTCATTATTTCTCTGCTTGGTTTTTGTCTGAATGACCTGTCCATTGTTGTGCGCTGGGTGTTAAAGTCTCCCACTACTAATGTGTGGGGATTAATGTGAGTTTTAAGCTTTAAAAGGGTTTCTTTTACAAATGTGGGTTCCCTTGTATTTGGGGTATAGATACTCACTATTGAAATGTCATCTTGATGAATTTTTCCTTTAACAAGTATGTAGTGTCCTTCCCTAACTTTTTTGATTAACTTCAGTTGAAAGTCTATTTTATTTGATATTAGGATGGCTACTCCAGCTTGCTTCCTGGGCCCATGTGCTTGGAAAACCTTTTCCCAGCCATTTATTCTGAGGTATTGTCTATCTTTGTTAGTGAGATGTGTTTCTTGTATGCAACAAAATGTTGGGTCTTGTTTATTGATCCATTCTGTAAGCCTGTGTCTTTTTACTGGGGAGTTGAGTCCATTGATATTGATGGATATTAATGACCAAAGGTTGTTATTTCCTTTTATTTTGATGTAGGTGGTGGTTGTGTGTTTCTTTTGGTTTAGCTGCAGTGGAGTTTTTTGCTTCCTCTGTTTTCTTAGGTGTAATTATTGTCTCTGGGTTGGAATTTTCCTTCTACAATCTTCTATAGGGCTGGATTTGTGGATAGATACTGTTTAAATTTGATTTTATCATGGAATATCTTGTTTTCTCCATCTTTGGAGAAAAAATATTTGGCTGAGTTGGCTTTGAGGTCTCTAATGGTATCTCCACTGTTTTCATTTGTGAAAATGAAGAATCTTTGTATTCTTTCAGGGATTTCATTTCTTCTTATAAGGAATCTATCATTTTCCTTATTATAGATTTGTCATCATTTTTGTGTGTTTCAGTTCTGGTGGGATGGTCTGGGTTTGCTGTATTATCATTGCTATATTTTGTTGGAGTCATATTTCCCTGATTTTTGTTAGATTTGTTTTTTTGCTGACCTTTAGTCATCTGGTTGTCCTTAGCTGATTGTTCCTAATGTCTTCTGGACCTGATGCTAAATATGTGGCTTTGGTGTAGAGGCTGTATAGTCTTGGTGGTCTGTAGGTCAACACAAGTTAGGTGGGGTCTTGTCTTGGGGGCTGTATTTCAGTGGGCCCCCTGAAGTTCACCCCTTCCAGTTGTGTCCCAACTGGGAGCTCAGGTCAGGGTTAAGGTTGGATGTGTTTTTCCAGCCTGCAGAGTCCCCTGTTGCTAGTTTGTCTTGTTGGAGGGTTAGGTCAGTGGTCATGTTCCCATCAGGCGGCTCCTCCTAGATGGTCCCCAGGGTACCCCTGTGTCTCTTGGCCCTAAGCTGTAAGCCCTTGTAGTCTGAGTCACTCAGGCAGTGCACACAGGGCAAGAACTCATTACTCTAGGGGTGGAACTGTAGATGTTCAAGATCTGGTTTCCCACCAGAGGAGCCAGCTCTGGTTGAGGAGTCTGATAATAATCCCACAACCCATCCAGGGATTGGAATCAGTGGAGTTCCCAGCAACCTTCCAACCTGACCACCTGCCTTTCAGCCCACTCTGATATCAGCATTCCTGTGGCTGTACTGGTCTGGATTTGGGTGCCAGGGCTGTCCTGTGGACACAGGAAATTGGGGCCACCCACCCACCAAGGCCCGGAACTCTGCACTGGTGCCAGGAGGCATAGTCCACTACAGGAAGTATATCCCACTGCTTTGTCTAGCTGCAGAGTTCTTCCTAGTGATTGTAAATCCAACAGAGGGGCCTGTATGTCCAACACCCCTCTGGGCAAGCTCAAATATGCTTGTGTCTTCCAGCCCGCTACTCAGCTAGAGATAGACTACTATGGTCCCACTGTTGTCCCACAGCTGGGAATGTGCTGTGGTTTGTGTTCATAATGGCTCCTCTGAGAATATACCTGTTCCCATGGCATGGCTGATGTTTCCCCTGGTGTCAGAACGCCCACGTGGAAATGGGAAGCCCAGGAGGCTGGTGAGTACCCCTGTCTGGGGTTTGGAGATGCTCGCTGTCTATTTGGGTGGCTTGTACCCACGGGTCCTCTTCTTGTGAGGAGGATTCTCCAGTTTTCCTGGCCTCTGCAACTTCCACAGTTTCTGAGTGTCTGATAGATTGGCCCAGGGACTTTCATTAGTCCCTGGGTTGATGGGTGAAACCCAGTAGGTTCGTGCCTTTCAGATTGTTGCACAGCATCTTATAACTCTGTGGTGTTATAGCTGTTTTCCCTGCATTCAAAATGTATTAGTGCAGGCTGCTGCCATCTTGCTTCTTCCAATTATCCACCATTTTGTTTTTGATAATCACTTGGAGGCTCATTTATTGGGAAGACTAATTGTCCCAATTTAGCTACCTACATGGAGTACCTTATCTAGGGATGAAACCCATGAGACTTCCCCCTTCCATGTTAATGTGTTTACTTGTATTGTCATTGTTTAGGTCTTGTTTAGGACCCTAATGGTTGAGGTATCATGATAGTAGGTTCCCTGTCTTATCAAGAGGTCTTTTGTATATCTTTTCTGGTTCATCCTGATAATTTCCCATTTCACTTACTTATGGTAGGTTCTGGATTTCTACCTGTCAAAATACTTCAGAATATAATTTCTAATTTATACATTTAGTTGCATAATATCACCTGACCAAAGTACATTCACTTCTACTGGGGAGACAAAAACAAATGATAGAGACAAGTTGTAGAAGGACAGTGGTGAGTAAATGATGGTCATGATCCAGTTAAAACCGATAAGTGCTTATAACTTTGAAAGAAGAAATGAGAATAAGACTATTTTCTTCCCATGCTTTTTCATATGTTCAGTAACTAGTTTTATGGATACATCAATAGGTTGTTATTGACGTTCCAAACTAAATGGGTACGTACTATTGCAAATAATCTTAAAAATGGCAACCAAAGCTTAATTTTTCTTTTATGTAAAAAATAAGTAATGTAGACAATTGCAAAGGAGTTTGCATTTTTAAAAGTGATACATTGTTTAAAAAAACTCTTAAATTAATTTTGTAATTTTTATACATATTCATTAGGATAGATGACATTTTAATGAGTTTCAGATAGGGATTGTAATGTTAGAGTTTAATTAATACAGTCTGGAATAAATGCTAAATTTGAGTTAATTTTCTTTGGTGAAAACTAAAACTATGGATCAGTGAAGTTATATTTTAATTTTTATTATCATTTCATGTGTAAGAAAAACTTTAATTTTGTGCCTTTCATATGATGAGGAAAGAGATAATGGCTATCTTTTAGGAGAAAATTGCTAATTTTATGGACAATTACAACACATGCAGGTAATGCTTTCTAATCTTACTTTAATTATATTTCATGCTTCACAGAAAAAATTAATCACTTCAGATGTAAAAGAAAAACCATTTATCTCCTGAGAAAGCACTACAGGCTAACTGAGGTATCGCAGTTGACGTACAAGACCTTCAAAGTTTAGAAAATTCATGCTGTGGTCAAAAGGCCACTTACTTAATAAACCATTTCAAAGATTAAATAGATTAAATGTGAGGGTGTATTAGAATGAGGTTTAAATAAACTGTCAATGCCTAGGAATATATTATCCTTTTTAAAAAAGTTCATGCTGTTTTATTTTGTCTTCTAAATGTATTTAGCTCAAATTGTAGGGCTATATATTAGGAGATGTTATAGATATAACTTAGGGAAAAGTAAATAGTTATTAATTTTGCCTTAAACTTCATATATTTAGAAACAGAAAGTTAAGAGAATTTTAAATGTAATGGTTAAGAAATAATTTGTTATTTTTATGTCACTCTCAATTTTTTATGAAAAAACTTAGTATTTGAAATATGCATTTAGAATTTTAATTTTTATTTGGTAGTATCTGACTTTCTTGTTTTCATTAGTTAACCAAAAAAATTGCATAGTAGTGTGAATGATATATTATGAAATAACCCACACTGTCTATCAGTACAGTGGGATGTTCAATGCTTGAAGACAAAGAAACATTATTCTTCTTGATATAAAGTCTATGATAACCCAAAAAATGCTTTGATTTAGTATTTTGCCTCTGTAAATTACTGCTGGACTTGAACTTGTTCCTGCTGCTCTACATTTCTGAGTTCTGAAATTATAGGTCTGTCCCTAGGTTATTTCTGATGCTATCAGAGTGTGTAACATTGGGTTTACACTACTAATTTTCTTAATTTTCACTTTTCTGTTTGTTTCCTTCTTAGACACTCTCACTTAGTACTCCATATTGGCCTGGATTTCACTATGTAACCCTGTCTTTCCCCAGACATGCCAAAATTCCTTTGTTTCATCTTCTTGACTACTGGGGTACAGAGGACAGTTGTCATATCCTGATGTTTACCTTCAGTTTTAGTCATCAATAGCACAGATTGCTTGTCGAGATTACAGTATCCCAAATGTAATAGTTAGAACATGCCAAAATTAACTATTGATCACTAATCATGGCTTTTGAATACATATATGACATAATATATGCCATAATATGACACAATTACATATTACTTACTGTGTAACACACAGACACACACATTTGTTAATGCCTGCTTAAAAACCATAGCAGGAGAGGGCAATGTGGGATTGTAAACATATTACCTAATTAAGGTTTGGTGGCATGTCAAACATAATTGCATTTGATCATGCTTCATAATATCTTTTATTCTGGTCAAATTGGAGGTAAAGGACATTGAGTGATAGCAGGTATATAAAATGCAAACTAATATAATATTAATGAAACAAATGAACACTTTTGGTAATTTATATGAGAAATATTATATGTAGGCAACTGTATTTGATCAGTTTGTTTCTACTTAGCAGAACCATTTGACCAGGTTATGAAACTAAGAGGTATACCCTTGGTGGAGGAAGCACAACATTTAGTGTTGATTTTAGGATTTATAGCAGCTCTCCATGTCCTATTCTCACTCTCTGTTTCCTATTTGAGGATGAAAATGTAACCATTCAGCTTCTTACTCCTGTCACCATGCCATGACTTTCCTCAAATTATGAATTTTAATCCTTTCAAACCATAAGTCAATAGAGACACATTCTCCCCTAACTTTGTTGAAGTATGTTAATATAGCAACAGAAAAGTAAGGAACTAAAGTGTAAATTGGTATCATGAGAGATGGTAGAGCCATGTTTGCTTTGATGAGTGTAGACCAGAGGAGTAGGATAGGTGAGAGAAGAGGGAGAGAGTTGGACTGAGAGGGATGGAGGGAGGGTACTGTGATGGAAAGGTAACTTGAAGTAATAAATAATCATTTTAAAAAGTAGCTAAAATCTTAAGCATAGCTTACCAGAAAGTTTTAGTACATTACTGGAAGGTAAGAGTGCTGAGAAGAATGTGGCCAGTGAAGGTCTGGTCCATAAGGTTTCAGAGCAGAAGAAAGACTATTGGTAATTGGTCCAGTTTTTATTGGTGTGAGTTTTTAACAAAGAATCGCACTGTATTTTCCCAATGTCCTAAGAACTGGGTACAGGTTAAATTACAAAGTAATGAGCTAATTTATTTGAAAACATTAATTTCAATATAACATAATATTGAATTTGTGCCATTTTTATTATTGATTACTCTTGTGCATGTCTACATTGATAAAGAGCAAGTGGGGTAGAAAGAAATATAACAGATGCAGCTTGAAGAGAAAAAGAGCACTGGATTTCTTGATGCCCTCCCCCCAAAGGCATGTACTGAAAAAGGGGCAGCATATAGTAACATTAAAGTCATTAAAGAAAATCTGCTTTCTATTGGGAAAAATGAGGGTACCCTGATAGAAAACACCAATTTTGCCATGTTTCCAAATATGTGAAAGAGAAGGCTTACAGTTTCCTTTTCCTAAAAAGTACCAATATGCTAAAATTGTTTCCACTGTGGTCTAAGAATCCCCACCTGGTACACTTTACTCTGGCATTCAGACAACACATGGTAGTGGTTTTTCAGTGTAGAGATATGCAGTAGAAGGGTTATCAGAGGTTCTTTATTTGCAGTTTCATGGAGCCACTCAGACCATGGAAAAAGCCCTAAAAGGCCAGAGTGTGAAGCTGTAATGGCAGAGTCTCTGCTGTCATGGAGTCTTCAAGGAATGGCAGGATGTCAGAGCTCTGTGATTTCTACCAAGAATAGCCACATATAGAGAGTGAAGCCTGCCCAAGAAATAAATATATGTTACCTTCAACAAAACGAGACTGGTAGAGCTAAGGCCCTTTGAAATCAAAACCATAGAGCATGGTCATGGAACTTGTTTGACCTGGTAAGTATCAGTCTTGCTTTGATATAGTCTGTCCTCATTTTTCCCCATTCCCCCTGTATGAAGTAATATTGTAGATTCTGTGGTAATGAATGTTGGCAATAAACAATTTGTTTTGAATTATGACGATATCACCATAAAGAGATTGCCTTGAGTCTCAGAAGAAACTTTGGCATTTGAATTTTTGAATAGTGTTGAGATTCTAAAAGATGAGAGTTTCTTGGAGTTGGAAAAAGTGTATTTTATGTCAGAGATGGACCAAAGGTTATGGTATCCTGGAAAGAGTACAGTGGTTTATAAGAAATGTTCCACATAAAGTTATTTGAAAACCTGTTTCCCATTGATCGTTGTGTTTGTGGAAGTTATGGAGGCTTCAGGAAGTGCCACTTTGCTATTGGAAGTACATCAATATGGGCACGTTTTGGGTAAGTAGAACCTCTCCCTACATCCTGTGCTCTCTCTCTACTTCCTGTAGGAAAGTGAAAGGTTGCCACCCAGCTTCTTAATCCTTACACTGTGCTATCTCTTCTCCAGGAATGTAGATTCTCCTTTCTGGAACCATCACCTGAAACAAATTTTTTTTTTTTTTTTTTTTTTTTGCTTAAGTTGCTTTTGAGGATATTATTTTAACTCAGATACAGGAAAGTAACTAATATAACATGCAATAGGAAAATGAAAATGTTTGGTACTAAGCATCATTATTATTAAATTGTTATCATTATTATTATTGTTACTATTATTATTTTAAATTGGTAATAGTCAAACCCATGCCTTAGTCATGAAAGGTTGAAATCTTATCACTGAACTTTATGATATGGTTCAAAATGTTAATAATAAATAACATGTTTTGATTAGCAATTAGGTATAATGAAAGTAATCAAATAGTTATTTATGAAGCAGGAAAGCCAATTCACAATATTCATAAGGAATGATAACAAAATCAAAACAATCTAGAATATTATAATCAAATTTTTATTCAAATTTTCAAAACTAAAGTTTAATATAATTAGAAATATATGGTAATGCCATAATAGAATTGGATCAGTTTAGAAATGAACTCATAAAGCAATGAGAGATTAATATTTTAAGGGTATTGTGTTAGTTTTCTATCACTATGCAAAAAAACATCTTTTGAAAAATCTACTAGGGAATAAAAAAGTTTATTTTATGTTTGCAAGAGTTTCAGCCCATCAGATTACTCATTGTTTCTTGTTCAATTGTAAGACAAAAAATCATGAAGAACAGCATAAGTTCTATCAACATAGTTCATCTGATATTAGACATAAGACAGGGAGACAAAAAGAAGAAAAGAAAATATATCTTTCATAGGCATATCCCCAGGGACCCACTTCCCCACAAGTAATCTCCATCCCCTAATATTCACATCGCATCACATCCCAATAGTGGAACCAGATATTTATCAAGACTTTAGCTCATTACCTTTGGAAAATAATTTACATCTATTCATTGACATGCCTCTGCCCTTCAAAGGCATATGTTTATCTTGTGATGCAAACGCCTTTAGCACAACTTCAAAAGTCTCCAAAGTCTCAGTTATTTAAACATCGAGCAAAGGTCCAAATCTAAAGTCTTTTTTTGAAGTCTTGTGTTAGCCCAACATATTCAATGCACTTGTCCTCATGACTAACATCCTGAATTCAATCTCCTAGAGCCACCTTCAGAGGCACGTTAGGACACATCCATGTCCTTCTCCACAAAACAAATCATTTCATCCCTCCAAACCCTCCTTGTTCTTTCTCATATTCGTGTATTTTTTTCATCAATTGTTCTTACATATACATGTATATTAAAGATTACTACCAATATAAAAGGACATAAGATAGATACTCTACATTCAAGGAAGAAAGAAAAACAGCAAATAAGTGCTAAATTAAAAAGGGATCAAAATCTAGGAGGAAAAAAATGCTGAAATTATTAGTCATAGATCTAGCTACAGAATGTGCTATATAAACAATTGCAAGATGTGTGCTCCAAATGGCTTGGGCAGACTCGTTCAATGGCATTCTCTGCTTCAGCCATGTGGAGACTCCCTTGTGTAGCTCTGCAAACTTTCTACTGCACAGATCCACAAATATGGCACATTCCTGGCATTTCAAAGTTTCTAACTTCCTAAGGTCTACCCTGTATTTTTTGCTGTCTATATCCATTACCTTTAGTGAAGGTCTGGCCATGGAGATTGTGATACTTTCATACTTTGTAGTGCATCCCAAGATTTTCTTGGATCTTGGATCTTTGGATGAAATTTTTGGTGATAAAATAACCTGTGTTCTTCCTAGTTGAAAAGAAGCATGATGTCACAGCATGTAGCAGTGGGACATACACCCAAGTTAGAGTAGACAATGCCTGTAATAGCTTGTACATATCTGGATGACTAAATACAGAAAGTTCTTTAGAAGGTCTTGTACAAGATGTTTTGTACTTTTCTTCTTAAAGCAATATCTTCTTAGTCTTTTTGTGTATTTTATATGTTTTTATCCTATCTGAGATGAATGATGGCTTGCAGAATCTGGAAATATCCTCCAGTTATATTTTTTTAGTGTCCTAATAAAAAGCGCTTGTTTTATTTAATGGAGTCTATCTCATTTTTATCAACTTTTTCAAACATATTCTTCTACTTAAAATATTAAACAGTCTCATTTTCTGACCAAATTGTGATTTTAAAAACTACCCTGTATCTTTTCCTTCCTAATTTCATTAAAAATCTGGATAATAGTATTCAAAAATACTTATGACAGAGGCTGACTGTTGTACTGCTTTGAAATTATATTCAAAAGATTAATTCATATCTGAACTTTAAATTTAGCCTCAAACAAAATCTCCGAACACATATAAATGTAATTTGTCTGATGGGGTAGTGTTAAGCATTCTAAATGTTAATTGGTCCAGCTTGCTGTCTGTTACTTACATTGACTCTGACTGGTTAAAAAAATGCCAAGGCCTGAGATTGGGCAATGAAAGAGAAAGATAGGACTTCCTGAGATTAGAACAGGTAGCCTGTGTTTTAGACAGAGGATTAAAGCATTACAGCCAGGAGCAGCATGAAGAAGAGGATGCACACCATGAGTTAGAAAAAGGAACCTCATTCCACATTGCCAGGAATATTGGCATATGGTGGAGTTGTATGTATATATGGGGTCATATTTGGATAATAGATTTAAGAGCTAGCTTAGATGGGCCAGAATTTCACAACTCAGGCCAAGGCTTGTTAAAGTACATGTAGTGTCTGTGTGCTCATTTATAATGGCTGCTTAAAGATTAACAGCTGCTGGACCAATTAACAGTAATCTAAATACTGGTTAAATAGTTTAATTAGCAATATATTTTTTTACGTATGACACTCAACTATGGCAATTAGAATCCATGCTTACACCATAAGAAGGCCCAAGAGCAGGGAACTGAACTCAAATGCATTTCAAATGTGTGGCTACCTTAACAAAAGCTGTTGCCTGGCAGCAAAGGCCGAGAACAAAGGTTTAGCTCTCCTTATGTACTAAGAAACTGGCAACCTTCTAAACAGAATTTGAGAGCGGAATTAATCACTTAGATTAAAAATGGAAGAATTCATAATTCCTCAGTAGGCTTGGATTCCAATTGAGTTTGTTCCTCTTAGCATGCAAATGGTTTTTACCCTGACAACTGTGGTTCTGTGCATCTTTTTTGAGAAAGTTCATACTAGGATAGTCTTAAAGGAAAGAATTTACAGATGGTATACTAATTGCTAACATTGATAATAAGGGAAGGAGGGAGGCCCTTCCCCATAGATAATACAAAATTAATGGCAGTTGGAGCTAAGAGCTCCCTGGGTAGTAGGTGCCTGTCAGGAGTTTTAGGTATTGGCCCACCAGTGAAATACAGTCGCAACTAGATTTCAATGAAAAATGAACAAAGCTTTAATTGCAGCATGGGATGGCATGGTTAGACATGCCAAGGCATTTGGAATGCTGTTTCTTTGCTTGATTTTTTTTTTAGATGTCTTTGATTTTCCTATATCGGGAGGTAGAAAGGATATTTTTTCTGGTTTGGCATTGCTGAAACATAAGAGATTTTTGAATATTTTGGGCAGATTTCAAATTGTCACTATAGTTCAAAGTTGCTCTCTGGGTTACAGAGATACTAAAATCTGGGATTTAAGTGAAAATTTGAGCAGGGTGGTACTGGCGCATGCCCTTAATCCCTTAATCCCATCTTAATCCCATCATACTAGAGGTAGAAACAGGAAGATCTCAGGATTCTAGACCAGCCTGGTTTAAACAATGAAGGCAGGGTGGAACCCTGCTGATAAGATAAGGCTGCTTACTAAAGACAGTCTAGAATTGAAAAATCACACATTTTTCCCTTGATGCTAAATTTAATAATGTCCTTACTGATATAATGGATGAATACCCATGATCTTAAATTAATGTAAAGAGAAAGGGGTCACAAGCCAGTGTCAGGTGAGTGACTTCCACTGGAGAACTGGTTTCAAGACACATTTTCCCCCTAAAGGAGATATGTTAATCTCTGGGTTTGACAGTGCATTCCTTCAATCCCAGCACTTGGGAAACAAAGAAGGTGGATCCTTGACCTTCACCAAGGTCAGCCTGGTATACAAAGTGAGTCCAGGACAAGGATACACAGAAAAATCCTGTCTCCAGAAAAAAAAAAGAAAAAAGAAAGAAAGAGATAGAGGAAGAAATATATTCTGTTAACCAATGTAAAGACCCAGAGTTAGGCTGGGGAAGAACATGCAAACAGCATGCCTCCCACAGCCAACAGTTAAGAAAAGCTAAAATAAAATAGCATATCATGCTATTCTAAACCAATTTCCTTAAGAATGGAGTTTCCGTGGGAGAAATGGAACTCAAACTAATACAAAATGGTTTAATTAACGTTATTGTTTAATAAGGGTAATTCAATTATTTAAATTTATACCTTGATCCCAAAACTGGGGAGACAAGGCAAAAACAGCTTCCTTGTATGTTCCAGGCCAATCTAAATCTACAGAGATCTACAGAGCAAACCAAGACAGATCAAGCTACAAAGTGAAACCCTGTCTCAATAAGGATAGATATATCCACATATAAATTAAATCTCCAAAGAAAGGGGAAAAGGAAAGAAGAAATATGTAAATGCATACCTTTGTTCCCAAAACATGGGAGACAAAGACAGAGACAGATTGGTTCCTTTTGTGTTTGAAGCCAACCTAATCTACAAAAAGCCAGAACAACACAGAATAAACCTGTTTTAATCAATTAATAAATTTATGTCAACTGTGGAGGAGAATATTTAAACTCCATACAGTCTTATGCTGCATTTTCAATTTAAAATAGATTTTATATATATATATATATATATATATATTACTATTACATCTTTTTATATGGCATGAATAGAGACTTATAAATGTCTTTCTTCTGTTCAAACAAAGAACAGAAAAATATTCCTTAATTGATTTGTGCATCCTGCACATCCAAGGTATTTTGGTAATTGCAGAACTATATGTTACTTGTGAGAAATTATATATTTTCAGAACAAAGGGACCAGAGTCCAAAGAATACAAGTAACCCAAATGATCCAGCCTCACAGACTGCCTCAATAGCTGTTTCCTCAAAAATCTGCATTCAGAGCCAGGCGGTGGTGGCGCACGCCTTTAATCCCAGCACTTGGGAGGCAGAGGCAGGCGGATCTTTGTGAGTTCGAGGCCAGCCTGGTCTACAAAGTGAGTCCAGGACAGCCAGGGCTACACAGAGAAACCTTGTCTTGAAAAACCAAAAAAAAAAAAAAAAATCTGCATCCAGAACAACTTAAAACAGCTTGCTGAGATGGCCCAGCCTCAAAGACTGTTCCAGACAGGACATCAATAAAGTCCTAAATTTTCCTAACCAAAGTCCAGCTTAAGACTACAAACTGTTCAGGACATTCAAATTGTTGAGCACATAGAGACTGGAAAACAAGTGTTACTATTAAATTGATTAACCATTTTTTTCCATTTTATTTGGGCCCCCAAACAGGTTTTCTGCATCCCAATTCAGCAGGAAGCAGTTTTAAGAGAGTGACAGAGTGACATCCCATTCCCAAAAAGTAGGGTGGATGATGGATGTTTAGGGGGAATTGTTACAAATTGTTAAATGGTCTTGTTAAGCAAGATATAGGAGATTAGATTCAAGGACTTCTCTATTTCTTTTTCTTTTCTCTATCATTCTTTCTCTCTTATATAAGGGGAAAAAGACTTGAAAAGAACAAGAGGGGGATATATGTATTTAATATACAAATGATAAGATATAAGGATAGATTATTGACTCTGCTCTGAAACTCAAAACTATTGTTATTCTTTAAATAAGATTATCTTTTGATACATTGGTATAGAATTTTTTTATATTGATACAAAAATAAGATTGTTTGATTCATTAGTATAGAATTGTACATTTTGACACATAATATGTATATTTCACCTCTTATATAAGGTATTGTGCCGATATAACTCATTTAAAAGTACAGGTTTACTTCCGATCCTTTTAGGGGTTGCTATTGCAATCTATTTAGGAGTCTGGGTAATACAGGTTGATTCCTGGCCAGTCAAGCTTCTGGTCATGTCAAATACTAGTCTTAATTTATCACAAAATGGACTTAATAGGTTAAACAAATAGTAAATGTTTAAAAATATACAGTTTGTTCATAGATAGATGATAGATTTATAAATAAATTGATAGATGTCTTCAAAACCTTCAGAGGCATACAGAAAATGGCATTTAAAGATGTTTTTATTATTTTAAGAATTGTTTGACTTAAGAAAGTCAGTTTCTGACAGCTCTCATTTGACTTGGAAGAAGAAAATGAGCATCAAAAAGAAATCTCCCATCAGGAGATAATTCCTCAAAAAGAAATCTCCCATCAGGAGATAATTCCTCAAAAAGAAATCTCCCATCAGGAGATAATTCCTCAAAAAGAAATCTCCCATCAGGATAATTCCTATTGGGAAAAAATGCCCCTACTCTCTTAACAGACTATATATAGTCCAAAGATGGACCATAGCTTAAATGCAGGTAAGTCGATGTCCTGATTCTGCACAGACAGAATGGGAAAATCCTTATTTCCTGCTGCATAATTTAGTCTGTGAAAAATGTTTGTACTGAAAGATGGTGCTCAAATGATATTGAGAGATATTTGGGACTGTCTAGGCAACAAACTGTCATATTTCTTTTTGGAAGCTGCTCTCCTATGGTTCGTACTCACTCAAATAATAACTTTATCCCTTCTTATGTCTTTGATGGGGTTGAAGGTATAATAGCTATAAAATTTCAATTAAACTTGAGTTGTTTAGGATTTAAAAGGATATTTTAAAGTCTAAATAAAATCTTTAGGTTTATAAATATAGGATATGATAGAAATTATTTAGGTTCAGAACTTTAGACACACCAAGATAGATAGATGATTTTTTTCTTCTTCAAGATTGCCTGATACAAATAGGCTATACATTATGTGCATAACTTTTATATATGGTTTTCTTGATTCTTTCATATTTGCTCTTATCATTTTTACTATATGTGTTAAAAAATTAGCCTTTTTATTAGACAAAAGGAGGGACTTGATAGAGTAGTGTTAAGCATTCTAAATGTTAATTGGTCCTGCTTGCTGTCTGTTACTTATATTGACTCTGATTGGTTAAATAAAATGCCAAGCCTGAGATTGGGCAAAGACAGAGAAAGGTGGGACTTCCTGAGATTAGAACAGGTACCCTGTGTTTTAGACAGAGGATTAAAGCATTCTAGCCAGGAGCAGCATGAAGAAGAGGATGCACACCATGGGTTAGAAAAAGGAACCTCATTCCACATGGCCAGGAACATTGGCATATGGTGGAGAATGGCAGTCCAAGGGGATGTATATATATGAGGTCATATTTGGGTAATAGACTTAAGAGCTAGCTTAAATGGGCCAGAATTGCACAACTCAGGCCAAGGCTTGTTAAAGTCCATGTGATGTCTGTGTGCTCATTTATAATGGCTCCTTAAAGATTAACAGCCGCTGGACCAATTAACAATAATCTAAATACTGGTTAAATAGTTTAATTAGCAATATTTTTTTTTACATTTGTCATTTATAGTGTAAAGTAACAGACTAGTAGGGCAAATCTCAGTAGACTCTCTACTTCCATATGAAAAGTACTGATCAGAATCTTACTGCCCACATTCTTATCTTTTTTTTTTTTTGGTCTTCTAGTCTTTCTCAAAAATTGTCCATCAAGCTCTGTGTATGGCATTTTCAAAATTCCTAATCTTATATCATCAAATAATTACAAACCCCAGATGTAAGTCACTTTCAAGTACTCCTGGCTGTCATTTTTCTGTGTTATCTTTTCATACTATGGCAAAATAACTGAGATAGCAAGTAAACGACAAAAGATTTACTGTGTTTCGTGGTTTCAGAGGCTCATGACCACATGGCTTTTTTGTTTCTAACACTACAAAGATAAAGTGAATGGAATGTGATGGATGAAAGTTGTTCATATCCTAGAACACAGGAACTGATGAGAAAGAGAATGAACAAGTATCTAGAGAAAAAAAAATGCCCTTCATAAACATGGGGCCGGTGACACTGATCAACCAAGTGAACTTCTGCTCAAAATATTTTTATTAGTTCCCATTAGATATATCAGATGTCATTTCCATGGGACTTTGCAGATACTCTCTGGACCCAACCTTCCTCTTTCATGTCAATACTTTGTATCAGCTGCTAATACCCAAAGGCACTCTCTACTTGCAAACACACTGATCATGGAAGCCTGGAAATCAGATAGACAATCTTCATTCTCCTCCCTATCCTCTGTCTCCTTTTCTCCAGGCTGTCTGTTTGTCCTCCCACTCTAACTGTACTCCCTGGCAACTCACTGATCCCCAGGGAAGAACTGGCATGTCTCCCTATTGTGGACCTCCTTCTATGCTATCCCTGCTCTGCTCTGGCACATCTCAGTACCTAGAACTACATTGTACTTAATATTACCAGGGGCTCAGAAGTACTCTCTATCAGGGAACTCACAGGCACCACACTCTCCTAAGTTCCAGAGAGGCAACAAAAGCAAGAAGCAGAACAAAATTCACTAAGGACAAGACCAGATATCAATATCTACAATTATAATCATCTCAAACACTGATACCTAAACATCAGCTGGAAAAACACAATAACAACCAATCCCACAAATTAGCAAACCTACTACAGTAATTCCTGAGAAATTCAGCATAGCTAAAACTTAAGACAGGGGCTTAAAAATTGCTATTATAAATGTGATCAAAGAGTTAAGAAAGATATGAATAAACACACTTATGAAGCCTCTAATCACACACACACACACCATGACCACCACCACCACCACTCTTGCCAACAACAACAGAAAACAACAGCAACAGTAGGATGAAATGATGAAAACAGTTCAAGCATAAGAGGAGAAATAGAATCAGTAAGGACTACCCAAACTAAGGAAAAACTAGAAATGAAATATTTAGGAATTCAAACAAAAACCTCAGAGTTAAGCTTTACTGACAGAATGCGAAAGAAGGGAAATAATGCCTAAGGCATTTAAGACAACAAAGAGGAATTGGAGTATTTATCAAAGAAAATACTAAATATAAAATAATGCAAGTGCAAGATTATTTTATCACAGAATTCTACCAGACTTTCAAAAATTAACACTCGCAATTTATTGGACAAAATAGAAACAGAAACATTGCATAATTCTTTTTACATTACCAAAATTACCTTATACCTAAACCTCATGAAGACAAAACAAAAATAGAAAAAAACAGAATAATGTCCCCATAAACATAGATGCAAAATTTTAACAAACAAACAAACAAACAGGAAAACCAAATGCAAGAATACATCATAAAGATAAAGGGATGGTGAAACATATGTAAATTAATAAATGTAATCTATCATATAAATGAACTAAAAAATGAAAAACCACAAGATCATATCATTAGATGCACCATGTCAAGCAATATATGGCCAACAAGATGACTCAATGATATTTTTTAAGGGTGGTTTTTTTTTTTAGGGCTTTTTATCATCCCTCTTACACATCTTTTGCTTATAAATAATAAAATATAAACTTGATGCCAATTAATCATTAAAGTGTGTCAAGTGTATATGAGGTAGAAAGAATATCTTTAAAATAATTGGTGTTGGAACAGCTGTATTCACATGTCTACAAAATGAATTTGAATCCCTACCCTATATGTGTGTGTGTAATATATATATATATATATATATATATATATATGCAAAACAACCCACAGCTAATCAATAGTACAATATAAGAGTTAGAACATCAAACTTAACATATTAATATCTCACAATTTTAACACAGGAGGTATATTTTTAGACACAAAAAATGTAAAAATAGAATACAAATTAGATATACTGGAGATACTGAACGTAAAATGATTGGGCATATTGCTGAGATTATGAAGGTGAAGATACAATCCATGAAATTAGAATATATTTCAATAATATAAATATATATGAGTTTCATATTCAGAAAAGTTACTCAAAATATTGTAGGGCAATCCTCAAAAAAAGCTATCATTAATTGTATGCAAAGAATTTGAATAGATAAGTACCTGCAGAAAGTTTAAAATTGGTCAGTTTGCAAGTACATGTTCTCAACATCATTAGTCTTTAGGGAGCTGCAAATCAAAATCAAAATGAACTGCCACTATATAAGAAGTAAAATGGGGAGAGTGGGTTGGAAGGGATGAGGGTGAAAGGAATGAGAAATTTTAAAGACCCCCCCTGGCAGACAGAGTAGAGCCAGACCAGCTGTGTTCTAGGAACTTAGCTGACCATAGAAAGGCAGAACCAAGAATGAAGGTCAGTCAGGACATGAGCCTCAGGCTGTAGGAACTAGCTGATCACAAAGCAGATGGTAAAGTAAGATTAAGTTCATTCCTGAGAAAAACAAGTATAGGGTGTTTCCCACATGACTAACTAAATAATGGGCTGGTACTTTCCATTTGTATTTCCCCTCACTCACTTGGTTTGTGTTTTTTTTCTTTAAATATCCTACTCTCCCCCAAATTGGGGTCAAAACTCCTCTACCCCTGCATGGGATATGATTTTCAGCCTCAGCGCACTTATCCCCGAAATAAACCTCTTGCGGATTGCATCAAGATGGTCTCTTGCGAGTTTTTGGGTGGTCATGATATCCCGAGTCTTGGTTGAGGGACTTCCCTCTCCTGGGTCTTTCAGGGGTAGAGGGTAGGAGGGCGGGACTGGGAAGGGTGGAAAGAGGGTACTATGATGGAGATGTAACCTGAAGTAATAAATAAACACTAAAAAAAAAGAAATAAAGTGGGAAATAACAAATGTTGGCAATGATATGAAAATTTTAAATCCCAATATATGATTATAGATTTTTAATAGTATATTAGAATTTTACATACAGAATTTCACATTATAAAGAAATAATGTAGGACTATGAAACACATATGCAAGATAATTTTTCATCATGATTTTTTTGCCAAAAGCATAAGAAATCATCACCAAAAATATACACTTACATAATAATGTAATATTCTTCCTTAATAAGCATGGAAATCTCATGCTACAAAATGAGCAAGCCATACAAATACTGTGATAAGTGCATAAAGTCAAAAAGAAATGATCATATCTTTATGATTCCACAGATAAGATACATCTATAGTAGGCAAAAATTATTAATGCAAATAATTGATTAAAATTGTTCCCTTTAGTAGACCTCACACACCTTTTAAAATGTCTTTTATGTTAATTGTGGAGAAAGCAGGATTAAGTAGGGTGGTGTGGTGGTTTGAATGAGAATGGTTCTCATAGGCTTACATATTTTAATGCAAAATTACCAGGGAGTTGAACTATTGAAGTGGTATTAGGATTCCCCATGGCCTTCTGGAGTAAGTGTGGCTTTGTTGGAGTGGTTGTGGCCTTGAATTAGGAAGTGTAACACTGACTGGGAGTGAGCATGAGGTTTCAGTATCCATCCCAGGTCTAGTCTCTCTCTCTCTCTCTCTCTCTCTCTCTCTCTCTCTCTCTCTCTTTCTTTCTGCTGCATACAGATCAAGATTCAAAGCTCTCTACTACTATTCCAGCACAATATCTTTCTGCTTCTGCTATTATGATCATGGACTAACTCCCTAACTGAAAGAAATAAAAAGCCCTCAATCAAATGCTTTCTTTTGTAAGAGTTATCATGTTGTCTCCTTACAGCAATAGAACAGTAACTAAGACAGATGAGAGTATCAGGACAGAGTACTTTGGCTTAGTTTAGCAATTCTAATGAAATAATATTTATAAAATTGAAAAAAAAAAGCTTTTCAATTCTCTGGATAATTTTAAAAGAGATAAAATTGTACAAGAATAGGTCACTAAAAGTGTATCTTAAAAGTATGCAGTAACTATATTAAATAGTAAGTCCTTCTTCCTCTATTCTCCCTAACCTAGCATGATCTCCTCAAAATTTGCAAGCCTTATAGGTGGAATAACTATTAACTCAGTAGACATCACTCATAGCTCATAAATGCATACACCTAGTGTACTCTATAAATATCTACTCATCTAGTCTTTTGTGTTTTCTGGAGACATAGAACACACAAGAGAGTAAGTGATTATGCACTAAGTGAACTCATAGCATTGATTTTCTCATTTCATTTAAGCAAAAATTTATCTAAACACTTTGTTTTAATTTTTTAGTTCTAGATTCAAGTAAGTGGAGATCAGAATATTACATTGTCAGATGTGTATTCATATAATATACATATTAATTGCTGAGTGGTGAATAACAAAAAAAATAAATGTACATGCATATAATTATCAAAGAAGAAATTTTACTTAAAAAGTAGGTAGTTCACAAATACAGATCAATAAATATTAATTGAAAGATTAAAAATTAGATCTTAGTCATTGAAATAGGGAATAGAAAAAGGAAAGAAGTGAAAGGAAAGTATATTAATAATATATTTTTATGGTTAATAATGAGCAAAATACAACACCTCTTACATGCTGTGACAACATCAGATAAAGACCAGAGCTAAAAGGAATTGAGTACATTTTACGCAGGTACTTGTAAAAGAAACATCTGATTACAGTGAAATGCTTTAGCTTTCAAAGGATTCTGCAAACAAACAAACAAAAATCTGTAATTACTTTGTAGGGTAGTTCAAAACACTGAAGCAGCATTGTGAATTCTGTATAAAACTGAAAAAGACTTTATGGAATAAAATAGCATCAAACTGATCAACTAACTCAAACGGCCTCAAAACAACATAAAACTAAATCCTTTGAATTGAAATGACTAGAGCACACAATAGGGTCAATCAATGACTTCTCAATATATTTATTGTTTTTTTCTATGCATTCTTGAAACTGGAAAGCACTATATTTTTTCAAATAAAGTCAATCACATTCATTTGTTTATAATTGTTAATGCTCACAGGAACTAACCAAACCACTTGATAAAATTTAGACCCTGAGATTATCAATCGGAAATGCTTACTGCTTGCTATCCCTGGGAAGAATCCAGAGCTCTTCCTTTTTCCTGAGCAGGCCATTAAAGTCCTATGTCTGACTTTAATAACTGCTACTAATCATTACAACATGGGTGAGAAAAAGCAAAAACAAATTAAAAACATTAAATGATATCTGTTTCTCCCTCAAAAATATGAGCATGAGTTTCCAGATATGGACAGTGTTGGGATTTAGGGACAGTTGAATGACATCTCAACAATGGCAAAAGGAAAGAGTGGAAGAGAAGGTCAGAGAGTTTGCTATGAGATGGTGTCTCTCAGGCATGACAGAAGCTACAGTATCACCAAAGGACTGCCTAAGGTTGTGCTGAACAAAGACAACAAAGGCAGGCTGAAGTGGATGAGGGAGAAGGGAAGGTTCAGGAGGAGGAGAAGCCCAGCAGCCTCAAGGCTATCCAAACAACTACAGGGCACTACGGAATGCTGAGAACAAAACAAATGTCTTCTTCTGGAAGTAGCACAGCAATTGGTAACTCAATATGGAATGGTTAGCACTGAAAACATACTTGCAAGTAATCATGTGGTGATTGAGCAGTTTATATTTATGTATTTAGAAGTTCATATATATATATATGTATTTGCATATTCATATGTAAGAAAGGCTAATAGAAAAGAGTCCATGAAATTCTAATGTAACAAGGAAGAGTATATGGGAGGACTTGTCAGGTGAAAAAAGAAAGGAAGAATGATGTAATATATTAAAATCTAAATCAATAAAAGAAATAATTTTAAAAAGAAAAAAAGAAAAGAAACAAGGACTAATAATGAAGATTTTAATTTTGGTCCTGATTCAGTGGTTCATTACCTATAGAAGTTATTACAGAGTACATTCAAATCATAAAGTGTCTGGCTAGAATTCTAAAGCTTGATTTCATTTAATAGAAATGCAAATCACAAGATAATTTAGTAAAAATAGTAGCAGCAATGACACACCATCTTATTTAGATCCTGAAATATGAGTCATGCTGTTTTGTTAGAGATAAAAATAATTTTATTTAGTTTCAACAATTAGGACTAAATGTAAACAATAATTACTGGTATTTCCTGTCTGTTGCCTTGTTGAAAGGAAAAACAGCTTTTGCATCTAATCTTTTTGGTATTGGGTTGCATCTTGACAATCTTCATAATCTCAAATTGTACCTTCAAATTCCTTCTAAAATTCCAGTGACAGAACTATAAGGTGAATCCCTTTGTCCACTTTGCACGCAAAAATGGAAATCCATTTTTTAATTTCATTTTTCCATTTCAGAACCTAATTCTGATTAAAATTATAACAATAATATACAATGACCATAACTTTCTACTGTAAGAACAATCATTGCACTGTGTGAGTCATAGTATTTGATTATCATTTAAGCAAGTCAAAACATTTAAGTTTATTCTATAGGATAGAGCAGTTGAAGAAAATTGAGTCTCTGAAGGGAGAAATAAATTTCTGAAATCAGGGGCTACTAATATAGAAAGGACACTAGACTGAATCATATATGGGAAATGTATCATGGTCTGTAATATGGAGGCTTGCTTTTTCTACATTCTTTGTTCTAAATTTAAGAAATATTTATGTTAATAATGCATAATATTTGAAATGAATTGTGTGCTGGAGATACATTGGATGGTATAAGATTAAGACATCTCTTCCAATAATTCTTACTTAAAAACAAAACTAAACTAAATTAAACTAAAATCCGAGTCATTTGATTTTTACCAATGCAGATTCACGAGCCAGATGCTGGGATGAAAACCTGCTAGTTCAGAGAGGCAGAAAACCCATCCAACTGATCTTCCCATGTAACCGAACTTTTAAATTATTATTTATCACTTATTTATTTATTACTAAATTCACTTATAACAAACACCAACAATTTCTTAACTATTAATCCTATAAATTCCTACAACCCCTTTAACCTATCCACTAAACCTATTGATAATTATATTTCTAACCTTTTAGAATGATACAGTCTCTGGGGCAGGTCCTCAGTCGTCAGGAACACAGTCTTTGTCGTAGATTCTTTAACGCACTTAGCAGTCCTTTTTCTGGATCTCTCAGATGCAGGTTTGTCAGGGTAAGTTGGTTATTGCAGTCTCACCTTAAATAAGGCTTCATGCTTTCTTCTCTGTGGGAGACCCCAGCCCTCTACAGGCCAACTTACTTCTTTTGAATCAGGAACTCAGCTGCTCTGCCTCAGTCCTTAAAGCCAGGCACAGTTTCCCCTAGGCCATTGATTGGACAGATCAAACCCCTCCAGGCAAAAGCTGAGCCACAGGGTCCAGTCCTTGGCCTTTTAGTGTCTTGCTCAGACTTTCTTTGCTCACCAGCTTCTTTCTGCTTCAGGGAAATCTGGCCATCAAATGATGGCCAGCACTTTTTTCAGCAGGACTCTCAGAGCTCTCTAGTGTCAGGGGCCTCTTCTCCTTCTGGGCTCCATGCACTGTCCTTAAATAGGAGGAACTCTGTTTCAGCTTAATTTGGGCTCCGCCCACTTAGCAGCTGAAAACAATGTCAGGCCAGATACTTTGTTTCTTCAAGTCTATTGAGTTTTTCCTGTTTTTCCTGACTTCAACCTTGTTTTTCAGTCTATTAAGTCTTTCCTGTTTTTCCTGACTTCATGCTGATAATGCTCTTCATGCCCCGAATTAAGAGACAGTATCAGAAACCCCTATATATTTTCTAAATCTAATTTATCTAACCCCTACATTCCCATTCAACTGAAAACCCTAGAGGAAAAACCCAGAAGTAAAATGCCCAGAAGAACTAGAGAGAGGAGCTTTGAAGGAGAAAACCTTCTGAAGGAGAAAACATAAAGGAAAAAGAACTCTCATCTCCTTCTCTATGCTGTCTTAATACCTACCCCTCAGCAAAATGTCCCTCCTTTCTGTTTAATCCATGTCAACTGGTTTCTTGCTCTGTCTCTTGACCTAGGGTTAACTTTATTTAATCCTATGTACAGAAAATTCTTGGATTAAAGGTGTGTTCTAGGGCTTAGCAACACATACGTTCTATAAAACCACTGTAAACAGAACGTTCTTGGATTAAAGGCTGAGCCATCCCATAATTAGAAACAGATTTTTCAATTCACAAACTCAGAGTTCACAATGCAGTTCATATATTCTGAATGAAGTTATGGATTCACCATAAATTATAAGAAGTTAATAAAGAGTTTTGAATTCTAAATTATCAATAAAGTTGGTATAATGTGTACGTTTTGGAATAAGAACTTTGTTAGATTATTGAAGAGTATCTATAGATAGATTGAAGGTGAAAATGAGACTTGATCTGACCATGTTTATTCCTGGTGAGGGAGCCCATTGGTACTCATGTGTGTGAATGACAAAATTGTCTGCAAAAGATTGTGAGATGCAGAATGCAGCCCCTTCCAGGGGCAGAAATGACTTCATATTCTCAAAAGGAAGCTGGGAAGTGTAATCCTTCAGTAGGAAATTATCATTTCTAATTCGAGAGGATATTAAAAACACAGGCAGTAGATTTTTTTTCTGAGGAAAGTCTTCTTTAGAAGGAGTAGTTCTGCATCTAATGATGATGGGGTACTCTGGTTACGCAATCAGGAGAGAGATAATCTTAAATTGATCAGTGAAGATGGATCCTGTGTTGCCTTCCTGTATTCCTGAAAACTTGAAAAAATAATTATTAGAACATTGTAAGCATGCATATGGTTTGGTTACAGAGTAGAACTGACAGATCTCTCAGAAAGGGTGAGGAATAGGAAGGAATAGAAGTATGAGAAATGAAGTGGATTGGTGATAGAAATTAGGTGCAGAGTTGATTCAGGGTGACAGTGACTAGTTCCATTGCCAGAGACTAGCACCAAAATGACCAGATTTAGCACAGAACTCAGAGCATCTAACAAAGGAGACAAGGAAAAAAATAGGAGGCTAGTATAATGAATTTTATCTGGCCTAGAAAGAAAGTAATACAGTCCTCTTTTTGCCAGAGTTTCTACATATAAATGGTCTTTTTGCAGATGTATTAGGAACAAATGCAACTGTTGCAAGGTGAGAGTCATTGGGACAGTTAAATAAAAAAAAAAAATTTAGATGGAGAGTGAAATCCAATAAGGAAAACATTTAAAAGGCAGGGTAAAAAACATAGCCATTAGGCTAATAAAGAAGAAAAGTGATCAAGGGAAGGAGCCAGAGTGGGAAGGCAACAAGAGGAGTTTTTGCCTGACTCTTGTCTTCAGGCCCCATTTCAAACCAGTTAGGATTTATAGGCATGAAAACAACACTGCCCAGATATGGCAAAAATCCCGTCCTTAGCATTAGTCATATCTAGTTGTTTCTCATTGTGGAGTACTGCAATAGCAAGGAGTAGAGCTAACCCTGAAGGATGCTAAACTGATCTGAAGGGGTGAGATAGAGGTTAATTCATGCAAAGGAGGCTTCATTCCAGATGTTTCAGTTCTGATTCCTAAAAACAACATCCAAAGAGGCAGGAAGACAGATGAGGTGAATGACTCATGGCCAATTAGTACTCATTTAAGGGTCACCTGAACTGCTTTTAGGAGGCTGGGGTTGTTGTCTGAGTCTCTCAGTAATTCCTTTGAGGTTCACAGAAGGGCTACAACGGGAACAGTAATTAGAGTGCCTCAAAACAGGTTCCTTCCAAAGGATGGATATAATACATATATATATATATATATATATAATATATTATTCTCTTGACTTATATGTATATGTGTGCTTTAAATGTTATCAAACTATTATTTAATAAACAAAACATATAAGAACAAAACATGCTAATTTAAGTAAAATATTGTGTTAGAAACAATTTAATAAGGTAAAATTTTAATGATTGGCACTATTATCTTAAAAGATAATATCTAGAATTTGAAAACATGAAAATACATATTTTAACATTAAATTATTTTACCTATATTCCAAGATTACATAGTAAATATATTTTATATTACCAGTCTGCATAAAGATAGAATTTAAATCCAAGTTGTATTCCTCCAAAAGATATTATTTCTAATTTCAATTAAAAAAGTATACTCCCAGAGACGTGTCTGCCTCATCAAGAGTAAATGATTCATTTAAAAAAAAAAAGTTTTCTAAAATTAACCCTATTAACAGAACCTTTTAAAAATCTCTACATTTTCATTCCATACACTCAACCAACAAATGAAAGATGAAAGCAGTCAGTCATATCAAATTTGCAACAAATAATTTACATGAAACATGAACTGAATTAACAATGAAAACTAAAGTCAACTCTTTTCTCAGTTTTTTTGATGGGCAGATCTCTAGGTGATCTCAAACTGACAGCAGTAAGTGTATTTCTAAATATCATTTTATTTAAAAATAGATAGGTTGTTCAGAGGCATGATTCATGAAGCAAGATAACCAAATTAAATGAGCTTTATCAAATATTGGCTTTTGGAATTTTCTTAGAAAACATGTATCACTGCTAAAGCCTGTATACTAAGAGCACAGATGGAGCTCACTATCTAGGTAGAGACTAGTTTATAGTCTCAAATTATGACAGGTGAGCCCAGGTTGGTGAGAATCTTCTTCATAAGCCATCTCCTTCTAAAGAATGTGAGGGCCTGGGATATCACTTAATAAAATAATTTGTTGCCTGTGCAAATGCAAAACCAAAAACCAACTCTCAAAGACACTGCTTGGATATTAAATAATTTCCAAAGCTATAAATTTGAAAACTAAGTATTTGTTGATGTCCTTCAGTGAAGAACCATGGGTATTTAGGGTCTAGACCTTGAAATTAACTTTTGCTAAGAAGAATCCAGGGTAAAAGGCAATACCAATTAAACTAGCATGGTGGTCCTGTACCAGTCAGGTAGTAGACTTATGTACAAGGTTCTTCTGTTCCCAACATACTTATATGTCAGTTCAGAAGACACTGAACCAAGAATAACTGATATTTGCATCTCTGTTGTTTGAGACATTCAGGATGTATTTGCAGACTCTGAGATCATCCATAGGACATGAGAATGCATCCCCAGTCATGTGAGACATGAGGAATAATTAATATTTTCTAAAGATAAGGCAGAAGGATTTTTTTTCTGGTTTTGACTATATGGAAGAAAATGGTCAGTACTACACAGCTAGATTTGATGAGAACCACGCAGCTGGAGACAGAAGCAACAGATTTCTGGCAAGAATTATTTCCTATTCATTGTTTTTCTAGCATGCAACTTACTCTGGTGGGATCATGCTCCATCCAAGGAAACTATTTGAGCCAGTGGTTTCTTGCCATGCAACTATATTGTAAATTTCATCGCTTTACTCAAGTATTCAATATTTTATATTCAATTTATAGATTACCAATTAATAAATATGCAGAACACTATGCAATGGGAGATAACAGAAGACTATATGATGGGAAATAAAAATTGTTCTACACCTCTAAAGTTGTCTCTGTAAATAAATTACACTTTTACTTAACATGACTGACCACATATATCTTAATTATCTTTAACAGTTTATAATAAGTAGTAACTCCCTCATGAAATTAGGATTTTACAATTTTATCATGGTTAAGTTTGAACCTTAAAAATATAATTCTTGAATTAAAGATGCTTTATGTCAAAATAAACTGTAAATCATACAGTCCACAAAAGGGAATCTCATTTTCCTGATACTGATCCTTTTATAATGTACTTTTACAAAATGCCAGGTTTTTTTATGATTCAGTTTCAAATCAAACAACCTTAGAAGCCTGGTATTGTCTCCTTTACCTAATAAAAGAAAGATGCAATGGAAAATAAAGGGCTCAGTGGGTCTAGTTTTTTTGGGTTCTGTCTTAGTTGATTTATACTAAGTGGTCACTTTAGCCAAAATGGTAGTAAAGTCTCAAGCCATGTCCCTTTCTAAACCTTAACAAAGATGGTGGCTTAATCACATGACTCCCAAGATGGCATCAAGCCAAATGGTTGTTATTTACTCCAAAGCTCAAAAGTGAGCCTAGGTCATCAACTAAGATGGTGGCAAGCCCCATGGTATTCCAATATGCATCCATCAAGAGTATGTCCTTTTTTCTAAATGAATTTAATCCAAGTTACATTCATGGTATAATATTGCCAAATATTATTATCTATTAACCTTTTAAAATAACACAAAATGAACTACAAATCCTAAAATACAGAAAGTTAAAGTTTCAACAAAATTTTTTATGATAGTAAAGAAAACTAAGAAAGAAAAGGTGTTCAGGGAGAATTCAAAGAGTCAAATGCTTTGTCCATTGTAACCTCTATTGGAAAGATTTTACTTCTTAGTAAAGATGTAAGTTCGGATGCCCAGCAGAAATTTCCAGCATTCTGTCTCTGGGTATAGTTGTAAGCCAATCTTGAAAAAGATTTAAAATTTTTATAAGGGAGGAGCCTAGGAACATTCTGCCATTTGGTCTTATGGCATTATCCAAATCAAGTTAGATATTAAAAAGTGAAAGTTTTTCAAAGATCTATTCAAATGTGGCTAAATATACTCTTAATTTTGTATCAATATACAAAGATCAATGCCTATGTGGCCCAATACAATCTTAATAGTACATCCATATACAAGGGTCAATACCATTGTGGCCAACTATAATCTTAATTTTATATCAATATACAAAAATCAATACCGACGTAGTCCAATACAATCTTATTTTTGCACAATAAACAATGATCAATACCACTTTAGCCAAATATACTACTAATTTTGTATCAATATACAAAGGTATAAGGGCATATTCAATAATCTGACCCTTCTTCTTGGTCCTTCCTGTGCTATGTCTATGTCTCAATTTTTCTCAAGTCCATGCATTCCTACATAGGAGAGAAAGAAGGATACAGAAAAGGGAAAGAAGGAATACCCTGGGTCTAACCTCCAAAACCCATTAAACAGGACCATTTAACAATTTGTAATCTCTTCCCCTAAATAACAGAGTTTTCAGTTATCCTTCAAATAACCAAAAAAGGGGGGGCGGAGAAACACCCTCCCCACCCTCTGGGTATGGGACGTTGCTCTCTTAAAATGACTTCCTGCTGATTTGGGTCATAGTAAACCTGTTTGGGGCGGAACCAAAATGGAAAAATGGTTAAAAATGTTAGTACAATCCTTTTATGTTCAGTCCTTCTGTTCTCAGCTGTTTAGATGTCCTAAGGAGTTTGTAGGCAGAAGCTGAACTTCCAGGCTTTACTGAGGTTCTGGCTGGGGAATTGTGTAGAGCTGAACGGTCTTAGTGATATTGAGTTGTTGTCGTTGTAGGCTTTTGATGGAGACAGCTATTGAGGGAGTCTGTCAGGTTGAATCATCTGGGTCACTCATCTTCTTTTGGTGTCTGATTCTGTTTTCTGCTGAGGTTTCCGTTTTCCAGTTGTCCCTGGGTTCCTTGAATGGATGCTTTGATTCTCCTGGAAAGATAAGAACAGAGCCCTGCCCTAATCCTCACTCAGGGACAATCACCCTCTTTTTTTTTGGGGGGGGGGTAGGTAATGTTTCTCCTGAAGCAAATTTGGTTTTTTGACAATATATAAAGTGTTATCTTTCAATCTGGTTTAAAGAAGAAATTATTTTGTTATTTTGGAGCTAAACCAGCTTTAGTGTATATATTTTGAGATCTCGAAGGACAATTTGTTTGTATTGAGTGGGCCTTTGTAAGTAGCTTTTAAACTTAGGTCCATCCAAATCCTATGTGTGTGTCTCTGCATTGTATATTGATACAAAATTAAAGGTAACGCTTCCTAATGGTATCGTACCTAGAGATACTTAAAAATGAAATGTGAAGCTCTGGCCCCTTGATACCAACTGTCTTAAACTCTTTAGGATAGTTAAGAAAAACAAACTCCTAGTCATGCATGCATGTCACCTTGTTAGCTACTATGACAGTCTATCACAGATATTCTCTAAGCTACTCAGTAATCAAGTTGTTAAGAGACAAGCAACATTTGCTTGTCTAAATACAAGAGATAGATAGGGCATCTTCAAAAACCCCAAGTGTAACTGAACTTTTAAATTATTATTTAACACTTATTTATTTATTACTAAATTCACTTATAACAAACACCAACAATTTCTTAACTATTAATCCTATAAACTCTTACAACCCCTTTAACCTATCCACTAACCCTATTGATAATTATAATAACTACTTTCATAACCTTGTAGAATGATACAGTCTCTGGGGCAGGTCCTCAGTTGTCAGGAACACAGTCTTTGTTGTAGATTCTTTAACGCACTTAGCAGTCCTTTTTCTGGATCTCTCAGATGCAGGTTCATCAGGGTAAGTTAGTTATTGCAGTCTCACCTTAAATAAGGCTTCATGCTTTCTTCTCTGTGGGAGAACCCAGCTGTCTGTAGGCCAACTTACTTCTTTTGAATCAGGAACTCAGCTGCTCTGTCTCAGTCCTTAAAGCCAGGCACAATTTCCCCTAGGCCACTGATCAGACAGATCAAACCCCTCCAGGCAAAAGCTGAGCCACAGGGTCCAGTC
>CAJQZJ010009649.1:15499230-15532922 GCA_907164525.1 Lophiomys imhausi | reverse complement strand
AGGCCAGATACTTTGTTTCTTCAAGTCTATTGAGTCTTTCCTGTTTTTCCTGACTTCAACCTTGTTTTTCAGTCTATTGAGTCTTTCCTGTTTTTCCTGACTTCATGCTGATAATGCTCTGCATGCCCCGAATTAAGAGACAGTATCAGAAACTCCTATATATTTTCTAAATCTAATTTATCTAACCTCCTACACCAAGAGATCTGCAGAATATGGCAGTCAAAGATGTGGTCTTAAATTAAGATTTTTTTTTTTGATATCGTGACATATCAGCTCCTGACAGCACCCTCTATTCTACTCCAAGTAGAAGATAAGCATCGAAGAATCTCCAGTGTGAGATGGTTGAATTAGTGGCAAGCCTATCTCTTGGCATGTAAAAACTCCTTGCTTCTACTGCAGACAGACTGCTGTCCAAGAAGGACAAAACTTGGTAGCAGGGAAGTTGACAGCCTAGCTCTGCCAAGACAGGGTAGGTAAGTCCTTCATAAACACTGCTCTACAATAAATGTCTGTCAGAGAAACAGGACCAAAAGGCTGAAGACTGATGCTGGAATGTATGGAGAGAAAATGGGAACTGTCCAGGTAGTCACTGGTTTGTCATTTCTTACTATTGGAAGCTGCAGGCCCTGCACTTCCTATATAATCAAATATATTTATCGTTCTCAGTTCTCTGAGGTGGTTGAAGAATAGACAGCTTGAGTCTCATAGCTAAATTTTGAGTTGTTTAGGAATCAAGAGGGCGTTCTAGATCTAAGTAGATGGTTATAATAGTGATGCAAGTTAGTATGAAAGCCAAGTCAGTTATAGAACTTTAAACTCATGGAGATGGTTAGAAGGTAGAACGTTAAAGTCAGGGGCCAAATATGTATGAACTGGACATTGGGAAGGTATGCTGGGCCATTTACCTCTCATAAATGTGGTATATTTAATTCTGCTGTTTTGTATAGCATTTACTGTTATAAGAGAAAGAACCATTTGTTGGATTGAAAAGGGAAGCTGTTGGGGGGGAAAAGGGTGGAAGGGTGGGACAGGAAGAGGGAATTGGGAAGGGTTTGTGACTGAGATGTAACTTCAAGAAAAAAATAAAGTACTTATAAAAAAAAAGTGAATGTTTGAAGTTTGAGGACCAATGTCCAATTTATAATGAGGTCAAATTTATACTGATAGGCAAAAAATGTCACCTATCTCTACTCTACCATTTTGAACTCTTTCAATTATCTCCCAAACAGGAAATAGGAGTGTCTTTTGGTATAGAAATTTTGGGACCAATGACTAGGTCCATAACCAAGTTACAGACAGGGGTCATTGTAAAGCTACTTTGAATATTCTCTACATCTAGAAATTACCAAATACACCTTGAACATAAGTGAGCATCACCAAATGTTACAATTGCAGGGTTAAGGAGCTACAGAGTCATTGGATGGGTGGAAGAGTTTTCAGCTAGATGAGACATCTCTCAGTGGAAAGTCCTTGATTTCCTTGGCTAAGTGGGCCTTAGGAAGTTCCAGCAAGCTAAGCTTCACTTATCCCTGGAGCCTAACTAGAGTACTTCTGACTTAGGTCCAACAGATCCCCTTGTCATGGTGGTTTTCTATGTTGCATGTATGCTCTGGTTGAATGGAATATGGTCTTCCATAAAGGTTAGACTGACCTTTATGTCAGGGCATGAAGGTGCATGAGAAAGGACAGAGACAAAAATAGGAAAGAAAAGATGCCTGAGAAACAAAACAGATTGCCCTGTCTGGCCTTCTCAGGCACAGGGCAAGGGAGCATATGAGAAGTAGCCTCAGATTTCCCATCCTGTGCTGAGTCTTTCAACACCATATGTTAGTTTATTCAAAAATAGCTGCGGAGAGAGATACAGAGACAGAGAGACGGAGACAGAGAGAAAGACTTGGTCTGATCTTAGGTGGGACCATGTTTATTCACAGCTAGGGGACGTGTGTGAATTGCCAAAATGCCTATAAGGAAATGTGGTATGCTGCCACTTATAGGGACAGAAATGACTTCAGTAGTTTGCAAGGGAAGCTGGAAGTATAGATTTTAAGTAGGAAGCTATCAAACTTCATGATTGATTTTATAAACAGGATATATTTGACATACTGCATTTCATCTTTCTCTATCATAACAGAAAAAGTTTATAGAATATTGTAAATAACTTTCAGATGGCTAGAACAATAAAAACAATCTAAAAACATGCACCTATTTTAAATCACAAAAAGGTACAGTGTTCACAGATATGGATGCCCTTAGTAAATTCTCTGAAACTAGACTTAATTTTAAAGTCATTAAAATGTAGATGACAGAAATGTAAGGCCATTACATGATTTATCAAATCTTACCACTTTGTAAGTGTTTACATTATAGGTTGAGCCTAGTAAGTTTAACTGTGGTACTCAATCTCTTAACAACAATATGGTAACTATTCCCACCTGAAAACTTGGTTGATGTGTTTGGGACTGAGCAGAAGACCATAATTAAATTGGAGTCATTTTGAAGGACATAATGTGAAATGAGGCTGAAGAGTGAAATTAGGAACAGATTGTGGCTCACCTAGGAAATCTTACTACAGAGCTTATAATTCATTCCATAAGCAATACTCAGTGACTGTTAAATATGAGGACTGAAAGTGTAATGATCAGATGCGTGTCTTAGAAAGATAACAGTAGAAACCATGGCAAATCTTATGCATTTATTGTAGCTTTGCAATTGTAGAAAATATTAACATGATTTATATCCAAGTTGAAAAGTTGTATCAAGGAATAGGGATAGATTTCAAGAGGCAGGAACAAATTTATTGGCATTAAATGAAAAGAATTTCAAACCTATCCTCTACGTAAAAAAGTAACCAAGCATATTACTTGTATTAGAAACAAGTAAGTGTAATAGAATATGTTCTTCCCAGTTTTCGTGACCCCAAAGACCATCCAGGAGCCAACTCCAATGTAAAGGCATGAAAGTTATTTTTTCAAGGTCAGAGCTTGGACTCTCAATACTCATTGACATAGCAATTTGAGTTGAGAGCCCCCAGATCAGATCCAAAACTACAGAGTTTATATAGAGACTCAGACAAAGAAGCAGGTTCTTTACCACATGATTGGATAACATTTAGGTAACCAGTCATGTCCATTTCTGATTTTCCCCTTATTACTAACTAACCAGTTGTGGTCAGTTTGACCACCATAAGGTCTCTTTTGACATCTTTTGATCAACACGACCTGGCCCAAATGAAAACAATCCTTTTGTTTTGGTTAGGGATTCTCTAAAAAGTCATAACAGCAGGACATGAATAACAGGTTGAATGCCAAGATAGGGCTATATTGACCTAGTTCAAGGTCCTCCTCCTTCATCACCATAGCAACAGCTTCCCAGGAATAAGTTCCTGGGACCTCTACTAGGAGCACAGTTCTAAGACATAAACTTAACTCTTTCCTTACAGTCAACATGAAGCCTAGAAAAAGAGCACATTGATATACCTGTTAACATGTAGGATATCACAGATGTCCATTTTGACAAATTTTTTTCAGATTCTACAAATATAGGATCTGATACTGTGCTATACAAATAATTACATAATCTTGTAAAAATACTAAGAGTAATAGCCCATTATTATCCATCGTACAAATGAATAAAATTTTACTGTCAGTTTCTAAGTAGTAAGATGTACAGCGTTATTGAAATTCAATTAGTGCTTTATCAGCAACATGTATTAAAAGGATTATAACATATTCAAATGATATGTCTAGAACAAACAGCATATTGTTTATTGGACAATACATTTAAAGTATAATATTCAGCAATAAAATCATGAGAGGCTCATTACCAGGGGATAATCGATAAATTGTGCAATGTGTTCTGAACCAGAGCCTTTGATATGTTAAAATGCCAATGGCAAGTTAAACCTCACTATTTATGACAAATATAATTAATACAATCTTTGTCCTCAAATTGATCACATTTATGAGTGAAGTTCAAAATGAGAATCAAGAAAAAGAAATATAAAACATAATGTAATTTTTTTATAAATAATAAAAGATAAAAAGAATGTTAAAGCTAGAATGTGGGGAGGAGTTATGGGAAGTACTGTCTTCTGGTCATCACATGATCTTTGTACTCATGAAGTTAAAGCAGGTGCATAGACCCCCCTACTAGACCAACCACTCAAAATCCCAGGAGGATTGGCAGAGGAACTCCTAAGGCCTCATTCCTATCTAAGAAGATACTAGCAGCTTGTAGATCCCACAAGAGGAAGAATCATTTACTCATGGAACAAAAGAAACATGACATACTAGATAAATATTACAATAAAATTAGGATGCTAACTGTCAAATCAAATAGATTTCTTAGTACATTTTTGAAATCTTTCTGTTAGGCATTTTGCTGCTAGAATACTGAAGTGGTTGAAGAATATAGATTTCACTATGGAATTACATCTCATGTAATTCATCATAAGATGAAAATATTATGAAGCAAAATAGACAGATGTATCTAACCTACCAAACACCAGGACTCATGGAGATAGCTATAATAGGCACTGGTTACCCTGTTATAGTCCCAGGGATGATTTGCATCTGTGGTAGTCTGTCCTGTCCAGCCTTATGACAGACTGTAAACATACTGTTAGCCTACAGGGAAATTCAAATTTCAAAGTATAGCTTCAAAGGAATGTGAATCACTTTTTCATAATGCAGTTATACTGTTTTAAAGACTGGATAGAATGATGATTAATTGGAAAACATCTGTATACTGTTGAACTAAACACATTTCTACATCCAGGATGTGAAAGCCATTCATAATATCAGAATATGGAAAAGGAAGCTGAAATTGTTAAGCATTTTGACAGTCATGCAAGGAATTTTTCCAAAATACTCTTAAAGCATAAAAACATCTGAAGAACTGATGTTGTTACTGAACTTATACACAGGGTTCAAGTTATGTAGTTACATGTTTTCAATAATTGTGGGATATGTAATTAATGAAGCTAGATTTAATGAATAAAATGTCCATACACCTGAAATGAAACATTTCAATAAATCTTGGATTAATAAAGGCTTAACAAAATTCTTTACATATAGACTTCTAATTTAATATTTTTATATTATAAGAATAAAGATGATAGTTCGGTAAATTAAAAAGAATTTAAATTTATCACAGCCATTCATGTGTGTGTGCGTGTGCATGTGCGTTTGCATGTGTGTGTGTGCACGTGTGCATGTTTATACATACCAAAGCATGTTTTTGGATTTCAAGGACAAAATGCATTAATTGATTTTTGTCTTTCATATGGTTCCGAATAATTGAATTTAGGTCTTCAGTTTTGGTAGCAAACACTTTAACTCACTGAGGCATCTCAGTGATCATTTTGCTCACCCAGAATTTTCTTTTGGTTTGTCCTAATGAAAAGAATGGAAAGAAAGATTCTGATCGTATGTTTCAATACCCAGAGTCACATAATGTACCAAATGGCTAAAGTCAGTTTTAAGGCGATATTCCTAGAGAGGCATGCTTACTTCAAACATGATGCAGTCAACAGTTAATCACACATAAAATAAAATAAAACTGTATTTTCAGGATGATTCAAGTCTGTTTTCCATGGTATATAAATCTTTCTGCTTTTCTTTCAGCATCTTATCCATTCCAATGTCAGTGGTTTACTTAATTACTGTTATTCCATGTGCAAATGTATTACTCTCCTTAAATGTATTATACTAGCTTCTCAATTACATCTGATCTAAGACTCAACTTATCATTCCATTCCACACATAGTTAAGTGCATCCTTTATGCTGTTAAAAAGAAAGAAAAGTCCAAGGCAAGATAACTATTTCTTTCAAGAAAAGCCACTTGTATAGATTCTATCATCAACTTACTTTTTTCACAATTATGAATCAAAGTTTCTTTGTTTTTACAAAAAAAACATTGTATATTCATACACTTTAAGTGATTAATTCATGGATTTAATGTCAAATTTCCTAAATGAAAATGCTCAAAAAATGGTTACAGTTTACCATTGAATATTAGAGTATATAATTTTATTTCTACAAACACTGCAAAAGGTATTATTACCATTTTCATTGTTTATTCCAACAAGTTATTAACATGATAAGATCAATTTACACTGAAGATGTAGATGCCAGATAAATGTATTTCATTTGCTTATTTATTAACATTATGAGTTCACTGACATCATATCATTTATTCAGAGGAGACAAACAAATTGTAACTCAAATTCACTATTTATTTGGAAGTTTATACTTTGAATCCTGCCTGTTAGTAAATGGTTCCAGAAGTAGTTGTATTCAAAATAAATTCAGCATTATCGTGCTAATAGGCCCCATTGCTTTAAATCTACCAGGAATGCAAAGAACTGATAATTCTGTACTCATTAGGAAACTCTCCTGTGACTTGCTTCAGTTAAATGTTCCAACCGGCATGTTTAGCACTTCTTTTGGGATTGGTAAAGTTCTAGAAGTCTGTAAATTAAAGTTCTGTAGAGTGCTATCAAATATGCATAATGAAGCCCTAGATGTAAATTAAGAAGATTTATGTGGCTGCATTCTGCTTACGTTATTCAATAGGAATGCCTCGAAGGTTTTTATGAAGCAAATAAAATGTTGTTTTCTTGAATTCCATTTTAAATGGTCACCATGGATTCATTCTTACATTACTTGGCTCACCCATTATGGAATGAATTGCTGTTTAAATCTATAATTCATCCTGAAGCTTTACTGCACAATACAGTCCAATTACATGGTAGCCTGTGCATACTCCTCTCAAGAAGTCATCTAAAGCTATATAGGAAGCTCACTCAGATTTGGAGGTAAGTGCATGCTACTCATATTAATGGATTTTTCAAAATGTTATACAGGAATTATAAAATGACACTTCAAGAATCCCCCCCCTTTCTTCTTAAACATGATGCTAACAGAAAAAAAATAGCTCTGGAGTTTCAACAGTGTTCTGAGTTTAATAAGAAATATTTAATATTCTCAAGGATTAATACATAAACATGACTACTTCAATATATATATATTGTATTTAAAGAATAATTAAACAAAAAAAGTATACAAGTCCTCAAATTACTATGATTAGATGGAGATATTCCAAGAGAATAATTTGACAAATACAAGAAACTGTACTTAGGAATGGTAAGAAGAAGAAAAAGGAAATATGAAAGAAGAAACTGAAGATAGGAATGCCTCATTCATGAAATTCATTTAAGAACAGAAATTAATTTTAAAAGTTGTTCTGAAATCATGTGACTAAAGTGAGAAAGAATACTTTCAAGAAAAAGTAAGGAGTTCTGTAAGAATGGAATGTGTCTCAGCTGTATAGTGAACTGCTAGTATCATCACGATTGCAGAATCCTACACAACTGAAGGAAAGAGAAAATATGAATTTCATCAAAATAGAAACAGACTGTATATTAAAGAAAACTAAAAGAATTCTCAACAAATTTGCAAGTGACAGACAACTTTGCTTATTTCAAAATTCATAGAGTTTAAGAAAAAAATCTCTAATGTCACAAATTAGAAATCATTTTTCTGTTGATCTATGAAGTTATTTCATGAGAAAGATAACATATCAGACATAATCTTACACTGAGTCTTTTAAATAAAAGTAGAAGTTCAAAACAGACTGGATAACCACAAATGTCATTAATATACAGCCATCATTATGAATACTTTAATCATGGACATGCGTGATTTCTAGCTAAATATCGTACCCATTTTCCCACAGATGTTCAGGTTGCATATTTGATCACCTGAACACTGTCCCTGGGAGATGGTAGACCTTTGAACTGAGACACAATGTGATTTCTTAAATCTTTGGGGTCATGCTTGAAAGGGGGTCATGAGATCACATATGTCATTTTCTTTATCCCTAGAATACTGTGAAATTGTCATATTGCTGCTGTAATTCCAATCTGCCGTTGGCCATGTGGTGATGCATCTAAGCAGCAGTCCTTCCATGTGTATATGTACTTTGAACTTCCAAGCCTGGAAATAACAAGTCTACAATGACTGCATAAGTGGTTATTTTGTTGTAGTAATGTTAAGTTTACTAACACATAGATATTAGACTCTATCTCCAAATCCTTAAAACATTTTCTGAAACAAATAGATGAGAAGAAAAAAAAAATTTTAATCTCATTTCCTTATGAATCTTCAAATTTTATGAAGAGACTGCAGCTTTCATAAAAGCTAATGGTGGTAGTCTCATAATCCCAGGCCACTACTCTGGGAGTGCAGTTAGTTTGAGATTAACCCTTTCTCGCTGAACAGGCTGCTTTTCTATCACCAGATCTAAACCTATGTGTTCTTCTCTCTCCTGTGCTTTTTGCTTTCTTTTTTATTCCTTTTTAAATGTTTATTTATTACTTCAGGTTACATCTCCATCACAGTACCCTCTTTCAACCCCTCCCAGTCCTGTCCTTCCACCCTCTACCCCATCCCTTCCATCCCACTCCTCCAGAGTGGAGTGTCCTTACATATCAGTCCCCTGCCCCAGTTCAGCAGTCACATGAGAGCCTAGAGCCTCCTCATACACTGGGGGCCTACAAGGCGGCCTCATTAGGGCAAAGTGTCTCATTGACAGGGAACAAAGTCTATGTTCCTGTTCCCTTTGGTGCATTGGTTGTAGTATAGTTATCCTGTAATATATGGCTAAATTCTGATTATAAGTGAATAGATGCCATGTGCTTCTTTCTGAGTCTGGATTAGCTCACTCAGGATGAGCTTTTCCATCTCACACCTGTCAGAATGGCTAAGATCAAAAGCTCAAATGACAGCACATGCTGGCGAGGGTGTGGAGAAAGGAGAAATCTCCTCCATTGCTGTTGGGAGTGAAAACTTGTACAACCATTATGGAAATCAGTCTGGCCATATCTTAGAAAACTTGGAATAGCTCTGCCTCAGGACCCAGTCATACCACTTCTGGGTATATATCCAAATGATTCCTCACCAAATCACAAGGAAGTTTCCTAATCTACGTTCATATCAGCCTTATTTGTAATAGCTAAAAACTAGAAACAACCCAGATGTCCCTCAACCAAAGAATGGATTAAAAAACTGTGGTACATCTACACAATGGAATACTACTCAGCTATCAGAAACAATGAAACCATGCAATTTGCAGCCAAATGGATGGAACTAGAGAAGCTCATCTTGAATGAGCTAACCCAGACTCAGAAGGATGCACATGGCATCTATTCACTTATAATCAGAATGTAGCCATATAGTACAGGATAACTATACTACAACCAATGCACCAAAGGGAACATGAACATAGACTTTTTTTCCTGTCAATGAGATGCTTTTTGCTTTCTATGCCCATGTACTTCAATTCACAGACTCTGTAGTTGCATATCCATTTCTGCAACCATTTATCATACCCCTCCTTATGCATTTGCAGCTTTTCAAATTGTGCAAGCATTCTTCCCATCTTTTTTGAAATATTATATGGAGGAAAAAAATCAACATATAAATAATCCCCTCTGGGCACAAAGCAGGAGAGAACCCAGTGGCAGCAGCCATTATAAGCCTTTTGTTGACATCCTGAAAAACACTGTTCACTCCTTCAAATTCTGCCCTCTCCCCTACATCATTAGATACAAAATTACCCATTATGCCTTGCCTTACTTCTGGGTGCCACTTGTAACAAGTGGCTTTTATTATTTTTGTATCATGTTAATTATATGTTCTAATTTATTTTATTATCCTTAATACCTTCTACCATATCACAGACAAAGGACCAAAGGATGTTAACTTGGGAAGAGACAAAAGAAGGCGAAAGGGTAAAAGTCCAGCAAAATATATCAACACAACATGATACCTAATATTTCTTGACAAATCTGCTGTGAATATTTCTGTGACAGTCTTTATTTCAGATAAAAATGACATGTAAGTTTGTAGATTGAATACTTCAATACTTTCTATAATGAATGTGTTTTACATACAACATTGAATGTCTCATAAAGAAAACATTGTTACCATGTTTATTGGTGTCATCCTTGCTAAGATCTTCTTTAGGCCATGTTGGTGAGACTTCCCTTTGCCTAGGGCCTAAACCCTGAAACAAAGAGCTGCAAGACAACTAAGCTATCTAGAGAATGAGAGAAATAGTCTTCCCCAGTGAAGAGCATAGTTAACTTTGCAATAAAATAACCTTCCATGAAAACATATATATACAAGTAATTGTACAGAAATTAAGATGGTTATACTTATGCATTAATAAGTACATTTATATGTTGTTATATGCACATATATGCATATATATAATGCATATAAGCATACATACACATGCCGTGATTTTAAAAGAGAACAAGTAGGTACATAGGAAGTTTTGGAGGGAGGATGAGGAATTGGAGGATGGTGTAACTATGTTGTAATCTCAATTGTTTATTTTAAAAACAATAATTTTTGGATCATGTAATTTCTAATAGCTATATCTATATTGTTAGATACACACAATATGTGATACCAGAAATAACATTTTTCTAATGCAAAATTATTTTAAAAATACACTTTAAAATTATTTTTTAAAAAATCAGGGAGAATAGCAAAGATAGAAAAATTATACTGTTTAAGTGTCAATCATGATTGGTCAATCTGAAACCAATAAACCTTCTTTCAGTTTTATGCATGACATCCTTCCTTAATTAGGTTAATTTAATTTATATTCTATTTTTACTAAGCTTATATAAATAAACTGCCATATTTTAATTAATAATATCATATGTAATTGTAAAGACTCCATATTATATTTTCTCTAAGTATACACCATATTATATATCCTTTAACAATCTATATACAGGGGGGCCAAGATGGCGGCGACCTACACTGATGCATTTTGAACGCGGGGAAAAAAGAGCCATAAAAAGCACAGAGTTATTGGGCACTGTGCAAAAACCAGAGGGGCTAGACACCCCCCCGGGAACACTCACAACTCCCAAGGGACTGTTAAAAGTCCCAGGGCAAGGCTCTCACCCATCTCTCACAGCCACTAAACCCGGGATTCGGGAACTCCTATTTGGAGAGGCGCCTGGTAAGATCGATCCCAACTTACAGCAGGCAGAATCAGGGTCCACTTGGCCATAGATCGCTGTCCTTTTGGGCTCCCCACACATCAGGTTGAAGTTATACCCACTTAAAAAACTTTGCGAGATAGTGGAAGGCTTATCAAGGAACAAACAGGGGGCTCAGCGGGTGGTCCGCAGCCGCTCGTGAAGCGGAGGGCGGGAAGTTCCGAAGCTGGGAACACAAAAGCAGGCAGGAGGGGCCGAATCCCACACACTCATGGTAGCGCAGCTGGGGAGGGAGCACGGCTGGAAGGGCCAAATCCCCGCGAGTCGCGAGTCCACGGCAGGTCATCTGGGGAGAGAGACAGGCGTGGGCGGGGCCAGGGATCTGGGCGGGGCCAGGGATCCGTGCAGCACCCACAGCTGAGCTGCTGGGACGAGAGGTCCACTCAGGCAGCCGGAGGATCCGGGGCTTGGGGTACCCACGGGACCCGTGGCGGCACACACAGGAAGGGAATCAGGCAGAGAGTCCAGCCCTGTGGCGAGAAGCCTAGAGAGAAACCAGAAATCGGGACCATAGCTGTATCTTGGAAAATCCAGACATATTAGGTGTGGAGCCAGACACTGTCTGCCTCCGTGACGACAAACAAAGCCCACAGAATCTGTGCCTGGGCAAACAGGCCCATACCATCAGAACCATTACAGGCTCATAACTCAGAGTGCAACATAGGGAAGTCTGAATTGGGAGCAGTGAAACAATCCTGGTCCATTACTCACAACCTGGGAATAGGCTGCACCATATCACAGTGCCTCTGGCAATTAAAACCACAGTGACCTTGAAATCCCCCTGTAAGCAACGACATGTAGCCAAGTAACTCGTCCCCTGCACCAAATCATCCACTGTGGTTCCAAGCACAGAAAACAAAAAGCTAAATGCATCCAATGGCGAAAGGTAAAAAAAAAATAGAAATCAAGGAATTATGACTCCAACAAAGCAGAACCATCCTAGCTCATCCGATTCGGATGACCAAAAACCAACAGAAACACATGAAAACATTGACAATTCTGCATTATGGAAAGTGATAGAGTCCCTGCAAGAAGAACTTAAATCTAGGAAGGAATTCAAAGAAGCCACAATTCTACAAATCAAAACAAGGAACAACACCATTAAAGAGCTCCAAGCCAAGGTGACAGAGCTTGAACAGGAAAAGGAAAAAGCCATGAAAGATTTTCAAACAAAAACAAGAAAGCTGGAGAAGGAAATGTACAAAATGAACAAAACCATACAAGACATGAAAATAGAAATAGAAACAATAAAGAAAACACAGTCAGAGTTAAAAGAGGAAGTGGAGAACCAAGGGAAGAGAACAGGAACTACGGATGTGAGTATCAACAATAGGATGCAAGAGATGGAAGACAGGATCTCAGGCATGGAAGATTCAGTGGAAGAAATCAGTACAACATCCAAAGAAAATGAGAAGGCTAAAAAATCTCTCACCCACAACATCCAAGAAATCAAGGGCTCAATGAAAAGACGGAACCTAAGAATTATAGGTATACAGGAAAGAGAAGACTCCCGACTCCAAGGTCCAGGAAATATCTTCAACAAAATCATAGAGGAAAACTTCCCAAACCTGAAAAAAGAGATGCCAATAAAAATCCAAGAGGCTTACAGAACACCAAACATATTAGACCAGAAAAGAAACTCCTCTCGCCACATAATAATTGAAACCCCAAATGTACAGAACAAAGAAAGAATATTAAAAGCTGTAAGAGAAAAAGGTCAAGTCACATACAATGGCAGACCCATCAGAATTACACCTGACTTCTCCCCAGAAACGTTAAATGCTAGAAGGGCTTGGTCAGATATAGTACAAGCCCTAAGAGATCATAGATGCCCAGCCAGACTACTTTACCCAGCAAAACTTTCTATCTATCAACATAGATGGAGAAAACAAGATATTTCATGACAAAATCAAATTTAAACAATATCTACCCACAAACCCAGCCCTACAGAAAATCCTAGAAGGAAAATCCCAACCCAGAGAAGAAAACTCCACCCAAGAAAACAAAGGGAATAGAAAACCCCTCAGCAACTAAACCAAAAGAGGAACAGGACCACCGCCTATACCAAACTAATGGGAAATAACAACCCCAGGTCACTAATATCCATCAACATCAATGGAGTCAACTCCCCAATAAAAAGGCATAGGTTTACAGAGTGGATCCGCAAGCAAGACCCTTCCTTATGTTGTATACAAGAGACACATCTAACTACGAAAGATAGACACTGCCTCAGAGTAAAGGGCTGGGAAAAGGTTTTCCAAGCAAGTGGACCCAGGAAGCAAGCTGGAGTAGCCATCCTAATACCAAACAAAACAGACTTCCAACTGAAGTTAATGAAGAAAGACAAAGAAGGGCACTATATACTCATTAAAGGGAATATTCATCAAGAGGAAATTTCAATACTGAACATTTATGCCCCAAATACAAAAGCACCTACTTTCGTAAAAGAAACACTTCTAAAACTTAAAGTGCACGTCGATCACAACACATTAGTAGTGGGAAACTACAACACCCCACTCACAACAAAGGACAGATCATCAAGACAGGAGACAAACAGAGAAATATTGAGTCTAACAGAGATCATGAAACAAATGGACCTAACATATATCTACAGAATGTTTCACCCAAACACAAAGGAATACACCTTTTTCTCAGCACCCCACGGAACCTTCTCCAAAATCGACCACATAATTGGTCACAAAGATAGTCTCAATAGATACAAGAAAATTGAAATAACACCTTGTATTTTATCAGACCACCACGGAATAAAGCTGGTCTTCAACAGTAAAAGAATCAACAGAAAGCCTACACACACATGGAAATTGAACAGCTCCTTACTGGATGACCATTGGGTCAGGGAAGAAATAAGGAAGGAAATCAAAGACTTCTTAAAATCCAAGACAATGAAGACAGAACATACCCAAACCTATGGGATACATTGAAAGCTGTGCTACGAGGAAAGTTCATAGCACTAAGTGCTTTCAAAAAGAAAATTGTGACAGCTCATATTAGTGAACTAACAGCTAAGCTGGGTGAATTGGAAAAAAAAAGAAACAAACACTCCCAAGAAGAGCAGAAGACAGGAAATCATCAAACTTAGAGCTGAAATCAACAACTTAGAATCAAAAAGAACAATACAAAGAATCAATGAAACCAAGAGTTGGTTCTTTGAGAAAATCAACAAAATAGACAGACCCCTAGCCAAATTAACTAAAAGGCAAAGAGAAAGAACACAAATCAACAAAATCAGAAATGAAAAGGGAGAAATAACAACAGACATTGAGGAGATCCAAAAAATATTCGGGCATTATTTTAAAAATCTATATTCTACTAAATTTGAAAACCTATGCGAAATGGACAATTTCCTCGATAAATTCCACCTACCAAAACTAAATCACAATCAGATTAACAGCTTAAACAGCCCAATAACACCTAAGGAAATAGAAAGAGTAATTAATAATCTCCCAACCAAAAAAACCCCAGGGCCAGATGGCTTTAGCACGGAATTTAACCGGACCTTCAAAGACGAACTAACACCATTACTTTTCAAACTCTTCCACCACATAGAAACAGAAAGATCACTGCCAAACTCATTCTATGAGGCCACTGTCATTCTGATTCCTAAACCACACAAAGACCCAACAAAGAAAGAGAACTTCAGACCAATCTCCCTCATGAACATAGATGCAAAAATACTTAATAAAATACTAGCAAACCGAATTCAAGAACACATCAAATGTATCATACACCATGATCAAGTAGGCTTCATCCCTGGAATGCAGGGATGGTTCAATATACGAAAGTCTATCAATGTAATTCACCACATAAACAAGATGAAAGAAAAAAACCACATGATAATCTCGCTAGATGCAGAAAAAGCGTTTGACAAAATCCAACACCCCTTCATGCTAAAAGTTCTGGAGAGAACGGGCATACAAGGACCATACCTAGAAATAATAAAGGCAATATACAGCAAGCCAGTAGCCAACATTAAATTAAATGGAGAGAAGCTTGAAGCATTTCCTTTAAACTCAGGGACAAGACAAGGATGTCCACTTTCACCATATCTCTTCAATATAGTACTTGAAGTCCTTGCTAGAGCAATAAGACAACTAAAGGAGATCAAAGGGATAAAAATTGGAAATGAAGAAGTCAAATTATCCCTATTCGGAGATGATATGTTAGTATACATAAGCGACCCCAAAAACTCCACCAAAGAACTCTTACAGCTGATAAACAACTTCAGCAAGTTGGCTGGATACAAAATTAACTCAAAAAAATCAGAAGTCCTTCTTTATACAACAAACAAATATACCGAGAAAGAAATAAGGGAAACAACCCCCTTCACAATAGCCACAAACAACATGAAATGCCTGGGGGTAACTCTAACCAAGCATGTAAAGGACCTATATAACAAGAACTTCAAGCCCCTGAAGAAAGAAATGGAAGAGGCCTTTAGAAGATGGAATGATCTCCCATGCTCATGGATAGGTAAGATCAACATAATAATAATGGCTATCCTACCAAAAGCAATATATAGATTTAATGCAATTCCTATCAAAATACCAACACAATTCTTTATAGACCTGGAAAAAAGCTATTCTCAACTTCATATGGAACAACAAAAAGCCCAGAATAGCTAAATCAATCCTGTCCAATGAAAAAACATCTGGAGGTATCACCATCCCAGATTTCAAGCTGTACTACAGAGCAACAGTAATAAAAACAGCATGGTACTGGTATAGAAACAGACCAGTGGATCAATGGAATCGAATTGAAGACCCAAACATGGATGCACACACTTATGGCCAACTAATCTTTGACAAAGAAGCAAAAAACGCACAATGGAAGAAGGACAGCATCTTCACCAAATGGTGCCTGTCCACCTGGATGTCCACTTGCAAAAGAATGAAATTAGACTCATACCTATCACCTTGTACAAAACTTAATTCCAAGTGGATCAAAGACCTTAACATAAGGTCAGCCACACTAAAGACACTAGAAGAAAAAGTAGGAGAAACCCTCGAACTCATTGGCACAGGTGACAACTTCCTGAACAGAACACCAACAGCTCCGGACCTGAGATCAACAATCAATAAATGGGACCTCATGAAACTGAAAAGCTTCTGTAAAGCAAAGGACACTGTCATTCGAACAATACGGCAACCAACAGACTGGGAGGAAATCTTCACCAACCCCACATCTGATAGAGGGCTATTATCTAAAGTCTACAAAGAACTCAAGAGACTAAATGCCAAGAAACCAAATAATCCAATCAAAAAATGGGAGATGGAGCTAAATAGAGAATTCACAAAGGAGGAATCCCTAAGGGCTGAGAGACACCTGAAGAAATGTTCAAGATCCTTAATCGTCAGAGAAATGCAACGTAAGACGACCCTGAGATTCCACCTAACACCTGTTAGAATGGCTAAATAAAGAGCTCAAATGATAGCGCATGCTGGCGAGGGTGTGGAGAAAGGGGTACCCTACTCCATTGCTGGTGTGAGTGCAGGCTTGTGCAACCACTATGGAGGTCTGTCTGGCGATATCTTAGAAATCTAGGTATAACCTTGCCTCAGGACCCAGCCATACCACTTCTGGGTATACACCCAAAGGACCTCTCACGGAGACATAGGGAAGTCTCCTCACCTATGTTCATAGCAGCCTTATTTGTAATAGCTAGAAATTGGAAACAACCCAGATGTCCCTCAACTGAAGAATGGATTAAAAAATTGTGGTACATCTATACAATGGAATATTACTCAGCTATCAGAAACAATGAAATCATGCAATTTGCAACCAAATGGATGGATCTAGAGGAGCTTATCCAGAGTGAGCTAACCCAGTCTCAGAAGGATGCACATGGCATCTATTCACTTATAGTAGGATTTAACTATATCGTACAGGATATCTGTACCTCAACCAAAATATCAAAAGGAACAAGGACATAATTTTTTTTTATCTTTTTCTTTTTCCTTCTTTTTTCTTTTTTTCTTTTTCCTTTTCCCTTCTCTTTTTCCTATCTTTTTTTGTTGATGTTCTTTGTTTTTGTGGGTTTGTGTGTTTGTTGGTCTTTTTTTTAGTATTCCCCCAGTAGCAATGAGACACCATTCACTGGCAGTACTGCCTCGTAGGCCCCCGGTGAATGAAGAGGTTCTTGGCCCTCATATGACTCCTGATCTGTGGTGAGAGAATGTTAGGCAGGGACACTCCACCCCAGAGGAACAAGACGGAAGGGTCAGGGGGTAGAGCATGGGAGGGTGGGGCTGGGAAGCGGGAAAAGAGGACCATATATTAAGGATGTAACCTGAAGCAACAAATAAATAAATTTATTAACTAAAAAAAAAGGCACGGGGCAGGGCTGAAACACTGTGAATGGAACAGAGGATACAGCTATTCGGTCTGGTTTTGCAGACCTCCAGGTGTAGAGAAGACGTGGAGCTAAGGTAAAATACAAGAGAATTGTGGTATTGGCCCATGCCTTTGACTTCAGTGGAGACGGGGTGGGGGGGCACCGTAGAGTTGGTGGTCTTATGTATTCTGGAGTCATACGGAGCGGGGTGGTGAGGGTGCATACTCTTGGTCCCACCATTCAAGAAGAGCACACCCTTGCTCCCAGCTCCCAGCACAATGGAGACAGAAACGGCAGATCCCGGAGCTCAGGGTCAGCCTGATGCAGGGCAAACTCTAAATAGAGAAAGACTTCGATCCAGGAGTGGTGGAACACATCTTTGATCCCTTCAGATGGGAAACACAGGTCCCTGATCCCAATAATTAGAGTTCAGAGACACACACATGGGATTTGGAGGGACCTAGGTTTGGAGGCTACTTACAAAAGGCCGTCTCGATGCAGGCAGATTGTCCTTTGGGATCTCAAAATATATACACTAGAGCTGGTTTAGCTCCAAGGTGACAGAATGATTTCTTCTTTAACCCGGATTGAAAGATAACGCTTTGTATGTTGTCAGAAGGCCAAATTTGCTGCAGGAGAAGTACTACCAACCCCCCCCATCCCCCCCCCAGAAAAAAAAAAGAGGGCAATTGTCCTAGGGTTGGGATTGGGGCAGGGCTCTGTTCTTATCGTTCCAGGAGAATCGAAGCACCATTAGGGGAGCCCGGGGACGGCGGACAGCGGAATCCTCAGCAGAGAGCAGAATCAGGCACCAAGGAGGTCGAGTGACCCAGTTGATTCTGCCTGGCAGACTTACTCAATAGCTGTCTCCATCGGGGGCCTGCAACCACCACAGCAATCCAATGTCACTGGGACCGCTCAGCTCTACACAATGCCCTGACAGGAACCTCAGTGAAACCTGCAAGATCAGCTTCTGCCTACAAACCCCTTAGGTCATCTAAATAGCTGAGAACAGAAGGACTGAACATAAAAGGAGTGTACTAACATTTTTAACCATTTTTCCAATTTGGGTTGGGGCCCCAAACAGATCTACTATGACCTAAATCAGCAGGAAGTCATTTTAAGAGAGCGACGTCCCATGCCCAGAGGGTGGGGGAGGGTGTTTCTCCGCCCTTCTTTTTGGTTATTTGAAGGATAACTGAAAACTGTGTTATGTAGGGGAAGAGACTGTAAGCTGATAAATGGTCCTGTCTTAATGGGTTTTGGAGGTTAGCCCCAGGGAATTCCTACTTTTCCTTTTCTGTATCCTTCTTCCTCTCCTATGTAGGAGTGCATGGGCTTGAGAAAAATGAGATATAGACATAGCACAGGAAGGTCCAAGAAGAAGGGGCAGATTATTGAATATGCCCTTATACCTTTGTATATTGATACAAAATTAGTAGTTTATTTGTCTAAAGTGGTATTGACCATTGTTTATTGTGCAAAACTAAGATTGTATTGGATTACATCGGTATTGATCTTTGTATATTGGTTCCAAATTAAGATTATAGTTGGCCACAATGGTATTGACCCTTGCATATGGACGTAATATTAAGATTATATTGGGCTACATAGGCATTGATCTTGGTATATTGATACATAATTAAGAGTATATTTAACCACAATTGAATAGATCTTTGTATATTGATACAAATTTAAAGGTAACGCTTCCCAATGGTATCACACCTAGAGATACTTAAAAATAAAATGTGAAGCTCTGACCTCTTGATACCAACCGTCTAAAATGGTCTAGGATAGTTAAAACAAACTCCTAGTCATGCAAACATGTCACTTTGTTAGCTACTATGACAGTCTATCACAGATATTCTCTAAACTACCCAGTAATCAAGTTGCTAAGAGACAAGCAACATTTGCTAATCTAAATACAAGAGATGGGTAGGGCATCTTCAAAAACCCCTAGAGATCTGCAGAATATGGCATTCAAAGATGTTATCTTAAATCTAGATTTTTTTTTGATATCGAGACATATCAGCGCTTGACAGCACCCCCTATTCTACCTCAAGTAGAAGATAAGCATAGAAGAACCTCCACTGTAAGATGGTTGAATTAGTGGCAAGCCTTTCTCTTGGCATGAAAAAACCCCTTGCACCAACTGCAGACAGACTGCTGTCCAAAAAGGACAAAACTTGGTAGCAGGGAAGTCGACACCCTAACTCTGCCAAGACAGGGTAGGTAAGTCCTTCATAATCCCTGCTCTACAACAAATGTCTGTCAGAGAAACAGGACCCAAAGGCTGAAGATTGATGCTGGAATGTATGGAGAGAAAATGGGAACTGTCCAGGCAGTTATTGGTATGTTCTTTCTTAGTTTTGGAAGCTGCAGGCCCTGCACTTCCTCTATAAGCAAATATATTTATCCTTCTCAGGTCTCTGAGGTGGTTGAAGAATAGACAGCTAGAGTCTCATAGTTAAATTTTGAACTGTTTAGGAATCAAGAGGGTGTTATAGATCTAAGAAGATACTCTTAAAAGTGTGTTGCAAGATAGTATGAATGTTGAGTCACATATAGACCTTTAAACTCATGGAGTTGGTTAGATAGTAGAATGTTAAAGTCAGGGGACAAATATGTATAAACTGGACATTGGGAAGGTATACTTGGCCATTTAACTCTCATAAATGTGGCATATTTATATCTATTGTTTTATATAATACTTACTGTTATAAGAGAAGGAACCATCTGTTGGACTGAAAGGGGAAACTTCTGGGGGGAAGAGGGTGGAAGGGCGGCATAGGAAGGGGGAATAGGGAAGGGTTTGTTACTGAGATGTAACTTGAAGAAAAAAAAATAAAGTATTTATAAAAAAAATCTATATACAGTACAATTATGTTTCTCATTATAGAATTGGGCATACTATAGTGACTTTTTGTATTCAATGTTTTATGTTCACTGGTAGTAATACCTTAGCACAATCAATAATAAACTGTAGATTATTTGAAGTTATACTTATAAAAGTTCAATAGTTTAACCTGATAAGCCTACCACATCATATCTAAATGAAGTCATAAGAAAATTGTTCAAACTGCAGAAGCTAACTCAAGTTATATTTGATTCTCTATGCAAACCCATATTTTTGTTCTCCCATCAATTTTCCCTTTACATGACTTGGATTATATTCATATTTCAGTGGTAATGCTATCACAAATAAACACTTAGTACTCCTTCTAAGTACAGAAAAGTTTGTAAAAAATATGCCTGTCAATTCTATTTTCATATTCTTAAAAAGAAATACACATTAAAAAAAGACTGCTTCAGATTTATCTGTTATACAGATCATCAGACTTGTTATCCATATCACTAATATTATGCCTGATATTAAGAATAATAATTCCAACATAAATCTGTGCATATGCTGACAAAAAAATCCCATTGCCACTGAATGTAATCAGATTGTTTACAATTACTGACTTTTAATCTAAAGACATTACACTGCAGAATTAATACCAATGTTAATACAGCATTTTTTAATGTTCTGAAATAGCAATGATAAAATTCAAACTGAATCTCATTGAAATTTTCATTTTGTTGCAAAGGACACAGACATCTTGATTGCAGTCTGGTAAGTGTAAATATTTAGAGCTTCTTACCTTCTGCACCCATCATGTTTTTTTTATTGTGTACAAGGAGGAGTGTCTGAACAGTCTTCAGTAGGTGTGCCTATTGATTATTGCTGCCTGTGGACAATATATATTACAAATATGTATTACAAAGAAGCAGAGTGAAAATGTACTGGAAAATAAACTGCAGCATATGTGAAATATAGCAAGTATTCATATCCATTATAGCATTTGCTATTGTTACTTTCTGGCCAGTTTTTATATTATTAATTATATTTTACAGTAATTAGAAGAAGCATGAAGCTCCTTGTTCTTACAGATAGCAATTGGGGTAAACAGGAATATTGAACATATAGGTTTGTCACTTCAAAGGGACAGCAGCATGACCTGTTTTCTGCCCAGAAAGCTGGGAGAGGATGTAGTTTAATGCCCAGTGATCTTTGTGCTTCCTGTGTGGGAGGCCCCAGACCCTTATAATGAGGTTATTTTCTCAGTTAATGTGTAGAATCTATCTTTATGGAAGATGTAATTTGTTATTTACATGATGTTTCTATGTAGTCATTTATTCTTCTTACAGTTTTAAACCTTTATTTATGTTTTTATTTTGTTAATTTCATATCATGTACCCTGTTTCAACTCATCTAACAACCACATCCCCTCAGACCTGCCCTCCACCCTTGCAAACTCCCCAACAGATTAAAAAGAAATCTCATTGTGGAAGCTGTAGTGCATCTCAGTATGAGTGAGCTTTATTCTGAAACTTGCAAAGAGATATGATATTTTTCTTTAGATGAGAATGTACAGACTAGACTTTAGGGAAGTACAAATCTGGAAGGTTTCTCTGACTATTTTTTCTGAAAAATTTTCTTTTTTTAGTTTCTTAAATTTTTTGGTAGAACATTAATTATACATATGCATATTGTACAATGTGATATCTCAACACATGCACACAAAGATATGTTACACCTGTGTGTGACATCCATCTCTCACAATTCTCATTTCTTTTTTTTGTTTGTTTGTTTGCTTGTTTATTTTTCAAGACAGGGTTTCTTTGTGTAGCCCTGGCTGTCCTGGACTCACTTTGTAGAGAAGGCTGGCTTCAAACTCGCAAAGATCCTCCTGCCTGCCTCTGCCTCCCAAGTGCTGGGATTAAAGGCATGCACCACCACCGCCCAGCTCACAATTCTCATTTCTAACCCCTGACACTATTAATAATACTATGAATTGCTTGCAGACAGGTTCCTAGCATAATGGCGCTATGACAGGCTCCACCCAGAAGTGGATCAAACAGATTCTGAGACCCAGTGTCAAATATTGGGCAGAGTTCCAAGGTTTGATAGAAGAGTAGGAGGAAGAATAGAGGGACCCATGGGACAAGAACTCTATGAGAAGACCACAGAGACAACTAACCTAGGTCCATGGTGGCTTACAGAGACTGAAGAACCAACCCCCCAAAAAAACCTCGTTGGACTAGATCACCCCCCCCACACACACACACATACCCACACACATATGCAGCTGATTGACAGCTTGATCTTTACATGAATATCCTAGCAAGTGGAGATGGGACTGCCTTCTGACATGAACTCTATTTCCAGTTTGAGGATCACTTTCCCCTAGTGGAGCTGTAATATCTGGCCTCAGTGGAAGAAGTTGCTTTTAGGCCTGATCTGACTTGATGGGCCATACTGGGTTGGTAATCGGGAGCATGGCTCTGCTTTTCTGAGGAGAATGGGAAGGTGGAAAGTGGGTGGGAAGACAGAACAAGGAGGAGAGGAGGAAGGGTGCTACAATTGGATTGTAGAATGAATTGATAAATAAAAACAGGACAGAAAAGGAGAAAAAATTGTATATAAGTAATGTTATTCAGTCTGATCAGCTTGTACTTATACCTTAAGCTTTGTTTTATACATGGGATTGAGATTATAATCACCAGGAAACTTTACACCAAATTGTGTGGGGCTTACATAGGTCTAATATAAATTACTCAAGGTCAGACTCTGTGGGCACCTGGGAAATAGAGGCTTATGAGGAATGTCTTGATGCTGGGAAAATGAAAGTAACTTGTGGGAGGTATCTAAGATGGTGCTGGCTGGAAGATGCTGGAGCAGAGTTGAAGTCCAATCGTGGGTATAGCTGATTGGGTGAGCAAGACTTCTGTACTCGTGATCACTTCTGTACTCATGATCACCATGTTACCAGGCTTGTGCTATGTGATGTAATAGGATGACCTTTGATGTGATTGGCCCACATAGCCTCATGTGGAAATACACATTTGGTTCTAAATATAAGCCAGAGAAGGAAATATTAAAAATGGGAAATGCTTAGACATCACCCTTGTTACATTTGTTTGTCTTGGGAATGAAGGCTGGTCTGGCAGCAAACTAATTTTTCCCTGAGACTCTTCTTATGTGGTGATCACCATGTAGCACTGGCTCGGGACATAAATGGCTCCCATGGGGCATGAAGAGAGACTCTTTTACATAAGAGACAGGAGGAGATAGTTCAAGGCTAAGTGGTGTGCAGGTTGAGTGATCCCCAAAAGGATGGGGCATGCAACTTCAAAAACTGAAGAGCTTGCATCTAACATGCTAAAATATATGCTTAAAAGCAGGGGTTTGGAAATTTCCGAGACCCAAACTACCAAGGTCTGGAAGGTGGTTCTATGAACAACACCATGAGTAGATTCTGTAAACTTGCTTTGTTGGGAGACATGGGATTGAATTGCGTGCCTTGCTGCATGGCAAGAGATCGAGCAGGGTGAAGATTTTCCCCTGATATTTTTCCCAATACTATCTGTCCTTAAGGCCTGATTTCAAAAACAAAAGGATGGGGGAGACTCCTCCTTGATTCCCAAACTGGCTTTAGAGCCAGAGTAGTACCAATTCACTGCCAAGAGATCAAGGGATGATATGAAACCAAAAGATTCCACCTCTTGACTGTCAGATTACCCTAGGGAGATTGAGGGAAAGGAACAAAAGAGAGAGGAAACTAAAGATAAAAGGGAATAGGCCCCCAGGTGAGAAAGGTATACCCTACTATACCTGTCAGCCCTTCCACTCCCACCATTTAATGAGGAGGCTCCACTCCCTTGGGAGGGGAAATTATTACACCTCCTACATACTGTCAGGGCCTCCAAGGTCTGAACCTCAGGCATTTATGATTACCCTCAACCCAGGAGGGGCCAGACCTATCATCTAGTATCCATGGGAGGCAGGCAATGTAAAGGAATTTAAGAAGGCAGTAGCAGAGGATGAGCCTAGTTCTCCTTGGGCAGAAACAGTCCTGCAGGGGTTAGCTCATCGGCCATGTACCCTGAAAGATTGGAAGGCACAATGCTGAGCCGTGCTCCCTAGTAATCTGTTCACTAAATGGTGTGCCCTGTATAGGGAGGGAGTGCCACTACAGGCTGATCGAAATGATCGAGCCCAGCCCGCCATACCCATAACCTTCGGCATGTTATCAGGGACTGCTGGGCAATAGTACAGACTTACAACAGCAGCTATTCCCTCTCCTTATACAGGTCAAGTCCAGGCATTGGAACTAGCAGCATGGCATAAACTGGAGGAGGAACCCTCAGAGATGCCCATTTCAAGTATAACGCAAAAGTCAAACGAGGATCTCTCTACTTTATAGATAGGGTCGCTCAAAGCATGCAGAGATAGGTTTCCCCCCAGTCCCTTAAGGAAACAATTTATTAAAATGCTGGTATGGGATGGATTGAATGCAGACCATAGGTTAGCATGTGCAGCACAGAAAGAAAGGTCAATGGAAAAATGGAAAATCTCTTCCAAAGATCTGGGGACACAGAAACATTAGGCACAGTCCCTAACTACTGCCTTGCAGGCACAGAGAGATGATTTAACTGAAGCTTTGGCCAAAGCCCTTACATTGGCTGCCTCTCAAGGTGGACCATCCCCTGGAAAGGGTGGGTCTCAGGGACTGGAACAATGTTTTGGGTATGGACAGACAGATCACTTCAAGAGGGAGTGCCCTAATAAAGGGGGACAAGGGACGAATGCTGGCCCTTCACCATGGCCTTCAAGACTATCCACTCCATGTCCCTGCTGTCACAAGGGCTTCCATTGGAAGAGAGAACGTAGATCCCACTTTGATATTGAAGGAAAACCTCTTCCTCCTTTAAACTAGAGGTAGGACAACCTCCAGCCTCATTAGCCCAAGTAAGAAAATCAGAAACCCAAGGGTCAATTAAATGATCTAAAGGGGCCTTCCCTGCAACTCTACACAGAGGCCCCCTAAGCATACTGTGAGGCACCCAGGGGGAATTGGATGCTCCCCATTGTCTCATGGATAAGGCCGAAAATGGACATTACCATTGCAGGAAATAGGTTCCATTGCCTGATAGACACTGCTGCCCACTGCACTGTGTCAAGAAAAGAGGAAGTCCTTCACAGCTAGAAACTTGTCCCCAGCCCCTGAATCTTAGGAATGGGGGAGGACAACTGGTCAGAGGAAAGCCAAGACTTGCTTCTATGGAAAGACGTGGATGGGTCCATGGGGGAGGTTAGACCTTTGGTTGTTGCAGGGCTCAATGCAAACCTGCTGTGTCAGGATATCTCGGGCCAGGAAGATGCCTACATTACCACAGATCATAAAGACTTTTATGATGACATTTTGGATGAGGAGCAATAACAGAGGCCACTGAAGGAGTGGCAGGCAATTTAGGAAAAGCCCCCACAATCCTAAAGGCCACTGTTCCCCTGGTACCCCATATCTGGGTGGAGCAGTGGTCCCTCCCTTTGGTTAAGTTAAAGGCATTGAAGGAGATTGTGGCTGAACAGTTATATTTGGGATATATTCAAACATCTATTAGTCCATGGATTATTCCTGTGTTTGTAATTAGGAAGAGGTCTGGTAAATAGAGACTGCTACAAACTTTTAGAACTCAAGAAATTATACACCAAGAAACCAAATATTCCAATGGAAAAACGGGAAACATAGCTAAACAGAGAATTCACAAAGGAGGAATCTCTAAAGGCAGTGAGACATTTGAAGAAATGCTCAGCATCCTTAACCATCAGAGAAATGCAACTCAAGACAACTCTGAGATTCCATCTCACACCTGTCAGAATGACTAAGATCAAAAACTCAAATGACAGCACATGCTGTGAAGAAAGGGGAACACTCCTCCATTTCTGGTTGGAGTACAAACTTGTACAACCACTATGGAATCAGTCTTAGAAAACTTGGAATAGCCCTACCTCAAGACCCAGCCATACCTCTTCTGGCTATCTACCCAAATGATTCCTCACCAAACCACAAGGACATCTCCTCATCTATGTTCATAGCAGCCTTATTTGTAATAGCTAGAAACTGGAAACAACCCAGATGTCCCTCAACCGATGAATAAATTTTTTAAAATGTGGTACATTTACACAATGGAATACTACTTAGCTATCAGAAACAAGGACATCTTGCAATTCACAGCCAATGGATGGAGCTAGAAAAGCTCATCTTGAATGAGCTAACCCAAACTCAGAAAGATGCACATGGAATCTACCCACTTATAAATGGATTTTAGCCATATAGTACAGGATAATTATCCTAAGGTTCAGGAACATAGACATTGTTACCTATTGAGGGGACAATTTGCTGTAGGATTGCTAGCATGTTGGCCCCTAGTGCAAAAGGAAGCTCTTAGCTCTCATATGACTGCTGAGCTGTGAGGGACTAGATATGTAGGGATACTCCACATGGGAGGAATGGAAAGGGTGGGAGAGGGAGGTGAGGGTGGGAGGGTGGAACCGGGAGGGGTGGAATGAGGACACTGTGATGGAGATGTAACTTGAAGCAATAAATAAACAAAAAAAGAAAGATTAATAATCCAATGGTTATACAAGGTACACCCCTGCAGGGGCTCCCATGGATACCTGCCATTCCAAAGGGCCTTCATTTTCTGGTTATTGATATTAAGGATTGCTTCTTCTCCATTCCCATACAATCTCAGGACTCTGAGAAATTTGCCTTGTCTGTGCCTTCCCTCAATTTTGGGGGACCTGATGAGTGGTATGAATGGAGGGTGCTTCACCTGGGCATGGCCAATAGCCTAGCCTTTTGCCAAAATTATGTTCAGACCTTCCTTAAACCTGTCCAAGAACTAAAGGACATTATGTTGTATGCTTATATGGATGATATTCTCTTTGGTTCCCATTCCCCCAAAACACTGGGGAGGGCATACAAAGTTTTACAAAGATGCTTGACTGAAGGAGGCTTACATATTTCCTCTGATAAGGTTCAGACTCTCCCCCCTTTCAAATATTGGAGTCACAGCTGTCACTGGAGGGTGTGAGTCCCTTAAAACCCCAGCTCCATATTTCAGACTCATATCTTAACAGACCTCCAGACGGTTTTGAGGGAGATCAATTGGCTCTGAACCTGGATACCTGTGTCCACGGGACAATTGTTGCCCCTCTTTGAGCTCCTAGAAGATAGACAACACAGACATCATAATTTTGGAGTATACCCATAAAGCTGCCTTTGAAGTTGCTCAAAATCTCTTGACAAAGCTGAACTAGCTCCATATGAGCTTCATGAAGACCTTCAGCTGTGGATTCTGCCCAGTGTTGTTCTGCTTATGTCCGTGGTGGTTCAGAGGGATCAACCATTACAATGGTTCATGCTGTTTTGAGAGGTATGCCCAGGGCCTATGCCTCATTGGATTAGGTGGCTGATTTAATAATAAAAGCTAGGGACATCATGCTGTTCAATTATGGGCTCGACCCAGACAAGATTGTAGTTCCTTATTGATTGACAGACTTTGAGTGGGGTTGAAGAAATAATGACAGGGTGGCCCTATCTCTTGAGGGATTCCTTGGAAAGCTAGACTGTCATTATGGGTCATATAAATTGGTTACTTCCTTTAAAAACTTGGATTGGAGGACCCCTAAATTATTCAAATTTAAGCCAATTGTGGGGGCCCTCAATGTGTTTACAGATGGTGGTAGAGAAGGGGCAGTTGTGGTCAAATTTCGAGATGGTGACTCAAAGACCTATACACATCCTTGCGAAGGCTTGGCTCAGTTTAAAGAACTGTTTGAAGTCATCCTAGCTTTGTCCAAGGTCCCCCAACCTATGAACCTATTACCTGACAGTCAGTATGTGGTAAATTTGCCTATGAGGCTGCCCCAATCCTATATAAAGTTGGATAGTAATCCTATTACCCCTTTAATGATTCAAGCATGAACATTACTGCTTGACAGAGTAAATGTTATATATGTACATCATCTCAGAGCCCTTCAAGGGCTACCTGGCCTGCAGTCTTTAGGAAACTGCCTTGCTGATGAGAAAACTTCATCTAGGGTCCAGGCTGCTACTCTACAGGAGGCACATAGTCTTCATGATCTAACCCACCTTAATTGGAGAGGGCTTCTCAAAAGGTTTCCCCAGATTACAATTGGAGATTTTAAAAAGATTGTTCATACTTGTAAATCCTGTCTACCTTTTCTACAGGTCCCTCCTTTGCACCTGATGGGAGTAAATCCCCATGGCTTACAACCTAGTAAACTATGGGAAACTGATATAACATACTATGGTCCCTTTGGAAAGCTTAAATACATAAATAGATAATGAACCATGCCTTGTTAGCAGGGTACTTCAAAAAGTCTTTTACCAATGGCAGGTTAAACATACTACAGGAATGCCTCATAATCCTAGGAGACAGTCAATTGTTGAGAGACATCACCAAAACTTAAAAACCCAATTACAAAAAGGGGGAATGAGCCCTTATCAACAGCTAGGGCCAGCATTGTTTACTTTAAATATTCTAATTAAAAAAAAAAAGAGACTCTTTCACGTTTCCAAGAGCACTGGTCAATTCAAGATCATAAAATAGACACACAGGTAAAATGGAAAGATCTTGACACACGATTGTGGAGGGGACCTGACCCTCTTATGACCATGGGACTAGGATTTGGATGTGTGTTCCCAATAGGAGAACCAAGCGCTATATGGGTACCTACAAGGAACCTTAAATTTCTTCTACAGAGTGGGAGGTCCCTTGCACCCAATGATGCCAGTGCATTGGCTGAAACAAATAACCAATAAAAAAACGAAGGCTCTCTGGTAGCTTCAAAACCTCATGGCCAGATTAGGCCAACGTTCCCACAAGAGGAGAAAAGGAGGAATGAAGATGAAAAAGGCCAAAAAAACCCCCAAAAAACAAAAAACACCCAACGAAAAGAGCTCCAGGACCAAAAAAAAAAAAAAAAAAAAAAAAAAAAAGCTCCTGAGAGGCTATTTTTCATCTTGTCTTCCAGATGCTGGTGTGCTTGGCTTGGCTGTTGATTGGAGGCTTGCAGATCCCACAGGTGAGAATGGAATTAGGCAGAGGCAGAAGAATCACGTGTTCGAGGCTAGCCTGGACCATCCCTGTCAGACAGATGTCCCAAACTCTGCCTTTGCTGCAAGCGTAGCTGATGTAACCATCACTATGGCTCAAACCCTGCAGATGGTCATCCATGATGTGTCTGGGATACAACAACAACAACTTGCCCTGGCCAATCATCTTGCCGGGGAAACAACAAGAGATTGACTTGCTCAGCATCATCTCTGTAATCCTCAATTTAAATCCTATTGCAATGATTGCTAATTTATCTACATATATGAAGGGGCCTTGAAGTGATGTGTTTAAAACTGTCAAGATTGCTACTTAATGATGTTATAAAGTTTAATGATACTAGAAATCTGATTATCCCTACTATCACCTTTTTTTAAGATGTCTAGAGTTTGTTGACTTAATGGTTTTGATTGTCTAATCTGACATTGATGGGGCTAATTTTTGTTTTTTTAAATAATTTATTTTTTATTTCTTCAAGTTACATCTCAATCACAATCCCCTCCCTACTCCCCCCTCCAGTCCCACCCTTCCACCCTCCTCCCCCTCAACCCCCCATCCTCCTCCCTTTTTTTCTTTTAGTTTAAGGTATTTCTTGCTAATTCTTGTTTATGCTTTAATCATTTTGGGGCTATATTGGAACTGGAGGTACTGCCAACAAAATGTATAACTAAGTCACAAGCTGGGAATGCTTGCTCAAGTGATTAAGGAGGTTTCCCTAATGGGGTCCCCCACAACCCTTGGATTAACATGGCCTTTAAAGAGATCATGCAAGACCTTTGAGGGGTGATGAGCACTCATAAAAGATGATGAGCACCAATTCCTTCCTGTTATCTTGCTTCGCTGTTGATGAGCAATGGGCAAAAAGCTGGTCTCTCTCTCTCTCTCTCTCTGTGAGTCTCTCCCCCTCCCTGTTGTTTAAATGAATAAAATAGGGGGAGATGTGGGACCTGGGAAATGGAGGCTTATGAGAAATGTCTCATTGATGGGAAAATGAAAGTAACTTGTGCGAGATATCTAAGAAGGCGCCAGCTGGAAGATGCCAGGGCAGAGCTGAAGTTCAATCATGGGTATAACTGAATGGGTGAACAAGACTTCTGTACTTGTGACCAGTGCATGATCACGATGTTACCAGGCTTATGCTATGTGATGTGATTGGATGACCTTTAATGTGATTGGTCCACTTAGCCTCATGTGGACACACCCATTTGGTTGTGTATATAAGCCTGAGAAAGAAGTATTAAAATGGGAAATGCTTAGGCATCACCCCTTTTGCATCTGTTCATCTTTGGAGTGAAGGCTGTAGATTTGGGTGGGCAGTGCACTCACTTTTCCCTGGGCACTGCACTCACTTTTCCATGAGAACCCCCTCATGTGATGATCGCCATGTGGCATGGGCTCTAGAAACGGCTCTCAAAATTTAAACCAACACCAGCCACTGAATCATGATGACCTGAAATGCTTTCTAGACTTCTATGGATTGTTGGTCTGCTGACTATGGTGTTCACAGAGACCCTTGCAAGAAATTATAAAATTTAAATTATAAAATTATAAATATATAATATTATATAAATTATATAAATGTGAGTCATGTGATAATTCAGTGTATTGTAAACATCATCCACTAGTCAAATCAATGTAATTAACCTTTTTATTGTCTATTTAACTAGTATCTATAACACACATATATATGATATGAAACATATATGAAACTATGTAACATATAAGAAATGTAAATGCAACAATAAATTTAAATTATCTCTTTGTCATGTAATTCTTACAAGAGACTTTCATCTATCAACAATGTTGACAAGCTTAGTGGCAAAGGAAATTAAAATGACATTTTAGGGCAATCTATCAACTGATAATTAGTATATTCAGATATTTCAAAGAAAATTAAGAGTAGAATGAAGAAGAAATAGTGTTCTATAACAAAAAAAAAATGGTGAGGGTCAGATTTGAAAGAGAACTCAGAAGAGGAAGGTAAGGTAAAAAGAAAGGTTGCCTTCTGTTTGTTTCTCATCACCCCTCCTGAAGAAATGTAAGATATTTTTGTAGGCTCACATGAGATTCTCTGTTGGATATTTTCAATTACTCTTCAGAGTGAATAAACTATTTTGTTGAGGTTTAAACTGTGATTGAACTTGAATTTCTTAAGAATAATGTGAAATTCACATCTTTCAGCTTGTGAAGAGTCTCAAAATATGTGAATCTTAATAAAATCTTTATTCGGTTCAGCAACAACCCTCCATGGAAAATTAAATGTTAAGCCTATTTTCTCTGGATATTTCTTTGTTTCTGAACTTGTTTGTCAATATGATGTGTGATAATGATGTGAGATAAAAAACAGAAGAATTTAACAGTTCTTAATATGAATGTTGCCAGTTACAATATGTTTTATTGAATATGTTTTCCACTTATGTTTACACTTCAAGTGATCAATTCAAAACAAAGAGAATCTCATTGACTGTTCAAAACACAAGTTTCTATAGTTTAGAAGTACTAGAAGAATAAACCAATTATCCAATATTCTACACAAATATGATATATGGGCATATAACACTTTGTTATATTTTATACATATTTATGACATGCTTTTAGTGATAATCTGTAATGTTTCAGACCTACATATTACTGTTTTTACAAGTGACACATGGTAATCTGTTTGCTTGGATTATATTGAATATGATTTTAGCAGATTTCCATTGTTATATAAAAAAGTATTAAAAGATCACTGAATTAAATCAGTGTGCCATGGTGAAGGTGGGCTTGGGCAGTCAGGTCATTTCTAAGGATCAGCCTGAATCCAAATTGCCTAATTTTATGTAGTCATATTGGGATGCCCTACTGATGTATACCTGTTTCTAATTCCATTTTAGTTAATCACATAAGTCATTGTTTTGTGTCTATATATTTGAGTGCTCTATAGTTTTATTCCATATAATCGAGACAGGTCTTTAAATCCTTGTAAAGTCTGTAGTTTCTAGGAAGGTGGACAAAGTAACTTTCTGTTTGTTTCATTAAGTGAACAATGGGAGCCTCTAATGCCAGACCAGCAAAAGTAGGATATTTGAATCGCATTGCAATTGAGGTTGATGTCCAGGAGCTTTGTCACATTATACTGTCTAAATGATTATCTTATGTTCCCTATGCTCTCAATGGGAGGTGCATATAGATATACACTGGTCAGTGAGGGTCAGTACAGTTCTCCATAAGATTATTGTGTGGTATAGCTTGCTGTAGCTTTGTGGAAGTACATTCTATCTACATGAACAAGTTTCTTCCTAAAAATGGTTAAAAGACAATTTTTAATTTTAAGTTTTACTTGATGTTTCTCTGTATAAAGTAATGAACAGTTAAGCAGTTCATTATAGTAGTTAGTAGATTATATTGAAATGGTTTTGTACGTTAAACCTCTATTGTGAGCTGATCAACGGCATAATATGTCCAAATGTATCAGTGGATTCCATGTTTTGTTCTAGTCACTTACATTTCTTATAACATAACAGAAAGCTTTTCAGGCAGTTTTGATATTCTTTTTTTGTTTGTATTTGTCTGTGTTTTAATTTTCATTTTAATTCTTTGAATACATAAATCCTGACCAAAGTTTTCCCCAGTTCTACTCTCCCAAGTTCCCCTCCCTCTCCCTGGACCCATACCTCCTCTGTTTTTCCCTTTAAAAATAAATGAGCAAGCCTCCCAGGGATATCAAACAAACATGGCATAACAAGTTATAAAAAGACAAGACACAAACCCTCCTATCAAGTCTGGACAAAGGGATCATTTGTAGGAAAATGGTCCCAAGAGCAAACAAAGAGTGAGAGACACCCCCACTCCTGCTATTGGAGTCCCACAAGAATACTAAGCTATGCAACCATAACATACAGTACCTGAAATTATTACTTCAGTCTCTGTGTGCCCCATGAGCACCACTTAGTTGATTCTGTGGATAATGTTCTCAAGCAATTTGGAAGGTATTCCTTCTTAATTTCTCAAAAAGTTTCTATAATAATAATAAATTTAATTTCTTCTTGCTATCACATTTTTATATTCATTCAAATATCCTTTAAAATACTCACATCTAAAGTAAATATACTTTAAAGTTTCCTTTTGTCTATAAATTTTATGGGGTATAGATTTTTATCTGTTCTTTTCTCCTAAGATGGATTTCTGATGAACATAGGATATGTCATTTTTAAAGTACATGGCAATATCTGAGCATCAACACTGTGTGTATATGTGTGTGTGTGTGTGTGTGTGTGTGTGTGTGTGTGTGTGTGTGTGTGTGT
>CAJQZJ010009649.1:15475402-15495895 GCA_907164525.1 Lophiomys imhausi | reverse complement strand
TGTGTGTGTGTGTGTGTGTGTGTGTGTGTGTGTGTGTGTGTGTGTGTGTGTGTGTAGGCTGATCGTCTTGGTAGTTGGAGGGGAAAGGGCATCAGGACCAGGGATAAGGGAATAGATCCCATCTTCAGGAATAGGTGTGTGGGGAGGGAAACAGGCTGTTCATTGACAGTACTCATCTGGAGTCCATTTGACCTGTGAGAAAGGAATTCAAGTGAATATCCTGAAGCTTACAAGAATCTGCTTAAGTTTACAAAAAGACGTAAAATTTAGATATGTCACTATTACCACTGTTTGTAGTCTATACTGAAGTCCACATTGTGGAGAAGGCAATAGTCTCACAGCTTTATATCATAGTAGAAGTTTGGGAAACAATTCAAATTTTGAGCTTGTAACTATTTCAACAAGGACACATCTTGGAATAGTGCCATTCCCTATGGCCAAACATTTAAACACATGAGCCTCTGGGGGCCACTCCAACTATAACTACCACACAAACAAACTCCATATTTCCAAAACCCAGTGTAAAAAACCACAGTAAAAAGTAAAGGCAAGATAAAATCTCAATGAAAAACATATATTAACATACAATAAAAACAATAAATTTCCTGTAAAATTAACAATCAAACCATAAGTAATGGGGAGGAATGTCAGTGACTTAGATGATATTCTACAGAAAAATATTCAAAAGAATGAATGTGAAGCTGGGTGGTGGTGGCGCACGCCTTTAATCCCAGCACTTAGGAGGCAGAGGCGGGCGGATCTCTGTGAGTTCGAGGCCAGCCTGGTCTACAAAAGCGAGTCCAGGACAGCCAGAGCTGTTATACAGAGAAACCCTGTCTCGAAAAACCAAAAAAAAAAAAAGAATGTGAATCTGCTCAAAGATCTCAAAAAGGGCAAAAATAAATGTGTGAACTAATTTAAAGAATGAATAGAGAAAATTTGTACTTAAATAAAACCATAGAACACATGGGCATAACAGATCTTTAGAACATTGAACCTAAACACTACAAACATTCATTATAACCAGGAATTCATGAAACTATAAATTTGATCACTTAATGGGACACAAAGTTGCCTCAGCAAACTAATAAAAATTAAAAGAGCTACCAGAATTCTACCTGATCACAATGATATAAAGCTTGAAATTAATAGCAACAGGAACACCAAAAATAACCAAACATTTGTGGATGATAAACAATATACATTGCATAATAAAAAATAATTGAAGAAATCCAGGAAAAAGTTAAAGGATCCTGGAATGTAACATAAATGAACACAAAATATTCAAAATTTATCAGATAAAATAAGCTCAGTCTTAACAAGGAAGTCTATACCCATAAATGTATATGTAGCAGGAAATAGGGAAATCTCAAATAAATATGTTAATTGATAAATCTCAAGGCTAGAAAAAAACAATAACAAACTGAATCTGAAATGAGAAAGGAGGAAATAATATCTGGGCAAAACTAATAAAATAGAAACAAACACCACCAATAAGAATTGATGGAGCAAAATATTGATTTTAAAAAAGAATAATGTCAAAGACATTGCTAAAATTGTAGCCAAACTCACTAAATATACTTAGAAAAATTCGAAGTTATTTAAATTGTGGATTAAAGGGAAGGCATTATAACAGACTCGTATGAAATCCAATGACAGTAATGACATTCATAAAAACCTATATTCCAATCTAATGAAAAAAAGAAAAAAGAATTGGTTGGATTTCTCCCCTTTCCCTGCCCCCACCTCTCTCACACCTACCTGTACTTTGGGACAGAGCACGTGAGCTAAGAACTTTGCCCCAAGCTCCACTGTATCTTCCTGTCCCACAAGAGGTGAGAGAAGGCTTCACTCCTCAGGAGCATCTAGCTCCATCCTCCTGACCCAGCACCACTATGGGCCTCCTTGAACCACAATTACTAGGTTAAATCTCACCTCCCTTCCTCCATGTCAGCTCCCTGCCCTGCCCAACACCCTGGGCCTCTCCAAGCTGCTCTGAGGTGGTGGAGGTCCCTCCAAACATAATCTTCCATACTTGCACCTCCTGGGGTATGCCGACCTTCATTCTCAGGACCACTCAGCTCTTGCTTATACACTGTGACCTGCCAACCTCCACTGACATCACTAGGACGACCAGCTGGATCTCAGGAACCATCAGGCTCGAAAATAACACCTCCCACCCCAATCCCTGTCCTAAGCTCCCAGTTGGGACACAGCAGGAAGTGAAGGCACCAGGAACAAACAGCTAAGGAACACTAGATGGCAAAATGCCAGCAAAAGAACAGAACCAACAAAAGTCAGGGAATATGACCCCAAGAAAACTCAGCCTTACTAATACAGCAAGCCCTGACAATCCCACCACAGCTGAAACACAAAAAGATGATGATAAATATATACTTATGTAATTGATAGAGGCCTTAAAAGAAGAAAATAAATCCCTTAAGAAAATTTAAAAAGTCACAACCTTACAGCTGAAAGCAATGGGGAATTACATTAAAAAACTCTAAGCTAACTCAGTCAAACCAGAATAGGAAAGAGACAAAGCTATGAAACAATTGCAGGTAAGAACAATAAAATCGAAACAGGAAATGTATAAAACCATTCAAAACTTGAAATTGGAAATGGAAGCAATAAAGAACACACAAGCAGAGATAATCCTAAAGTTGGAAAACCAAGGAAAGAGAACAGGAACTACAGACATGAGTATCACCCATAGGATACTAGTAATGAATGACCAAATCTATGCCTGGAAGACTCAATTGAAGAAATCAGTATAACAACCAAAGAAAAAGAAATCTAAAAAAAAAAAAAAAAAAAAAAAATCCTACTCATAACATCCAAGAAATCAGGAACTCAATGAAAAGACAGAATGTAAGAATTATAGGCATAGATGAAAGAGAAGACTCCATACTCCAAGGACCAGGAAAGATACTTAACAAAATCATAGAAGAAAATTTCCCAAACAAAAAGAAAGAGATGCTGGTAAAAATCCAAGAGGCATACAGAGCACCAAATAGATTGGATCAGAAAGGAAATTCCTCCCACCACATAGCAGGTAGAGCTCCAAATATGCAGAATCAAGAAAGAATATTCAAAGCTGCAAGAGGAAAAGGCCAAGTAACACACATATAATGACAGATGCATCAGAATTACATCTGATTTTCATCCAGAAACTTTAAAAGCCAGCAGGGCATGGTCAGATGGCTACAAGCCCTAAGAGAACACAGGTGCCAGCCCAGATTACCCACCAAAACTTTCAACCACCATAGATAGAGAAAACAAGATATTCCATGACAAAACCAAATTGAAACAATATCTACCCACAGATCCAGCTCTACAGAAGATCCTAGAATAAAATTCCAAATGAGAAAAGGTAACTATACTCAAATAAACACAGGAAACAAATAACTCCACTGCAACTAAACCAAAGAAACACACAATCGTACTACTACCATCTACATCAAAATAGCAGGAAATAACAAACTAGAGTCATTAATATCTCTTAACATCAATGGACTCAACTCACTAATAAAAAGACATAAACTTACAGAATGGAAATGTAAATAAGAGCCGTTACTTTGCTGCATAGAAGAAATGCATCTCACCAGCAAAGATAGACTTTACTTCAGAGTAAGGGGTGGGGAAAATGTTTTCCAAGCAAATGGTGAAAGGAAGCAAGCTGGAATAGCCATCCTAATATTCAGTAAAATATATTTTAAGTAAATTAATAAAAAAGATAGGGAAGGGCACTACATAGTTGTCACAGGAAAAATTCATCAAGATGAGATCTTAGTACTGAATTTCTATGTCACAAATAAAAGGGCATACACATTTGTAAAACAGACACTACTATAGCATAAACCACACATCAATACCCCAACACTACTAGTGGGAGACTTCAACACCCGACTCACACCAATGGACAGTTTATTGAGACAGAAGCCAAATAGAGAAATAATGAACTAACCGAGGTCATGAATCAAATGGACCTAACAGATATGTATAGAACATTTCACCCAAACTCAAAAGAATATACCCTCTTCTCAGCACCTCATGGAACCTTCTCCAAAATAAACAGAGTCAGTCACAAAGCAAGCCTCCACAGATACAAGAAAATTAAAATAACTCCTTGAATCTTATCAGACCACCATGGATTAAAGCTGGACTTGAATAACAACAGAAATCACAAAATGCCTATACATTCATGGAAACTGAAAAACTCTCTACTCAATGATTACAGGGTCAGGGAAGAAACAGTGAAAGAAATTAAAGACTTCCTAAAATCCAGTGAAAATGAAGGCACAAAATACCCAAACCTTTGGGACACAATGAAAGCAGTGTATGAGGAAAGTTCATAGCATTAAGTGCCTTCAGAAAGAAAATTGTGAAGCTCATATTAGCTGAATTTGAAGCACTAGAAGAGAAAGAAGCAAAAACTCAAAAGAGGAGCAGAGGATTGGAAATCACCAAACACAAGACTGAAATCAACAACTTAGAAACAAAAAGAACAATATACAGAATTGATGAAATTAGCATTGGTTATTTGAGAATATCAATAAAATAAATAAACCCTTACCCAAACTAACTAAAAGGCAGAGGGAAAATAACCAAATTATCAAAATCAGAAATGAAAATGGAGAAATAACAAACATTAAGCAATTACAAAGAATCTTTAGGTCTTACTTCAAAAACCTGTACTCCACAAAATTTGCAAACCTAAGCGAAAAGGAAATTTTTCTTGATAGATTCCACCTACCAAAGTTAAATCAAGATCAGATTATCAAATTAAACAGTCTTATAACCCCTAAGGAAATAGAAACAGTCATCAAAAGTCTCCCAACCTCATGAAATTGAAAAGCTTCTTTAAGGCAAAGGACACTGTCATTCGAACAAAATGGCAATCTACAGATTGGGAAAAGATCTTTACCAACCCCATATCCAACAGAGGGCTAATATCCATAATTAAAAAGAACTCAAGAAATTTAACATCAAGAAACCAAATAATCCAATCAAAAAATGAGGAACAGAGCTATCACAAAGAAGGAATAGCTAATGTCTGAGGGACATTTGAAGAAATGCTTAATCAGAACCCTTAATCATCAGAGAAATGCAACTTAAGATTACTCTGAGATTCCATCTCACACCTGTCAGAATGGCCAAGATCAAAAACTCAAATGACAACATGTGCTGGTAAGGTTTTGGCTAAAGGGAACACTACTCCATTGCTTGTGGGAGTGTAAACTTGTATACCCAATGTGGAAATCAGGCTGGCAATATCTTAGAAAACTTGGAATAGCTCTACCTCAAGACCAAGCCATAATACTTATGGGTATTCATCCAAAAAATTCCTCAAAAACCACAAGCACATCTGCTCATCTATGTTCATAGCAGCTTTATTTATAATAGCTAGAAACTGGAAACAACCCAGATGTTCCTCAACCAAAGAATGGCTAAAAAAGCTGTGATACATTTACACAATAGAATACTACTCAACTATTAGAAACAAGAAAAGCATGCAGATTGTAACCAAGTGGATGGAAATACAAAAGCTCACCTAGAGTGAGCTAACTCAGACTCAGAAAGATGCACATGGCATCTATTCACTTATAATTAAATTTTAGTCATGTAGTACAGGATCACTATCCTACAACCAACACACAAAAGGCTTTGGAACACAGACTTTGTTACCTTTCAGTGGGATAATTTGCCCTAGTAGAGCTGCCATATAGGCCCCTAGTGCAAGAGGAAGCTCTCAGCCTTCATATGACTGCTGAACTGAGGGGGGCTGATGATATGTAGTGGCACCCCATTCTGGAGGAGTAGGACAGATGGGAAAGGGGCGAAAGGGTTGGTAGGTGGAACTGAGAGGGTTGGAAAGAGGGCATTGTGATGGAGATGTAACTTGAAGTAATAAATAAACATAGAAAAAAAAAGAAAAGAAAACCAAAAATATAGTCTCCCTACCAAAAAAAGCTCATGGCCAAATGGTTTCATCACAGAACTCTACAAGACCTTCAAAGAAGAGCTAATACCAATATTTTCAAACTCTTCCACAAAATAGAAACAGAAGGAACACTGTGAAACTCATTCTATGCGGGCACAATCACCCTGATACCTAAATCACACAAAGACCCAACAAAGAAAGAAAATTTCAGACCAATTTCCCTTATGATCATTGACTAAAAAATACTCAATAAAATACTTGCAAACCGAATACAAGAACACATCAAAAGTATCATAGACCATGATCAAGTAGGCTTCATTGCAGGAATGCAAGGGTGGTTCAATATATGAAAATCCATCAACATAATCCACCATGTAAACAAGCTGAAAGAAAAAAAACCACATGATCATCTTGTTATATGCTGAAAAAGCATTTGACAAAATCCAATACTCTTTCATGTTAAAAGTCTTAGAGAGAGCTGTCATAAAAGACCATACCTAGATTAAAAAAAAAAAAAAAAGGTGATATACAGCAAGCCAGTAGCCAACATCAAATTAAATGGAGAGAAAATTGAAACATTTCCCTTAAAATCAGGGACAAGGCAAGGATGCCCATTTCCCCATATTTCATCAACATAGTATTTGATGCTCTAGCTGGGCAATAAGACAACTAAAGGAGATCAAGAGGATACAAATTGGAAAAGAAGTCAGATTATCCCTCTCCTCAGAAGATATGATAATATACATAAATGATACCAAAAATTGCTCCAGAGAACTTCTACACCTGATAGAGTCCTTCAGCAAGGTGGTTATAGACAAAATTAATTGAAAAAAAAAATCATTAGCTCTTCTTTACACAATAGATAATGGGCCAAGAAAGAAATTAGGGAAACAACACCCTTCACAATAGCCACAAATAATAATAAAATACCTGGGGGTAAATATAACTAAGCAAGTGAAAGACTTGAACAACAACTTTAAGTCCTTGAAGAAAGAAATTGAAGAGGATATCAGAAGATGGAAAGATCCCATGTTCATGGATAGGTAGGATAAACATTAGAAAAATGACCATCCTACCAAAAGCAATATACAGATTCAATGCAATTCCCTTCAAAATTCCAACACAATTCTTTAGAAACCTTGAAAGAACGATGCTCAACTTCATATGTAAAAACAAAAAACCCAGAATAGCTAAATCAATCAATCCTGTACAATAACAAAAAAACCAAAAAACAAAACAAACAAACAAACAAAAACATCTGAAGATATCACTATCCCTGATTTCAGCTATACTGCAGAGCAATAGTAATAAAAACAGTGTGGTACTGGTATAAGAACAGACCAGTTAACCAATGTAATTGAATTGAAGACCCAGAAATAAACCCACACACCTATGGTCATTTAATTTTTGACAAAGGATCCAAAACCGTACAATGGAAAAAGACAGAATCTTCAACAAATGATGCTGGTCTAACTGGATGTCAACATGCAGAAGAATGGAAATCCAAGTGGATCAAAGACCTTAACATAAAATTAGACACACTAAATCTAATAGAAAAGAAGGTGGGGAAAAGCCTCCAACTCATTGGTACAGGTGACAACTTCCTGAAAAGAATAAGAAGAGCTCTGGCCCTAAGACCAACAATCAATAAATGGGACCTTATAAAACTGAAAAGCTTCTGTAAGGCAAGGACACTGTCATTAGAACAAAACACCAACCTACAGATTGGGAAAGGGTCATCACCAACCACATATCCAAAAGAGTGCTAATGTCTTTATGAAGAATTCAAGAAATTAAACACCAAGAAACCAAATAACCCAATTAAAAAATGGGGTATAGAGCTAGATCGAGAATTCACAAAAGAGGAATCTCAAATGCCTGAGAGATACTTGAAGAAATGTTCAACATCCTTAATCATCAGAGAAATGGAACTCAAGATGGCTCTGAGATTCCATCTCACTCCTGTCAAAATGGTTAAGATTAAAAACTCAAAAGAGAGCACATGCTGACAAGGTTGTGGAGAAAAGGTAACACTCCTCCTCCATTGCTGGTGAGAGTGCAAACTTGCACAACCACTGTGGAAATCAGTCTATCATTATCTTAGAAGACTTGGAATAGTTCTACTTCAACACCAAACATACCATCCTGGTCATATATCCAAAAGCTTCCTCACCAAGCCACAAAGACATCTCCTCACCTATGTTCATATCAGCTTTGTTATAGGTAGAAACTGGAAACAACCCAGATGTCCTTCAACCAAAGAATGGGTTAAAAAACAAAACAATAGTATAAAGTTTGTGGGAGTAACCAACCAATATTTCATTTGATTTAAGGCCACTCCATGAAATGGAACTCATAACCAATGCTGCTTGGGTGGTCAAAACCTTGAGACTAGACTAGACATGCTGGGGAACTGTGAGAAAACCAAATGCTACTGTTCTGCTGAAGGAGTGTAGCAATGAAATAACTCTTAAAGACATTCTACTATACTCACAGATCAGTGCCTTGTCTAGCCATCATCACTAAGGCTTCCTCCTGCATCTAATGGGAACAAATATAGAGACCCACAGTTATAAAGTATTCAGAGAGTGAGAGACCCTGGAACATTCAGCCCCCAAAGGGATGTCTCCATCAAATCCCTACCTTCAGGGCTCAGGCAACTCTGCAGAAGAGGAGGCAGAAAGAGCGTAAGAGCCAAAGTTGTTGGAGGAGACTAAGGAATCAAGACCTTCTAGCCATAATAGGTCTAGTGCGCATAGGAACTCACACTCACAGAGACCGTGGCAGTATGCCCGGGGCCTTCACAGCCCTGTTCTAGATGGAGTCCTGAGGCTGAAAGAAGCGAACTCCCCCACCCCTGCCATCCTTAACCCACATGCTATCTCCTATTGATAGCCACTTGTAAATGAAAAATTAGTTTTCTCCAAGGGAGTCTCACTGTGGAAACAAACTGGCCTTCATGCTCAAAAGTAGATGGCCAACAGAAAACTCAGTAGCTCCTTTGGAGGTTCTTCCTCTCACAGTGTAAGTCAGGACATTTTTTTTTCTTATCTTTTGGATTCTTTGCCTACATATAGTGACTTCTGGTTTTGTGTTCTTTACACTATTGTACCAGCATATGTACCACATACTTGTGGGAAGGTCACCAGTGTAGGTCAAAGGGGTTTTAGCTGGGTTGGTATTTACCTTTGTCCTTTGGTAGCGTACAGAGTAACTTCCAGTCTTACAAACACTAGTTCACAGGGGTGAAGGGCTCTGTGTACCATCCTGGCTTTCCCCATTCAATGAGTTACATACATGTATTCAGCAATATGGCCTTGTCATCAGTTTGACAAGAGCAACCAATAGCCTTGGCAATAGTCAGGGTTATTGAGAGGTTCCCATGGGACCCCTTTGCCCAAGAACTCGATTAGGTGCAACCCATTCCTGGCACAGGAAGTATATTGAACAATGAAAGCAGCCCAGTCCTCTAGAAGAACTACCATTGCTCTCAGCCACTGAGCAATCGTGCAAGCCCTTTTCCAAATATTTTTAATAAAAACTTGTTTGACTGGCAAAAAAAACAAAACAAAACAAAAAAACAAACTGTGGTGCATTTACACAATGTAATGCTACTCAACTATAGAAATAATTTGCAACCAAATGGATGGAACTAGAAAAGCTCATCATGAGTGAGCTTATTCAAACTCAGAAAGATAGACATGGCGTATACTCACTTATAACTGATTTTAGCCATATAGTACAGGATAACCATCCAACAATCAATAGATTCCCAAAGAACAGGAACATGGACTTGGTTACATGTTAGTGGGACACTCCATCCTAGTGGAACTGCCATGTATGCTCTTAGACTTCATGTGACTAGTGTACTGGGGGGGGGGGTGATACATGGAGGCACCCCACACTGGTAGGGTGTGGTGGGTGGGAGAGTGAGTAGAGAGTGGCAGGGTGGGAACAGGATGGGGTAGAGGGAGTGGCTGGTAATTGAGATGTAACTTGACATAATAAATTAAGTTTTTAAGGAATCAATTTATTAAAGCATGTTACCACCAAAGTTAAAAAAAAGAAGAAGAAATAAAATATTCCAGCAAGTCCATTTTATGAAACAAGACTGAAGTAGTGATAAAATAGCATTTAACTTAAACAAACAAACAATAAAGCTGGGTTCAGGTGGATTCACCTCAGAATTTTATCAGAGCTTTGGAGACCTAAATCAACTTCTTCTCAAAACTATTTTGTGAAATGTAAACCAAGGAAAACTTCCAAATCCTTTTAATAAAGTTAGCATTGAACTGGTGGGCTCAGACACCAGGGAAAATTAATGTCCCTGAAGCATGGAACAGAGCCCAGCTGTCAATCATACGACCCTACCTGAGCCAGAGGTGAAGAGGAATGAAAGATTGGAAAGTCTCTAAATTTAGACACATCTCTGTACTTTGCTCCCCTTAGAAAGTTGCCCAGAGAACTCCCAGCCTTGTCCTGGCTTCAGGAGACAGCAAGAGTAGCTGCTTAGGGCATGGGACCCAGAGTTCTAGTATAGATAACCTTTGACCGTGGCCTGCCACACTCCTCCTTGTGCACTCCATTCCACTGTCATTTTAGACACTCCACAGTTCATTTACTGTTCTGTAGCATCTCCAGCCCTGTTGCTTAGTGCCCACCTGAATGTCAGTAAATAGCTGCCGAAGCAAAACACAAAAACAAAAAAACCCCAACCAACCAACCGACCAACCAACCAAACCAAAACAGAAAAGACAAGAAGGAAAAGAAGGGTCTTATAAAAGCTCAAATATTGACCCTGTTAAACACCTCCTGGGTGTGTGTGTGTATATATATATATAAAGGACTTTACATTGTTCTATAAAGATACTTGTTCATCCATATTCATTTTCAGTCTTATTCACAATAGGTAGGAATTGTAACTAGGCTAGGCGTGCACACAATGGAATTTAATTCAGGTTTAAAGAAAAACTAAATCATGAAATTTGGAGGTAAGTGGATAGAGCTAGAAAATACTATATCAAGTAAGGTAACACAGTGTGAGGTAGACAAATGATACATTTTTTCCATGTGTTTGGATCTTGACATATACTTTATAACCTGAGGTAACTGAAAACTCCAGGGGAGTAAAGATGTCCCACAGGATAGGGAGGAAAAGGAGCTCTAGCAAGGGAGGTACTATGGGACAGGTGCTCAAAGGGGACAAGTCAAAAAAATATGGCTTTAATGAAGAAGAGGGGAGGATAGTTAATGTCTACTGTAGTTACAGATATTTATTTAGGTTTTTCTGTGTTCATGGCTTTTGTTCCACTGAAAGAGAGATTCTCACATGGAAGTTTCTATGATCCAATCACAAAATAAACTAGTTAATATTTCCTAAGAGCAACATATCTGATTGTTATATACTGTTTAGAAAAATAAGAGACTTGATATGTGGAAATAAATGATTATATTGATCAAGAAGTTTCCTCAGTTAAATTATGTTAAATAGATATCTGAATGATTCCCTGCAGAAATTTTATTCTATAGCAAAGAAGCATGTTATGTAGAAGTAAAATTAGATATGTGAAGATGAGGAGGCAAGTGGGAGATTTGCTACCTTGCTCTCTTCATTAAGTATTTATTCAATATAGGGTACTTGCAAGACATTATACAGGGTGCCGTGTGGTGAAAACATAAGAATAACAAGAAGTTCATTTTAGGTAACACTGATGAAGACATAATGGAATCCAAATCATCTAGATTTATAGTGGAGTTTTCTATTGCCTCATATTTTTATTGTGTGTATAACAACCAAGATATTGTTATGACTTCAGGTATCTTCTATTCCCCAAACTTTAGCAGAGGTTCAACATTCTTCACTTAAAACAAACAGGCAAAGATACATCTTTACTTCAAAGTGGAAAATTATAGAGAAGAAATGAGTTTTGTTTAGTACTTGAGATGAATGTAGAACTTTCCTCCATATATTCCAAAAATCAAACATTTGCCGCCTGTGAGAATGAGGAATTTGGAGTTTACTATCGTAGTGAGAGTGGCCTGTCAGTTTGTGGGTAGCCCTATAGATCTGAAATTTGCAGGACACTCTTAGACAAGGTTTTGTACTTATATAAACTTCATGGTGTTACCTGATACAACACTGTTATCTATCACCAAGCTTCCAACAAAAATAAAAAAAAATTAAGTTCTTTCTAACAATTGTTTGCTAATCAGTTGAAAATCATCAGTGCTGCTATAAATAATATATAGCCAGAATGATGTTTTAAATTTTGTAAAGAAACTATTCTAACTCATTGCACATTGTCTCTAATATTAATGACACAGATTTCTTGGTAAATATATATTGATGAGGGCAACAGATTGTTGTTGTATATTTTTTATCCCCAAGAATGTTTTATCAGTAATGCACAGATGCCATTTAACTATAATGTGAATGAATTCTTACCAATCTCTTTCCCTAGTTACTCTTAGAATAAAATAACCATTAATCAAGTGTTCTTGCTGTAATAATCTCCTAGGGTTCTCCAAATTATATAGAATTCATGATTATAGGTTTTCAAAGAACAACAGTGTGTAGATATGGATTACATATCTAGAATTTAGAAACTCTCTGCTTTACTGTGATTTTTATTTTATTTTTTAAGAAACACAAATCTGGGAGGTGGACAGGAGATAAAACTCTTTATTGATACCAAGCAATACTCAATGTCCCATCAAGCATCAAGTAATGACCACCCCACCGGGTTCTTTAAATGTTCATCAAATTGTTAATTGTATCAGATAATCTTCAAGATTATCTGGCCATAAATCTTTAGTACATCCTGTAAAGTATTTTACCTGGAATATTAATAAGGTGAATTGTGACATATATATATATATATATATATATATATATATATATATATATGACATTCTCCATCTGGTCCTCTATTGATACATTTATGAGAAGATCATGAATGGTAAATAAGGAATAAACACCAACTAGAAAACTTTGTGTTTGACTAATTGAAAAAAATTAATTGCTATTGGTCATTTTATAACATTAATGTCTGTTGTGTGAGCATTTCACAGAGATAGGAATGAGATTCTATTTGCTCCTAGATATGACATGACACAGTTCTTATGACATGACAAAGCATATCCCACTCCTACGTAACTTAGTGCACCTGTGGGTCCACTGGACTTGTGCTTCTCACCATCATTTCTTATTAAGTGACCTTGATTTGGAGGGACAGTTAGAAATTTTGTAAATTTGAATATTTACCATATTTACTTTGTAACACTTGTTTATTCTTGAGTTTTGTGATTTTTCCTCACCATCAGAGAGGGGATTTTTTTTCCCTGAAGACATAGTTACAAAATATAGCCAAAAAAAACAAGTGAGAATTATTAAAAGACATTTCAAAGTCATATTTTCCAGACCTTCTGTTTATATCAAAATTATATAGAAGATATGTTTATTACTGCAAGTCCTTGTTTGTATACATTATTTGGCTTCTTGCACAATATTCATTTAAGACGCTGTGAAAATTCCAATATGACTTATTTAAATTCTCAAAACTAGCAATGGAAACTTATATTCCACATCAAAGTGTGTTAATATGATAAAACATGAATGAGTAAGGTAATTAATGATTCATTTGATAAAAAGTAGGAAGTTAAATTGATGATATCCAATCAAAACATCTTTCAAATTTTTTTGAATTCCAGCTCAAAATTACATTTTATTAAGAATGTGTCTATCTATATAATTTAAGTGATACTGATAATGATACTGAACCTCTGTACATTTCTTAGTATTCAACTTAGACTTTTTGTGAAATGACATTTTTCAAAAACTACCTACAGTTCCATTTACCACCATAGTGAGTTAGAGTAAGATTTTATACCCTATTAGATATTTTTTTGCAACTTTTTAACCTGTGTGTATTTTATTGCATTTGTATTTTGTCAGTTAATTGTCTTAATAGAGATTTATTATTTTTCATTTTGACTATAACCAATTTATCCATGTTTTATCCATTTTTGCCTTACTTAAAAATGCTTTTTATTTCTTCCTCAGGGTTAGAAAGCTTTAATCACTCTTTAGTTTGAAATTTATAATTATAGCTATCTTCGCTGGGAATCACCTATGTGATCCTTTTGAATGATGTGCAGTTGGATTTCCTGAATGCTTTTCTTATGGAGATATATATGTTATCCAGAATCATTTGAAAAACATACATCTATTACGATAATACACTTCATTTCCCTTTCAAAACACAGCCTCTGAGCACACACACACAGTCATGTCACTTCATCTCATTGTGAACAATTGGTTCATGAATTTGTATTTTTTTAATGTTTATTTATTACTTCAAGTTACATCTCCATCACAGCCCTCACCCTCCACCCCTCCCAGCCCCACCCTCCTACCCTCTCACCCTTCCCCCAGAATACATAATTCTTTTTTTTTTCAGTCCAACAAATGGTTCTTTCTCTTATAACAATAAATAAAGTACAAAACAACTGAAATAAATAGGCCACAATTCTGAGAGTTATATGGCTTAGCATACGTTCTCAATGTCCAGTCAATATGTATTTGGTCCCTGACTTTAACATTCTACTATCTAACTATCTCCATGAGTTTAAAGTTCTCTATCTAACTCAGCTCTTTTTTTATATATATATAAGTACTTTATTTTTTTTTCTTCAAGTTACATCTCAGTCACAAACCCTTCCCTATTCTCCCTTCCTGTCCTACCCTTCCACCCTCTTCCCCCCCCAACAGCTTCCCTTTTCAATCCAACAAATGGTTCTTTCTCTTATAACAGTAAATTCTATACAAAACAGCAGAATTAAACATGCCACATTTATGAGAGTTAAATGGCCCAGTATACCTTTCCAATGTCCAGTTCATACATATTTGGCCCCTGACTTTAACCTTCTACCTTCTAACCATCTCCATGAGTTTAAAGTTCTATAACTGACTTAGCTTTCATACTAACTTGCATCACTATTATAACCATCTTCTTAGATCTAGAACGTCCTCTTGATTCCTAAACAATTCAAAATTTAGCTATGAGACTCAAGCTGTCTATTCTTCAACCACCTCAGAGAGCTGAGAAGGATAAATATATCTGATTGTATAGGAAGTGCAGGGCCTGCAGCTTCCAATACTAAGAAATGACAAACCAGTGACTACCTGGACAGTTCCCATTTTCTCTCCATACATTCCAGCATCAGTCTTCAGCCTTTTGGTCCTGTTTCTCTGACAGACATTTATTGTAGAGCAGGGGTTATGAAGGACTAACCTACCCTGTCTTGGCAGAGCTAGGCTGTCGACTTCCCTGCTACCAAGTTTTGTCCTTTTGGACAGCAGTATTTTTATCGTTCAACAGTTTTGATATTTTTCTTTCCATTTGAGAATATGTGCACCTACATATAGCATAAAGTATAATATTTTAGAGCATACATGTATTGCATGTATTGTTACTAAGTGAAGGCTACTTCAGGTTACTCTCATTATCCAACTATCACCTTATATATTTGTCATTTCCTTGTGATGATCACAGGAATTTTTAAACCTCTTTTTAGGTGGTTTGACACAATAATGGTATGTGTAAAAAATTTACATGTGATAATGTGACAAAAATTTTTCTTTCATTATCTGAAACTGTAATTTAATTATCAGTTGTAGTTATTAGTCAGTATAAACTGTAAGATTAGGCTGGAGGAGTAGCTTGCAGCTTGGCAGGGAAGAGGGCAGCCTGGCCCACATGCCTTAACTGGTTGCCTGATTTGTCCTGGGGAAAGAGTCCCAGGACCAAGGGTGGCCTACACCACCTGTAACCTAAACTCTGTTAAGTAATATAAAGTTGTTATATTAGGCTGGTAGAATTACCAGCTGGTTGGTGGGAAATTCACCTGGGTTCAAGGGGAGTCCAGGAGTCTGGGAGTCCAATGGCCCTGGATTGCTTAAACTGAAGGCTTATAAGTTGCTGCGGTCCTTTCCCCAATATTTAAATACACCAAGACCTTTTAATGTTTTAGCACTTAGCCCTTAGCTGGGCAGAGTCACAATTAACTATTCTAAAGTAACCTAAATCACCTAATCCCAAACCGCCATGTGCCTGTGATTACCTTCCAACATTCTGAAATATGTCTATCTGCTTCTGTATCTCCCGTCGGAAAGAACTAATCCTCTGTGTAAAGTGCAGGGTTCCTGTTCCAACCTCAGGAAGTTTCGCCTTCCTATACTCTTTCTGCCCAGATAATTGGCCATCAGTGAATTTTATAAACCAATCAAGAGAATGCCTCAGAAGGGGCAGTAACCAGATCTCAGCATTGAAATCAGCCTATCAGAAGCAATGTCATTAGACATTGCCCAACAATTATCTATCATCTATCTATCTATCTATCTATCTATCTATCTATCTCTAATCTATATTTCTAATTATTAATTTCTATTAATTCTTATCCATTTTTCAATCTATCATCTACTTATCATCTGTCCATAGATTTAAGGGGGGGGCAAAAATAACTCAAACTGAGCAAAATATTTTGTAAAGAATGACAAAATTAGAAGGGATACCATACTATGCAAACAGTTCTATAAATTTGCAGTGATGTAGTGAATTTCCAAGTATTAATGAAATAAATTTAAGAGTAAAATAATCTTAATTATTTATATCAGTAATTTTGACAAGCCCTGTATTTTTATATTTATGATGATAATTTATAGAAAGTTCACTGTACATGTCTCAACTTAATAGATTCTTTTTACAACGTGTGTGGCAAGGTACAATTCTCATGCATCATGGCCAGAAACTTGAAATTGATTGAGCAACATTTTATGAATTGTTAATACAAAATTAGTATTATAAAAGATTGTATTTTATATAGGTTTGTTAGAAAATGTCCCAATTTGAGTAGTTTCAATAATAGAACTTAAAAAGCTAACACATCCTAAGTAGCGATTTAAGGTGAATATGCTATAGGTCAAGGAAAACACAAGTGTGGAGTCTTCTCTATAAAGTGAGAATGCTAGAGTGAATAGGTAATAGTGAGGATGATATGAAGAAATACAAATGAATTAGAAATTATACATTTGCTCAGTAATAAGAGATGTATAGCTTTGTGAGACTTTTAGAATGTAAGTTTACTAGGATGTCAATAATGGGAGATGATGTCTCGCAATCCAATGAACAAAAAAAATTGAAACAAGTCACTCTAGATATTTTTCTGAAATTATTGAATCATGAGAGATATACACTGAAAATTCTTCAACTTTTAATTAGCTTAATACTATTTTATATTAAATTTAATTATGGAAGAGAATAGAGGAAAAACAGCTTGTGAACAAGTTAAAGCTATGCTAGCCCATCAAAACCATTTATTGTTAACCTATATTTGCTTATGACTTTTCCTGTGATTAACTGTATATTACAAAGAAAATCAGCTTTGATTAACTGAGGTGCTCATACATTATTGTGTAAGAATTTATGTTGAAAGATGCCATATGTATGGACTGTACATTGGGAATGTATGCTATACCTTATAATTTTCATAAATGTGGCCTAATTATTAAAAAAAAAGAATTATGAGTTCTGGGAAAAGGGGGATAAGGTGGGAGGGTGAGGCAAGGAGGGATGGTGGGAGGGGCCTATGATGGAGATGTTACTTGAAGTAATAAAATAAAACATTTAAAACAAAAGAATTTAGTAAGTGTCTAAAAGTTCTCCAGAAATAAGTGACATTTAAGTTTATATTAAAAAGACTCTCCTTAAAAAATGGTGGGAGATGTAATAGTCAAATACTCAGTGAGTATACAATTCATAACAAAGTACAAAATAAAAAATAAACTGACTCATATCTAGTTCCCTTATAATGAACTTCAATGCTGTCACTTTATTTTCAGAATCGCAATACATATTTGACTTCATTCGAGGTATTCTTTGCAAGACAATTGTTAGCCACTCAGTACTGGAATGGTCTGTTGTACATAGAAAACCATTTTGTCTATAGCAGTGGTGGCCTCTATTGCTTTGTCACAGATTTCTACTTGTGTTCTACAATAAATAGGCCTTAAATTCATTAGTATCATATCCATGTATCTTCAGGTCTGTGGTCACAAGCATGCACTACCACACCTATCTTAAACATACCTTTATATTAATAGAAAATTGCTAAATAAATCACAATTTATAAATCATTTGGGTTTTGCTGAAATGATGTTCTTTCTGTGACAGATAAACTATATTTTGAAAGAACAGGATTGTTTGATAATAGATCTTTGTATTTTAGTTTATCCATATTGCTTGCATATGGCTGTATACCGTGACACACTCCTTTAATTCCAGGACTTGGAGTTAGAGGCGGGTGGGTCTCTGTGAGTTTGCGGCCAGCCTGGTCTACAGAATGTGTACCAGAGCAGCCAGAACTACACAGAGAAACCATGATTGAACCCCACCCCCAATAAAGGAATGTTTACATATATTAGAATGTAATGAATGTTTCATTGATTGTGTTATTATTATTTTTTTTTTACCAAACTAGTTTCTGTATGTCACTTAAACAATTCTTTCTTTCTGTAAACAGATTTACTTTCATGACTGAAATGTAATTTCAGGAAATAGAATATGTTCATTATTCTTCAATAAGTATGTATAATGTTTACAGATGATAATATAACTCACTAATTGTAATATTTACAAGTGTTAATGAGATTTATGAGTTACAATATTATTCTTGTGAATTGGAATAGCACAGTTTATGTACTGTGTATTTTCAAAATAGATGAGAAAAATTATAAATCTGGTACCAGCATATACTAGTAGATCGGCAACATGACAATATAAAATTTCATTTCTGATTAAATTTTAAATTTCAGTTTAGTTCCATTAAAATGTGTCTTTATAAACATGTTATATTATTCTTGCACATTCACAAGAAATTGAGTTTAATTCTGTGTTTCCTATTAACTTTTATGAGCATAGAACTCTCTTAGGTGATATGCTAATAATCAGTGGTTTTGTAAATGCTAAAGCAGAAATATGTTATTAAGAATATTTGAATTTATTTATATTTTTGGTTTTTTTTGGCCAATTTTTTATTAATTATTTTTTTCAAGTTACATCTCTATCAAAATCCTCTCCCTCCTCCTTTCCCTGTCCCTCTGTCCCTACCTCCCTCTTCCTCTCCTCTTCAGATGAGGGGAGCCCCCACATATCAAATCCCTTCAGTTCATCAGTTACATGAGGGCTAAGTGCTTTCTCTTGTACTGGGGATTGATATGGCAGTCCTGCTAGGGTAAGGTCTTCCACTAACAAGCAACAGGCTCTGTGACTCACTGCTGGGTGGACTTTCTTATAGAATAGTTATGCTAGGTGCCTGTCTGTTTGGGTCTGTGGGTTGTAATATGGTTGTCCTGTGCTATATGGTTAATATCCACTAATAAGAGCACATACCATATGTATCTTTCTGGGTCTGAGTTAGCTCACTTAGGATGAGCTCTTCTAGAACCAGCCTTCTTTTTAAATTTATTTTTTATTTCTTCAAGTTACATCTCAATCGCAATCCCCTCCCTACTCTCCCCTCCAGTCCCACCCTCCCTCCCTCTTCTGCCTCAACCCACCCATTCCCTTCCTTTTTTTTAAGTTTAAGGAATATCTTTTCCCTTTTTGTTGCAAATTTCATGATTTCCTTGTTTCTGATAGTTGAACAGTATTCCATTGTGCAAATGTACCACAGTTTTTTTGTCCATTCTTCAGTTGAAGGACATCTGATTTGTTTCTAGTTTCTGGTTATTATGAATAAACCTGCTATGAACTTTGATAGAATAAAAATATATTTGGAAGAAGTATATCCAGGTGTTGATATATTTGTTCTTCCTCAAATCATTTTATGAGTTTACTTTTGTTTAATTTTTTAATGTATGAGTGTTTTGACAATATGTATGTGTGTGTACCGTATGTGTGATTGATGCTGGTGAAGGTCAGAAGTGGACATCTGCTGGCTGAATCCAGAGTTCTGGGTGGTATTTAGCTGCTGTATAGATATTGGGAAGTTAATCTGCGTGGTCTGCAAGAGAAATAATTGCTTTCAACTACCAATCTGTTGCTCTAACCTCAATTACTTTAAAAAGGTTTCTTGTTTTTCGAGACAGGGTTTCTCTGTGTATCTTTGGCTGTTCGGGACTCACTTTGTAGACCAGGCTGGCCTGAACTCAGAGATCCACATATCTCTGCCTCTCAAGTGCTGGGATTAAAGGCATGTGCCACCATGCCCAGCAATTAGACAGCTACGAACTGCCATGTGGTTGCTGGGATTTGAACCCGGGTCCTTTGGAAGAACAGCCAGTGCTCTTAACCTCTGAGCCATCTCTCCAGTCCCTAAAAAAGGTTTCTTTTGTGTCTGTTTTTATGAGTTCATTTGTGTGCTACTAAAAGAGATAGTGAAACGAGCCTATAATTAGCTACTGTGGGGCTGGAGAGATGGCTCAATATTTATGGGTGTTTACTGCTCTTCCAGAGGATATGAGCTCAGTGCCCAACATCCATATCTAATGG
>CAJQZJ010009649.1:15415491-15475392 GCA_907164525.1 Lophiomys imhausi | reverse complement strand
ATCTAGATATTTGTTTGATGAAATCACAGTAGAAGAAAGAAAAAAAGTTGTTTTACCTCTTCAATTTATACATCTGAAAAAAATGGAAGAGTCACTGCAAATACTGAATATCAACAGATTTAAAATAATAAAATAAAGTTTTGAAAATAATAGTTACTCAGCTTAAGGATTTTAAAAAATTAAAATAAGATTTTTTGAGGTAAAGTAAGCTAATCCGATTGCTTTATGTTCTGTTTTATCTTTCTCATAGCAAAAAGATAAATACATAATTTTCTCATTGCTGTTTTCCTTTATGCTGTTCTAATTAATTTTTAGATTGTTTTAATCCAGTACTTTTTTCAATTCATAATAACATCCGAATTTTAATGAAAACATACTATTTATGAAGTTTGGTTTAACTATTATTCAGCTACTTGATAACACCATTTTTTCATGACCAAACCAATGCTTTGTTTAATCCAGGGGCTTTTCGATTACCATGTATTTATTTTAATTATCCTCAGGAAAAAATAATATCATCCCCAGGCCCTTGCTCTCTGTTTATGTTTTCTGGGCTTTATGATTTGAGCATTATAATCTTCCATTTGATCCTTGCCATAATGGTATTGTCTCATCATAGATCCAAAACAAAGAAGAAATGTAATTATAAACAGAAACATCTGAACATGTGAGCTAAAACAAAAATTTCTACCTTTTGTTTTTGGTTTTATTTGTTTTCAGAAATAAGCAGAAGTCAATGCATAAGTTTTTATACTGGAGACCTTCAATGAACTGACAGACCCCTAACCAAATGAAACCACCCTTTGGATAGACAGACAAGTAAGTATGAGTGTTTGCTATTTATTAGTGAATATAGTAGAACCTTTGGTCTTTAGACACAGATATTTTATGGAGAGGCCTTTATTTCAATTGAAATGCTACTAACAAAATACTTGTTTTGTTGAGAATACCATACTACAACCATTGAAAATTATGCTGATATTTTAGTTTTATTTATCTTAACAGAAATGATTATCAGATTGTAGAATATTTCCCTAAGGTAGAGTTTCAAATATTGCACATGGAACTACATCAATGGAGCAAACCCATCTAACCTAATGTATCTAATGATTTTCTTCTCACAATCTACTTAGCTGTATGTTACTGTTGCTGCCAGGATAAAGATTAGGTTTGGTTAAGAAGAAGGGGGAATATTTACACCAGTGGGATTAACTAAACAGGATACTATGTAGCATGCAGTCTCAGTTTCTCTTAACAATTGACTACATAGCTTAATTCTCATTTGTTATTTGATCATAAATACATAGTGGTCATCCAACATCTCTCTCTGTGTCTATCTGTTTTTCTCTCTCTCTCCCCCTCTCTCTCCCTCTCCCTCTCTCTTTCTCTCTCTCTCTCTGTCTCACACATGCACGGATATATTCTCAAAAATTTTGATCCTTGGAGATGTTAGAAATGCACAATATTTACATTGCTTAGATTCACATATAACTTCAGTTTCTAGATACTAACACATTAAAGTTTAAAATTTGACAAAATGGTTTCAGTCTCAAATAAAATTATACATATATAAAAACAGAAAGAAGAAAATGAACAATATTAATAGATTCTCCTCTAGTGACTATTATCTGTCTAGCCACAGGTTCTTTATTTGAAAATGGTGTCAGGTGCTAAAATCTAAGCAGAAATTGATTGGTTACTCCAATGCCACCTATTATTGACACACTAACTATGTCTTGATAGGTCAAACCCTAATATAGTTCATTGGATTTACGGTTGTGTAGCATTAGTGATCACTTTATTCGTCTAGTAGTATGCATAGCATCTTCTAGCACTCGGTGAAATCCCTCTGGTAGAAATGAAGTTCCCAGGCACATATCTACTTGATTTCATCATGGTATACGACTTAAATACATTCTGTCTTTGGCAAAAGTATCTTACCATCAAGTTATTGAGGGTAAAAAATAATATTGTAATAGCTTTTAATATTTGTAGTACTATAAAACTTCACTATTCAATAACTCCAAAAGAGTTAACCCCTTTATGGTATTGGCGCCTATATTTATTAAATAGTAAACAAGTGGCTGTACCTATTAAGGATGTTGACATCCTGTTATAAGGTAACATATTCTTTCTCTCTCTCTCTCTCTCTCTCTCTCTCTCTCTCTCACTCTCTGTGTGTGCATGTGCATGTGCGTGTGCGTGTGCGTGTGTGTGTGTGTGTGTGTGTGCGTGTGCATGTGTGTGTGTTTGTGTGCATGACTTTTTGGAAATGTCTTTAATGTTACCTATTCATTTCTATATTTCTTCCCTACCCTGGTCTCCCATTCATCAGCCTAATTTTACCTTTCTTGTTTTAATCCCCCTTAAGTATTTATACCACTGCATTATATCAACTGTCCCTTGAAATGAAACCCATTCCAGTGGTTTCATACCAATTCCCTGACCACTGTATCTATCACAAATGAAACATATTTTAATAATCAAAGCTCACATACACAATTTAGAGAAAACAATGGAGCATTGTCTTTATGAGTCAAGTTACCTCACTAGAATGATCATTTCCAGTACTATACATATATTTAAAAATCATTTCATTTATCTTAATAACTGAATAAAATTATACTGAATAACTATATCTTATTTCATTGTCCATTTATTTGTTTTGTATATTAAGCTATTTCAATTTCTTGATTTGTGAATTGTGGCACAATGAACATTGATGATAACCAACCCTTTGAGAATATGCCCAAGAGTGATACAGCTGAATTCTGCAAAATAAACATAATATTAAACTGAATCCTGATGTGTTATATTTATACACATATACACATCTCTCAAACCTCATCAGAAAAGATTCTATTTTAAGCGGATAGTAATTAACCTAAAGAACTACAACTACGTGAGTTTCAGATAATATTTGTGAGGAATGATCAACCATAAATGGGAGCACTATATTACAGCCTCTCATCTAAAGACTCCTGGACCACCGTGGAAATGGAGTCATAAAAACTGTAAATATCTAAGTATAAATAGAAGGAAATTGTATCATTTTTAGACACAATAGACCAGCTGCTCATATGATCTCTCAGCAATTGTAATAGCAGCCATAAAACCTGTGCACTTTCAAACCATACCAAATATAAAAATGGAGATGAGAAAGAAACACTCAGCCCCATCCCTTGCTGAATCACTTTTGAGAAATGATAGTTGCTGGAGAGAGAGATTGTTTTGTTTCAGAACAATGTTTGGGCAAGTGAAGGAGATTCCAGTAGAAGACTATGTATCCAAAAACACACTAGCAGCCAATTCAGACTTGATAGGTGGAAATAAGAAACAAAAGTAAGCATACAGTGTAGATTGGTAAAGAATGGAGGTATATATGAGAATAGGGGGAGGGGATAGATATGTTGTACCAAACTTTCAAAGAATTAGTATAATTTTTAAAAAGTAAAGTGACAAACTAAAATAATGGTTGTAAGAATATGTTATGTTGAATTTTTCTAATGTAAAGTAGATTCAGTGTGAGTTCAGAATTCTGTACTTCAAAGGTATCAATAAGTGGTGTCAGGTAATTTCATTGGAACTGAAGCTGCCGGGTTCAAGAGAGATTTTCGAAAGTGTCAAGACCCTAGGGACACTAGAAACTTCACTGGTTTCAAATTAATTTAAAGTATATTAACATCAAACACTGTGAAATGCTGGTTAGTGATATCATTATAAGAAATCCTTGGGAGAAATTATTCTGAGCTTTCCTTTGGTGATGTCATGGCAAAATTGGGTATCTGTATATTTTCTTGTTTTCAGGTTTCTACTTCCTATTGTTCATATAAATTTAATTTTAAAGAGACTGTGGGTAGTGAATCACCATGTTTGGGATGTATTTGATTCCTTTATAAAGCAAAAGACACAAAAGATAAAACTTTGTTTTTTTTTTTTTCTGTTCTAGACACATCCTGGTTATCTACAATTATATGCTTCAAAGATATCTAGCTTTCAAAATTACTTCCTTTCTCTCCTTCTAGAAAACAGGATCAACATTATTTTAAATTCCAATTTTTAAACAAATTTAATGCAATGCAATAGTGTACAATCCATACAGAAACCCTGAGGTGAAACCATCTATGTGTACTTCTACAGTTCATAGTAGTGATTTTTTAGATGACAGTGTTAACTAAATAAGATTTAGAGTACTTTTCTCAGACCAAAAAAAAAACATTCATGGGAAGTAGTGAAGTGAAGACAGGTAAACTGTCTCAGTCATTTATATTTATAAAGACAAAATACTTTAATCTTCTATTGTCTAGCTAGTTCAGAAACAACAAACTACTATAATAAGAATAAATACTTAGTTTCTGATTAGATAGAAGTTTTTCAAATATGTAACAATTGAAGTTGTCTTCGCTGCTTCAATGTCACTGTGACAAAGCACAATGACCAAGGAAAATTATAGGAGGAAACACTTAATTAGGGGCTCACATTTTTAGAGAATTAGAATCCATTACCATCAGAGCAGAAAATAGCAGGTCCAGCCATGGCACTGGAGAAGTAGCTGAGGCTTATCAGCAAGTAGGAGGCAAAGAGAGCTAACTAGGAAGTGTGTGGGACTTTGCACTCAAAGCCTTCCCAAGGTGGCAAAGTTCCTCAAACAATGCCATGCCTTCTCGTCCTTCCCAAACAATTCCACCAATTCTGGGTGAAGTGTTCAAAAATATGAGCCTATGGGTGTCATTTTTATTCAAGCCACCACAGAAATTTTTTTAACTAACATTATCAAAAAATACAAGTATGCAGTTAGTCAAAAGCATCACAAAGCAGAAAGTATCGTGAAAACATAATTTATATCTAATGCATATAGTTTTTTATTTAATGTCAAATATAACACAGTATTGTCTTGACAAGCTTTGTATGCTGCAAAGGTCTTTTACTTTTCACATTTCCCAATAACATCATTTAACTTTTTTTATAGTAGAATATAAATTTAAATAAAAGAGGTTAATCATTCCTTTCTTCACACTTTTTTAGGAGTTAGAGTTCACAGAGAATATATATTTGTATATAATTTATATATTCTTTTTTATCATACAGTTGTTTTGATCAAACTTCACTTAGAAGCCTGCTTACTAACTACTTACTGCCTTGAAAACCTACATTTAGTTTCATTTCAATTGTATAAACTCACCTTTATAAATTTTAATTTAAGTATTTAAGTAAGGTTTAGTATTATATTTCATAATTACATGCCTTCTATAGGATAGTAAAGCCATACCCATTACTGAGGAGTTGTGTGCGTGTTTTTTTTTTTTTGTGTGTGTGTGTGTGTGTGTGTGTGTGTGTGTGTGTGTGTGTGTTTTGCTTTGTTTTGTTTTGTTTCTTCGTCTAGATAGGTTCTGGGGGAGGAAAAACTTTCCTTTTGGAGAATATTCAAAGTGGTAGGTTCACACACCTTACCTGACAGCCTCTCACCCATGCATATGGACAACATTAATGAGACTAAGTAAATTATCAAAAAAAAATAGATGTTAAATTGTAGGGAGGTTGTGTTGGGAGGGGTCATGGAGAGTATGAGGGGAGAAATGAAATAGATATGATTTTTTTTTAAAACATGCCTAAAATTCTCAATATAAATAAATTTAAGAAATAGAATAACAAAAATAGAGGAAAGTTAATACAAAGGAATAAAATAGCACTTATAAAGTTGACAACATTGATAAACACACAATGATGATTTATGGCATTATTAAATTATCTAATAAAGTACAAGATCCTAGAATAATGAAATAAATAGAAATAATAAATCTTACCCTAAAATTTTAAAATCAAAAATGCTATAGAGAGAGTAAAATTAAATAATACAAAATATAATCCAAACATTGTACACTGGCATATTTCACATCCTGATTGTCAGTTTCTTCTTAAAATTTCTATTTTGTTGTCATTTATTTGTACTATTTTTCTTGGAGGTATGTTCTCCAATAGTCCATGTCAGCATCAACCAGAATATATTAGTCTATAGAGATACCTCAGTGTTAACAGCACTAGCTGCTTTTCAGAGGACCCAACCTGATTATCAGAAATCACATGGTGACTTAGAGCTGCCTGCAATTCCAGTTCCAAGGCATTTGATGCCCTCTTCTGTCTTCTCTAGGCACTTTTTTCAGGCTTCTATATACATGGTACACAGGTGTACATCAGGAAAAATATCCTTACATGTATAAATACATAAATACATCTTTAAAAAAAGATGTAGCTGCTGCTAGGCTTGAACTCTTGGTATTTCTGTCTCAGCTTATACATTATGTGATGATAGAAAAGCATCAGGAAGTAGGGCTCATCCTTTCAACTTTAAAATAAGGAAAAATTAATATAAAATGTCAAACAAATATTAACATGATTTGACATTTACTGAAATTTGCTTCAAATGTAAAAGTCTTGGACCATATGATTAGGTTTTTCTTTTAAATGTATATAGATTAGAAGATTTATTTTTATATTTTTGTAGGAAAAAGAAGACTTCAAATTTATATTATAAAATCTTAAAACCCCAATACTAAAATCTGTAAAGAAAGTATATAGAAAGAAATCTTAAAATACCATGCTTTTTCAAAATATACCCTCAGTATTCATCTATTATCCCAAACAATGATGTCTATGATGTCTAATTGAGGGTCACACAAAGTGATTAAATGGAGAATGATTTGTCAGAATGAGTCAGAGATAGGATATGCCTAACTTGCATGAGAACAGACAGTAAGGAGAGGTTACTTAGGAGCAGAAAAGGGAGAATAAGGGAGTTCATGGAGACAGTACAGTACAGTTCAGGAATAGAGTACAGTTCAGCAACGTTTGATGCAGTTCAGTTGAGTACAGTTGTGCTGTTGTAGTTAGTTTGTGAAGTTCAGAGACAGTTTTCTCAAGCAGAGCAATTCAATGAGAAGTAGAGAGAATCCAGTTTAAATCAGTCAGTTTGGAAAGGAGTTTTGAGGAAGAACAGCTGAGTTGAACCAGAAAGCCAGAGTTCAGGAAGAATTAGAAATGCTGATCTTATTCATCAGTAACTCTCAGAGGCTGAAAACATTCTGTGTCTAGGTTAGCAGACAGAGGCTAGAAGCTTACGTATTCAAAGTCCAGGCTCACAGAAGATTAGATTGTGTGGGTAGAAGCTTCCAGGCCTAAGCCTAGGGATAGTTAGACAGAAGTGCTCCTGGCTCAGTCTATGACATATATTCAGAAAGTTTGGGTACAGCTCTTATCAAGTCTCCTCTTCTGAGGAAATAACTACTTTTATATCTGGCACACAACATGAGGAAGAGAAACTCAATGTGATTGAAGAAGTAGAAAGCCCATCAACATTGCAGAAAACAGAGGACAAGAGACATCTGACAGAAATCCGCAGAGGAGAAATTTGCCTGGGATCACGTCTAGAGGAAGCATCAGTTCTTTGAGTTCAGCCAGATACCTAGAGAGACTCGAGTCCAAGGAATGACATAGGAGCTCCTGAGACATTGAATCATAGTAAGCCACCCCAAAAGACTATATTAATAATACATACAGACTTTTCCTGGATTAAAAAAAATGGGACTCACCATTTCAGATCCCTTAATACCAAGGGTCTGAGTTGAGGGGATAGAAATCTTACTTGAAAAAGGCAAAGCAGTACTTATTACAACTGTGATAACTGGAGTAAACCCCTTCCTACTTCAAATGCAATCTTTATACATTTCTTCTATAAAGAAAAGGTTAATAAAAAACTGTACAACAGGAAAAAAAATCTCATAAGGGGTTGAAAAAATAACTGTGCAACAACAAAAATATAGTTGCACAATAAGGAAAATTAGTAATGATAATGCAAGAATTGAGAGACAAGAGATAAAGGAAGTAACAGAACAGATAGTGCTTAATTGTTAACATATGGTACCTAATAAAATTGAGAAACAAGATAGACAGCCCATTAAAACTGAAACACCACCTCTTACCATAATAGAGATAAAGTTTCCACCACCACTAACTTTCCCTATTACCCAGGAACAAATGACAGAAAATTGTAAAAATTCACAAAATGAGCAATTAGTTTGGAATCCTGTTAAAATACATGATCTTAAACATTTTAAAGAATCATTAATAACTTACGGAATCCACTCACTCTATGTGAGACAGATGTTCAATGCCTGGGCTACCTAAGTCAGGATTATCCTCCAAGACAGGAAAGATATAGTAGCAACTGTAACATGGTTCTCAATTACAATGACTGACATGGTGACGAGAAGAAGCTGAAATTATAGAAAACCATAATAGGTCTGAATGTGTTAGTAGTATCAAAGGACAAATGGCTGATTTAAGAGGGCAGATGCAAAATTATGACTCTATTATTATATAATGTACTTCAGTAGCTTTAAGAATCTTGTTTAAAGAGGAGGATCAAGGAAAAAGGTTTATGTCATTCAAAAGATTATGCAAAGCACCAAAGACACTTTTATTGACTTCTTATATAGATTGCCCTGCTTTAGAAAGGACAATATCAGATCCAGATGTGGAACTTTAGCTTTCTAAAATGCAAAGTCAGAGTGTAAGCACATTCTTAGAATTTTAAAAGCTTAATCCCCACTCATGGAAGAATGGATCAGAACTACTGCCTATATTGACCCTAATGATTTTGTAATTGAACAAGCAATGGCCAATAATTCTAGATAGCAAAATGTACATCATTTAAATTGTGTGAGACAAAGTCATTTGAAAAAGTATTGTAGACAAGTCACTTCTAGAGATGTCTATAGAAGAACGCACCCTTCTAGGATTTGTAGAAAGTGTGGTAAGGATAAGCACTAGACTAATGAACACAGATCTGCAAGAGATTCAACAACAAAACGTGCAGATCTGAAGAGATCAGTTATAAACACTTAACGACTTTCAGAATGTTTTGGGAGATATTTTTTTTACCCTTTTTTAAATTTTATTTATTGCTTCAGGTTACATCTCCATCATAGTGTCCTCTTTCTACCCCTCCCAGTCGCACCCTCCCACCCTCTACCCCCTAACCCTTCCATCCCACTCCTTTGGAGTGGAGTGTCCCTACATAACACTCCCCCCACCCTAGTTCAAGTTCAGCCATCATATGAGGGCCATTAGCCTTCTTATACACTGGGGGCCTACAAGGCAGCACCACTAGGGAAAAGTGTCTCATTGACAGGAATAAAAAAGTCTATGTCCGTGTTCCCTTTGGTATGTTGGTTGTAGTATAGTTATCCTGTACTATATGGCTAAAATCTGACTATAAGTGAATAGATGCCATGCGCATCCTTCTGAGTCTGGGTTAGCTCACTCAGGAGGAGCTTCTCTAGTTCCATCCATTTGGCTGCAAATTGCATAATTTCATTGTTTCTGATAGCTGAGTAGTATTCCATTGTGTAGATGTACCACAGTTTTTTTAATCCATTCTTCAGTTTAGGGACATCTAGGTTGCTTTCAGTTTCTAGCTATTACAAATAAGGCTGCTATGAACATAGATGAGGAGATGTCCTTGTGGTTTGGTGAGGAATCATTTGGGTGGATACCCAGAAGTGGTATGGCTGGGTTTTGAGGTAGGGTTATTCCAAGTTTTCTAAGACTGATTTCCATGGTGGTTATACAAGTTTGTACTCTCACCAGCAATGGAGGAGTGCTTGCCTTTCTTCACAGCATATGCTGCCATTTGAGTTTTTGATCTTAGTCATTCTGACAGATGTGAGATGGAATCTTAGGGTCTTCTTGAGTTGCATTTCTCTGATGGTTAAGGATGCTGAGCATTTCTTCAAGTGTCTCTCAGCCATTAGGAATTCCTCCTTTGTGAATTCTCTGTTTAGCTCTTTTCCACATTTTTGATTGGATTATTTGGTTTCTTGGTATTAAATTTCTTGAATTCTTTGTAAATTTTGGATATTAGCCCTCTGTCAGATGTGGGGTTGGTGAAGATTTTTTCCCAATGTGTAGGCAGCCGTTTATTTTGAATGACAGTGTCTTTTGCCTTACAGAAGACAAAACTTAAGTCCAAGTGGATCAAAGACCTTAACATAAGAACAGTCACACTAAATCTACTAGAAGAGAAAGTGGGAAAAACCCTCAAACTCATTGGCACAGGTGACAACTTCCTAAACAGAAGACCAACAGCTCAGGACCTAAGACCAACAATCAATAAATGGGACCTCATGAAACTGAAAAGCTTTTGTTTTGGGAGATCTTAACTGCTTATGGTCTACTATTGGATTAACTACTCAAGAGTTGAGTAATTTATTTCAAACTTTACAATGTGATTCAAACTTAGACAATTAACATCAGAAGCAAAGAAAGAGTTGACTTAGATAGAGCAAAAATGGCAGGGTATGATTGTGGACTATCTAGATCCCAAACATGACTGTGTTCTAGTTATCTTGCCTTCTACTCATTCACCTACTGGACTTATCATGAAGAGAGAAGACTATATTTTAGAATGAATCTTCTGCTCACATAAACAGAGTAAAAAACTGAAAACTTATGTTGCTCTGAACTGATTGTGAGAGGAAAAAAATAAGACTTTTTCAATTAGCAGGAATAGACACAGTGGAGATTATCGCAGTTTATACCAATGCTGAAATTACTTCATTATGGATAATTGATGGAGACCTACAAAGAGCTTGTAGAAATTATTTGGGGAAATTAATAACAAATATCTCAAAAAACAAGCAACTCCAGTTCATAAAATGAAGTAATTGGATTCTCCCCTCTATAGTACAAAGGACACCAATTTCTGAAACTCCTACATTTTATATCAATGCAAATTAATCTTGAATGTCAGGTTATAAGCCAAGGAATATAAGTAAAGTAATTCAAAGCTCATATAATTCTGTTCAAAAATCAGAGCTACATGTAATTCTTATGGCTTTATTAGATTTTGATGAATATGTCAATATAATTACTGACCCACAATATTCAGAGAGAATTGTTTTACATATAGAAATTTCTGAGATTATTCCTGATAATTCAGAATTAATATCATTATTTATAAAACTGCAACAATTTGAAACAGAAATCATCCTTTATATATCACCCATATTCCATATGGAATTGCATGACCCCTTGGCACAAGGAAATGAAGAAATAGACCAAGTGTTAAGAGGAAATGTGTTAGAAGCCTCAGAATTAAAACAAGAATCAAGCCAAAGAAATTATTTAAAAAATTGTCCTATTTGTTCTTTGCAATTTTCACTACATGCTGGAAGTAACCCTAAGGGTACCCAAAGAAATGAAATTTGACAGATAGATGTGTTTCCCTTTGCAGGCCTGTGAAACTAAAATTTATAAGTCATACCATCAATACACATTCACGATTTCAATAGGCTTCTGCTTTGAGTTATAAAAACGATGATTCCTTAATTGTACATTTGTTGGAAGTGACGCCTATAATCGGCATAATCTTAAAAATTAAGACGGATAATGTCCCTGCATATATTTCCAGAAAAATGAATTTGTTTTTTGCTTATTGTAACATAGAACATATTGCAGGTATACCATATAATATAACAGATCAAGCAGTTATAGAAAGAGCTAATCATCCTTAAAGAAGATGTTTAATAAACAGAAAGGGCAAACAAGATCTCCCTGAAATAAATGGAATAATTATTTTTAACTTTAAAATTTTTGAATGTCAATTAGGCAGGAACAACAGCTGCTGGATTAGATCACCCTGTATACTTTAACATTAGAATGGATGTCAGGGAATATGTTATATTGAGAAAAATATTTTGTCTGTATTCCACAGGTGATGAAAGACTATGAGTTCCATCAAAACTGATAAAAATTTGAACCAAGTAAGAGAAGCTTCCACATGAAAGGCAGAATTCAAGGAAGGAAGAGGCATAAAAACAGAAATGTAGACTACACAGAACATCGCAACAGCAGATCTTCATAGGATATTCAGACTGTTAAGTTTTGGGGATTGATAATTGTTTATGATATAATAGTTAAGCTATGTACAATCTTTTATCTTAAATAGCAAGGGAGAAGATGTAGAGTAATTTTAATCCTGCAACATGGCTGCTCTTGTTTTGCCCAGTTCTCGAGACCCCCAAAGACCACAAAGGAGCCGTCACTGATGAAATGCACAGGGCTGTTCATTCAGGACGAGCTTAAGCTCAGATTAACACTCTCACTGATGTATCAGCTGAAGTTGGAGCCAGTGTTCAAGAAGTATAGAGCTTATATAATAACTCAAAGAAACAGTTTTTGGTTTTTTTTAACCTTATGATTGGATGATACTTAGGTAACTAGACATGTCCATATTTGATTGGCTTATTCTTATTGATTAACTAGCTGTGGTTAGTTTGGCCAGCAAAGTTCTGTTTTATCATTCTTTGATATATAAGGAATCTTTCAATAACCCAAACAACAAATGGTATGGTCAATATGACCTGGCCTAAACCATTTTTGTTTTGGTTAGGGATTCTTCTAAAAAATCTTAACAACAGGATATATAAAGCAGATCAGATGCCAGAACAGGGCTACCTTGACCTAGTTGAAGGTCCTTCTCCCTCATTAGCATAGCAACAGCTGGGACTCCTCCTGGGAACACAGTTTTAGGACATAAATTTAACTTTTTCCTTATAATCACCATAAAACCTAGAAAACTAGCTACATTAATATGCAAGTTAACCTTTATAATACCACAGATTTCCTTTTTATATTCCACACTCTGATCACATCTAAAGACCTTCTAAGTCTGTATGACCCAGCTGGAATGCAGTCGTGCCCTTAGTACACATCTTCAATCCCAAACAAGGAAGGTAACATTAGCTTCTAGAAGGAAGAACCCATGTTTGAAGGTGATATGTGGTCAAGAGGCTGACAAACGGGCAAATCAGAAAAAGATTTGACAGAACAGGACATGACCAAATCTCACAAGAACAAAGAGGGAAGAGGCAAATTAAGAGAGAGCAGCACAGAGAGAAAGAAAGAGGAGGTGGTATTACTGTGAGAGTTTTACAGTCAGGTTCAAGAGAGAACAAACTACACACAGGTGAAGATAAAAAAAGCCAGCGAATGAGGAGTCAGAAAATTAGTACAGATTGCTACCATTAGTTTCAGGCAAAGCAAAACAATTCATTCAGAAGTTGAATGAAGCAATTTGAATCAGTCAGTTTGGAGGAGAGTTTGGGCCAGAACAGCTGAGTTGAATGAGGCAACCAGAGTTCATTAAATTGCAAAGTGTGAGGTTATTCAGCAGTAAGTCTCAGAGGCTGAAAACATCCTAGGCCTAGGTTAGCAGACACAGTTGGAAGCTGAAGCCTTCAAGGTCCAGCCTTGCAGCAGATTAGACTGTATGGAGGCAAGAAGTTTCAAGTCCTAGACTTTGGATATTTAGATAGAAACATTCTGGCTCAGCCAAGGCATATATTCAAAAGGCTTGGGTGCAGCTCTCATCTCATCCCAAAGGAAATAAAAACTACTTTTACATAACTCTATTTATTATGATACTGAAACAATGCCTATTTTCAGATGAAAATCACGAGATTATTACTTGTCAGTGTCATAGCTGAGAGAAATATTCCCATATATGTTTATTGTACTCAAAGAGAAATATAATTATTATTTAGAGTATAAAGGGAATGATTTGAGTAATTAAAGCTGTGCCAGACTCAATCTTGTTCTTGTCTTAGGGAAGCATGGCTGATAGATGTTCTGAAGACTGAGGAATCAGACACATAGACACATATAGCCATTAGAGGAGGGACTTCTGAATTCCTCTGGCCCATATTCTTATGTTTCTAAGTGTTTTCTGGGATGTGGAGGTCTAATTCTATCATGGCATCATTGTTCTAGTCTAAGAATTTAACAGTCTTAATGGTAAGAATCACTTAGGTTCAACTTTTAAGATAATATGCAGTTTAATTTTTAAAACAAAAGGTGCGTTATCATGGATGAGTAAATACTGAATATTTATTTTAGAAAACAAGTAATTTTTCTTTACATGGGTGGGAAAGAGATTTATGTAATTTTCCAATAAAAGCAGCCTACCCAGACAAAAACCATCAATTGTAAGTTGAAAGTAAATTAAAATAGCTGAGAAATGAGAGAGATATTATAATAGAAATTGTGAATAACCTTTAACAGAAATGGTTCCAGCAAGAACAGTGGTAATTATTTGGAAAAATGAAAGGAATTACTCCCATGATTACTTGGTATGATGCATCCACTTGTACAAATGAAGTGTTTCCATGTAATTGCTTCTGAATATTGGCTGCCAGGTAAATTTAAGTGATGAAGAAGTTAACCCAATGGGTTCATGAAGGTGACTAAATGTGTAAGTCAACAAATAATGTGGATCACAGTTATCTTATGGCTTACCTCACACACTAATTTTTTTGAATGTGGATTTTTAAATTATTGTCATACAAAACCAAAATCTATACACTCTGATGTTTAAGATTCTGAGTTAGAGATAACCAAATATATTCTAGATCCTTTTTGTATAAAGCATGCAAATGGAGCTCATCAGTAGCTACAGAATGGAGAATGAGACATCAATTTTACATTGCAAACAATTGTAGCCAGGTGTGGTGGTTTGAATATACTTGACCCATGGGAACTGGCACTATTAGGATGTGTGGCTTGTTAGAGGAGGTATGGACTCATTACAGGGAGTATATTGCTGCCAAGGCAGAACTTTGAGTTCTCATTAATGAGGTCAAGTCTGATCAGTGTGACATAGAATCCCTTCTGCTCTCTGTGGATCCAGATGTAGATCTGTCAGTCTTTCAGCACCTTGTCTACCTACACACTTCCATGCTTCCTGCAATGATGATAATGGATTAAGCCTTTGAAACTATAAGCCAGATTCAATTAAATGATGTTCTTTATATAAGTTGCCTTGGTCATGGTGTCTCTTCACAGAAATGGGAGGCCTAACTAAGACAGATGTTGGTAACAGGGACCTGGGTATTGTTGTGAATGGCTTGATCATGCTTTTATTTAGGGGAATGTGGATTTTGGGACTTTGGGTTAGGAAAGCATGGATTGTTTAAAGTGAGACTTAATGGGCCATTCTAGTAGAAGAAGCATGGAAGACAGTGGTCCTCAGGGTTATTTGAAGTTTGGAGGCCTGGCTCAAGAAGTTTCATAAGAGAAGAATTTTAGTATGTGGCCTAGAGACTGTTCTTGTGATTTTTTGGTGAAGAATGTAGACACTTTTTCCCCTTATCTGAAGAGTGTGCCTGACTTTAAGGTGAAAAGACTCAGATTAATTGCATTGACAAAGGAATTCTCAAAAAAGCCTAGCATAGACTTAGCATAGAACCATAGACATGGCTCTCTTTTATGAAGTGTGTTTTGATCAAGCATAGCAAGCTTAGAAAGGAAAAATACAAAATATATGGTTCAAGTACTAAGGGGGCAACAAGTAGTGGAATGGAGCTAAATTCTGTGTTTAAGGATATTAAATGGAATTAAGGGAGTAGTGACCTTGGGGCAAGATCCAACCAAGCAAAGCTTATTGTTTATAAGATTCCAGTTGTATGAGGGATAGTTATATCATGTTAGGCATTATTATGACCTGATTTTTTTTTTTTTGGTTTTTCGAGACAGGGTTTCTCTGTGTAGCCCTGGCTGTTCTGGACTCACTTTGTAGACCAGGCTGGCCTCGAACTCACAAAGATCCGCCTGCCTCTGCCTCCCAAGTGCTGGGATTAAAGGCGTGCGCCACCAACGCCCGGCTAACCTGATTTTTTTTATTTCATTTGGACATAAAGAGATATGATTGTGTGTCAGATTGAACAGGGATGGGTTGTGATGGCTATTCTATGTTGTCAACTTGACTATATCTGGTGTGAACTATAGCCCAAACTTATAAAGATCTTGTGAAAGGAATTTATAAAAAGCTTAGGTTCAGGAGTGGTGGTACACATCTTTAATCCGAGGAGACAGGGGCAAACAGATCTCTGACTTCCAGGACAGCCTGGTGCAGAGCAATTACAGGTAAAGGGAAAGCTTAGGTCCAGGCCTGGTGGTACATGACTTTTAACCCAGCACCCAGGAGACAGAAGCTTGCAGATCTCTGAGTTCAAAGTCAGTCTACAGAGCAAATTCCAAGACAACCAAGCTTAGGCAGTGAAGGAAAACATAGAAAGTAGAAAGCTGGCAATATGTAAGAGAACAAGGGGGAAATGTTCCAGCCACAACAAACAGTAGAACTCTGCAGCTTCTGCCATGTGGCTCTGACTTTACAGTCAAGAATAGAAGCAGTTACTGGGACACCTGATCGTGGTTAGCTGGGGCTCAGAAATTAGCAATGATTAAGAAGAGACCATCATCACTGAGATGAAATCTTCTTGGAAGTGTTTTCTGTGAGCACAGAACACAAAGAAGCTGTGTTCATGCCTCCAAAACCAGTACCACCTGAGTGATTCTTAGACACTGCCAAGTCCTGTTGCCAGGCTGAAGGGGTCATGGAGTTCAACTGAGGCTTGGCACGGTGAAAGGCCATCAAAGGCTATTGGTGAAAGCCACTGAACTGCTCAGTGTTAGTTGAAAGCCCAGGACTGAAGGTGTCATCCAAAGAAGTTGAGGCTTGTCACCATGAAGAGAGCCTATGAGAGGTTATTGGTGAAAGTGCAGCCCAGTTGCACCAGAAGATCTCTTTGTTTTGTACATTTCAGTAGCGTGGGTGGGATGACAAACAAGAACAGCAGCAGCAGCAGCAGCCATGTTCTGGAAGCTATGAAAGTCAATCCTGGATTGCCTTATAGACCCCAAGAGGTTAGAGATGACAGAGCCATGGGATAACAGCTGAGGAAAGCTGCTAGCAGTGAGTGGATCCAGCCCAAGAGAAAGAAGTGTGTTTCAGTAAACAAAACTGAAATGTGTTGGAGTTCTGAAGAGCATTTTGACATCAAATATGGGGATGCAGTTTGGAGTTTGTTGAGATGTTTTTTGGTCTTACTTTGGTCCAGTATTTCCACAGTATCATCCTTTCCCTATGTTTTAGAATTGTAATATATTCTCTGTGCCATGATGTGTTAGAAGTATGCCATTTGTGTTTTTTTTTTTTAATTTCATAGGGGATTAAAGTTAAGAGATTACATGAATCTCAGAAGAGGCTTTGAACTTTGGACATTTAAACATTGTTGAGACTGAAATAGACTATGGAGACTCCATATATGGAGGTCTCATATATATGTTCAGGTCTGGCCAGTGTGACACACAGTCCCCTTCTGCTGCCTGTGGATCAAGATGTAGAATTCACGGGTCCTCCAGCAGCATGTCTACCTCCACACTGTCATGTTTCCCACCATGATGAAAATGGCCTAAACTGCTGAAACTGTAAGTCAGGCCCCATTAAATGTTCTTTTTTAAGAGTTGCCTTGTTCTGACAGACATATATTTTAAATCAGCAATTATGAAGGGCATGGCCATTCTGTCTTGGTGGAGCTAGGCTGTTGACTTACCTGCTTGTAAGTTTTGTCCTTTTTTGGACAGCATTTTGTCTACAGTTGCAGCAAGGGCTTTTTCTTTCCCAGTGACTAGATTGCCACTAATGCAGCCATCTCCAAATGGAGATTCTTTGATGCTCATCATCTACTTGAAGTAGAATGGGGGGTTCTGTCAAGATCTGACATGCCTCAATATCAAATAAATCTTAAATTAAGAAAACATCTTTAAATGCCATATTCTACAGATCTCTTGAAGTTTTTGAAGACCATCTTCATATGTTTGAATAAGCAAATACTGCTTGTCTCCTAGGAACTAATGTCTGTCAAAAATACTAGGCCACAAGACTGAAGATAGATGTTCCAACATTCTAGAGAGAAACTAGGGACTGTCTAGGGAACCAGTTGTCTATCATTTCTTAGTTTTGGAAGCTGGTTGCTCTGCATTTCTTATTTATTGAGATATATTTATCCTTTTCAGATATCTGATGAGGTTAAAGACTAGATAATAATAGTCTCATAGTTAATTTTTAAGTTGTTTAGGAATTAAAAGGATGTTTGAGTTCTAAGAAGATATTTTTAAGTTGATAATGCAAGTTAGGATGGAAATTGAGTTAGGTATAGAACTTTAAACTCATCAAGGTAGATAATAAAATGTTCATATTAGTCACCAACTGGACTAGACATTGGAAATGTATGTCATACCTTATAAGTTTTCATAATTGTTTTGTAATTGTTCTCTTTTGTATTATATGTATTGTTATAAGAAATAGAGCCTTTTGTTGGACTAAATGGGGAGATATTTAAAAAAGAGTTGTCCTGTTCATGGTGTCTCTTCACAGCAATGGTAAGCCTAACTAAGACACCAAGTAAAACTCTTCAATTTCAAAAACTCACTTTTTGAGTATTGTTATACTATTCCTGTTGGAAATTAACAGGTTATCAATCAAGACCTTAACTTCCAAGACAACTTATGTACATATACATGTACATTACTTAAACATATACATATGCATACACATATGCATAATATATACATATATATATGTATATATATATGTATATATATATACATATATATATATGCTTACACCATTACAGATGTTTAGACACTCCAAGAAGAGATCTGTGCCAGTGGAATTATTTACTTCATTGTAGCCCCATAGCCAGTATTAAAGTTGACAGCCCAAACTGAAGGCATGGGAGCAAGTGTGCATGAGGGCAGGAGAAAATCAGTGCCCCAATTCATTAAGAAAAATGAGACCCAACATTTTCCTTTCCTGTTTTTTCAAGCCTTAACACTCTGGGTAGTGTCCATCAATCTTGGGAGAGCCCTCTATTTTTCTCAGATGCCTGATTTAAACCTCTTCTAAAAAACACCATCACAGCTCTTAAAAGTTTTTCCCAACATCTGGGCATCCTTTGATCCTGGCATACTTGAACAAATATTAAAAATCACATACGTCAAGATTATGGCTTCATGATTAAAAAAAAGATATGAGCTTTGCAGAGTGTTATACTTTTTAACTTATAATATTAAAATAATGTCTTTGGAATTATATTAAGCTATTTCTTTATAAAAATTATTGTAACATCTTTTTTTAAACTATATTCAAATTTTATCATAAGGAATTGAAATTATTAGATTTTTGTGTACATACACTTGTTATGTATTGAATAATAATCCCTCAAAAATAATTGTTTCAGAAGTTCTGCCAGTACGTCTGAAAATGACCTAATTTTAATTTAGAATTCTTTTAATAAGAAACACTACCACACAGGATATTACCATGAGTCGATTTTATGTAGTATTATTAATATTAAAATAAAACATTTAGGCAAAGTTTATCCCACTGAGAAGAAGCACATATGGAAGTCACAGTAGGCATCTGTAGTCCATAGAAAGCCAAATATTTCTTCTTAATTATAGAGACTACAAAAAGGAAAAAGGAATTTTGGCCCAGCACTTTCAGAAATACCAGGGTGATTTCAGACTTTAAGTTTCCACAACTTGGAAAAAATGAATTTCAGTTGTGTTAAACTATTCATGTTTTACTGAAGTGTTTCAGATACCCTAGTAAACTAAACAAACAAACAAACAAACAAGAACAAACAAAACTAAACAAAATAAAAAACATGTTATAATTCACCATACTGATCATTGAGATTTTACTTCTAAATTTACGTTATTGTAAACCATGCCATGAAGCTAAAATGGTTGTGACAACTTTACAGCAAAGAGAAATTTATTTGTGTTCTCAGAGGCTTTTGAGTTGAGAAATTAAATTCTGAGTTGGACACTATTTTTGCAGCATAGTGAGAAAGTGCCAGTGTGTATCATTCAATTACACTTCCCTATGTAAACCTGTCATTATCTATCATAGTATCACCAAGTCAGCGAAGGTCTGAGTTCTAGCTAAGGGAAATGCATTCCAGAAAACCACAGTGAAAAAATTAAGTAGATATTTTGCTACCAAATACCATAAATAACTAATATTCTCTCTTTCAGCCTAACTGACTGCTCAGTTTATTTAATCTCAAACTTGCTGTAGACTAATGTCTTTTCTTGTTAAGTACTTTTTGTGAAATGACTCTAATGATCTTCAGTCCCTTCATTTCAGTCAACATTATTTATGAAAAAATAGCTATTTTAAATAATTATTAGAATTCACAGAAGAGTCTAATATTAATGATCCACAGCTAGTAAAATGAGATATAGGCAAAATTAAATGGAGAATATACCTCTTGCACAAATGGCTTTGATGCAGTGATCCAGAATTTCTTTGCTTCTCTTGAGATTGCATGGTGGTTATAGGCCTGCATCTTCCTGTTCTCATAAAGAAAACAGTTGTATTTCAGTTTCTACAGCTATGGCATATAAGTAACACATATCCCACAATGTTTTTCTCATGTTTATATGGGTTCCTGTTTTAGAACTATCAACATATTGTCTTGACTTTATTAAGTAATGTGTACTTCTATATTAAGTAGTTAGATATATCTATAATTCTGATATTTGGACTGAATTTTAGTTTTAAGTTCCAAGAATAGCTCTGTGAAGTAATTTTTATTTCAGTCTTTTGTAGATCTAATAGAAATTAGTTGAATGTGTTAATGTTAATATTATATAATTCAGTTTCTTGACTTCTCAGATAAAAATTGAGAACACAGGGTTGCAACAATTGTTTAGTGGTTATGATCTTATTCTGTCAAAGTGGACTAAATGTCTGATCAATAGGGGATTCATGGCAGGTATTGTAAGCTTTGCCAGCTACCGATGGCTGCAGATGTCATACATTATATAGGACATAGTACTGCTGCCATTTCCTAAACCAATGTGATTTCTAATTGTTTGCTAAGTATCTATCCTCATACTCATAGATAAAGGGAATGATCATACCATATCAGAGATATTTATTTTGGCAGAAAATGAAAACTATTACACATATCCACAACAATGGGATGCGCAACTCCAATTGACACATCTACAATGCAAATTCTATACCTAAGGATTACAGGAGGGACTGGGAAGACTTTTGGAGACAGAGGCGCAAGACACCTGTTTATGGATACTGTCTTTAGACACGATAGAAAAAAATATATCTATGAAATCTGAGCAATATTATTGTCTGAACAGGATAGGTATAATGACAACCAGGTTGTCCTTCAAACACGGATGTGGAAACTCCGCAGGGTCTTACTCCGAGGTGAAGAGTTAGTGTTGGTCAATGGCCGCTGAGGAAGGGAGGATCAATCTCCTCCAGGGAGTAGCTGCTCCTGCATAGGTTGCCCTGTAATTTCAGTGTGTCAGATGTAATGCATCTGTGAATAAACATACATGCATATTTATAGAAGGATAATTAAGAAAACTTTATGAATTGGGCAGGTGGTGGGGTCATAGAGTGATTTAGAAGAGGACAGGGACTGGGAATGATGTAGAAGCTAGGCTCACTATGTAGTTTGATTTTATTCTCACAAAAATAAAATAAAAAACAAACAAAAAATAAAGTTGAGGGAAAGAAAACAAAAAACAACAACAAAATAAACAGCTCTCAGAGAAGACTTAAGTCCTGTTTCCAGCGTCCATATCACAGGCCAGGAACCAATAAATTCTAAGGTTCCAGCAAAAGAACCATGTGCACGGTACATACACAAACAGAGAGACACATACAACACACACACACACACACACACACACACACACACCTACCTGGAGACAATAGGTGCCTATTATAACAGAATTTTCTTCCTTCCACAAGCTCCCAATAATGACATGGAGACTTTTTATGAATAGGAAACCTTGGCATTACCTTAGACTGGTTTCAAGCTAGCTTGTATAACTTAAATTAGCCCATTTACACTAATCTGTTTTGCCATGTGGCTTGCTACATGTTCTCAGTACCAAGACCTGTTTCTTCCTTGGTGTCTGACTGACAATTCTCTGGCCTACGATTCTTTTCCTGAGTTCCTCTCTCTGTCCAGATGTCCTGTCTCTCTTCTCCTCCCACAGCTATTGGCTGCTCAGATCTTTATTAGACTAATCAGAAGGTGTTTCAAGGGGTTTTACAAAATATGATGCAGTAATTAAAAAATTAATAAAAAAATACCAAAGTCCAGCCTGTAACCATATCTCTGTCACTATAGAGATCAGCATTTGAGTAATACAAAGAAAATCTTTACACAGTGCACCGGAACTTCCTCAGACACATACTCCACACAAACATACACCACACACATATTACACACACACACACACATACATACACACACATCATACAATGTGATTGCACACACATGCACGTATATACCACACACACCCAACAGACATAATTAAAATTAAAACAAATCTGTTTAAAACATCTAGAACATATTTCAAAATGCAATTTAAAAAGTCAGTGAAAACATTTAAAAATCTGAAATAGCTTTTATTGGGAAAATGAATTATTTAATATAGAATGACAAAAGTGAATTATTAAGTCTTGCCTTCAGCTTTTAGAGTTGTAAAGAAATTGTATTCCAACAACAGGGCTACTCTGGCAAGGGATCATATCAAAATACCCAGGTCTGTGTGGTCTGTTTGGAATAATGTCGTGCCCTTAGTACATACCTTTAAACCCTCTGGCTGGATTAATTTATCTATTTAATATCGTGCATTTAGCTATTTTTCCAGATAAACAAAAATAAAACAGGAACTTTTGTTTATTAGCATCAAATCTTTTATTTGTGTAGCTTAATATTTATCCTCTACACAATGATGAAGCCAGGATGCCATTATATGGTGGTTTTTCTATTTTTTAAGGCTTATTTTTCTTATAGTAATAAAATTAATATTAGCACTCTAGGCACCTTGATATATTTTACATACTCATTTCTATCCTTAATAAAAGCAAAAACATACAAAATAACAAAAACAAAATATTAATTAAGTAGCATAATTTATTTAAAATGAAAACATGTGATACTAATGCATACATCTATAAATATTCAGATAGAATAAGTTATTTCAAAAGCATCTTAAAGAAGAGAAATGAGTCATAACACATAGCAACTGGCTAGAAATACCTAGTTTATGAGTTCTCACAGAAGTACAATAAGTAAAAAATGGGTCCAGATTTGTTTATGGAATACTCTAAATTATTTCACTAAAGCCTATAAAATTTACATGTTGGTTAAACTATGATACTATCAACATTATGACTAAATTTTGTTAACATTTATTTCTAAAAGGATTAAACTCATGGATTTAATAAGATCAAAAACTTCATAATTGCTTCTTATTAGCTCTGACACATTAAAACAACTCCAAGTATTGCAGAATAGAAAATCTTTTCATTAACCATTCTAAGTTATTCATACAACTGCTATCACAAGAAATACTGTCTAGACAAAACAAGACTGCTAATTATATTTATAAATTGGATCACATTCTGTTACAACAAAAAGAGAGAAATTATTCTGGATTTAAATATGTTTTTCTCTGCATAGAGATCTGTCCTGAATGTATGTGTGTGTTATACTTTGATCAGATTATCTATGTGATGATTATATCAATCCAATCTATGTCCACCTGTTTAACAGATATATTATTTTCTTTGAATGTTGATGCATGAAGCAATGCATATGATATGACAGAGAATATGTGGCAATCTCCATGTGTTTTCTGTTTTTTTTTTACAAATCTAAAACTGCTAAAAAAAAAACCTAATAAAATGTACTTAATTATTCATAAGTGCCTCAGGTGTCCAATAGGAACATTGTTCACCTGTTGTAAGATAACTGTACTCTCTCTCTCTCTCTTTCTCTCTCTTTCTCCCTGTGTGTGTGTGTGTGTGTCATGTTAGAAATTTTCTACAGTAGTAGGTTTCCATAAGTCTTTTTCAAATGATATTTAGTGTTAGCTATCCCTCCCAATACTCCCTCCTCTACCTTACCCTCTATTCTCTCCCCTGTTTAACATTTGATATTCCATTATTGCTTTTTTATTTTGTGTCTTAGTTAGATTTTCCATTGCTGTGAAGAAACATGAGGACCAAGAAAACTCTTATAAGGGACTGCATTTAATTGGAGCTGACTTAGAGTTTTAAAAGTTTATTCTATTATTGTAATGCCAGGAAGCATTACAGCATCCAGACAGATATGGTGCTGGATAAGGAGCTTAGAGTTCTACATCTTGATCCACAGGCAGCAAGGAGAAGACTGGATTCTACATTGGGCAGAACTTAAGCATAGGACATCTCAAAGCCTGCCCCCACATTGACATATTTCCTCAAAAAGATCACACCTACTCCTTCAAGGATATACTTGTATACACAGTGTGGTGGTTTGAATAGGTTTAGTCCCCAATGATTCATGTGTTTGAATGCTTGCCCTATAGGCAATGGCATTAATAGGAGATATGGCCTTGTTGGAGTAGGTGTTAGGCAGATAAGTGACAGGAAGATAGGAAGTGGAAGGAACCAGAAATAGATTATAAATACAAGCAACATCATGGCCAGACTTCTTTCTCACCCTAAAGTCTTTTTTATGGAGCCAATATTACTGAAAGCAAACTCACTCCCAGTCCTTCTTTTTTGTGAAACCCGAACAATTCACATTTTCTCTTCTGAAACAAAAAAAGTAGCATATTTTCATTGTTTTTATTTATTTTTAATTTCTATATCAGAAGTACAGATAACTTTTAATATCTGAAATCTAATTAGGCTTGAGGGATGCCTAATTAGTTAAGAGTGACGACTGCCTTCACAGACTTGAGTTCAGTTCTGAGCCCCCAAGGTGGTAGGCCAAAGTACTTTTGAATCTTACTCTGTGAAGTCAGAGACCTCTGGCACTGCAGGCACAAGCACACACAGTCAAATGCCTACATACAGAGACATACACTTAGTTAAAAAATAATTTTATTATTTTATGTTTAAATATAATTACATTGTTTCCTCCTTCCCTTTTCTCCTTCCAAACCCTCCCATATACTGCCTCTCCCTTGTTTGTTCTCTCTCAAACTTATGGCCTCTGGGATCTTAAGAATATTGTTATTATTATTATTATTATTATTATTATTATTATTATCATTATCATTATTTAATTATGACACATACAAGCATGTCTATGTTTTCTTAAATATATAAATACAATTTATTCAGCCTCTGTAATACTGCTGGTTTGTATATGAATTCATGGAAGACTACTTGGACAGTAGATGCTGGATAACAAATTGTGAGAATCTTGTCTGAGGAAGCTTGTTCAGCAATCCTGATTGCGTATATTTCTTTGTCTCGGTTTAGGTCCCCATGAAATTCTCCCCAATACTGGAAACTTAACCAGGAGTTAGTGAGTTCATATCTTTTAGAAGAGAATATACAGTGGCCACTTTATTAAACCAGTATAAATTCTAATTACATCTTTAATATTTATCTTTATACCCCCATGTAAGTGTAACACTTATCTGTCATCAAACAAACTTAATTTTGCAACAGGTAAAGGTCATTACAGAAATTCACAACTGATCCAGAAACAGAGCACAGGTGATTCTGTGATGCCCTTCCCCAACATTTATGCAGCTGCGACACAAGTGCAGCTAAAGCATGGAATAACTAAGCCTTCTCAATATGATTTTCACTTCAAACATTTTCAGAGTATATTTTAACTTGAAGCTGAACAGCATATAAGCTGTTTTTGCTGTTGGTGTTGTTTTCCATGTCAGTCCAATATTGCAGATTATCTTTATACTATACCAAAAGATTAAAAAAGATGCAGTAATTAGACAAAATCATTTGCAGAGATTTGAGACCTAAATTAATACAATGCAAACAACACATCCAAATACATAAAATAACAAACAAATCTGTTTTCAAATTGTAGTGATTGTTTTGTAGGTTGATTTTTCTGACTTTTAATTTAACTTATTGATGAACAAAATTGCTGTTATGTTCCCTTATGTATAAAATATTGAATTATATAGTTGTTTTAGGATGTGTGCTATTCATTTTTTTAGAGATGAGGAGGCTTAATTTGGTAACAATGGAAAAATTTCATTCTTCTCATATATATATATATATATATATAAAATCTAAGCATTTAAGTATTAGTACAATATCTATATTTACACTTGAAGTAATTGAAACAAAATAAGTTTAAAAGTACTCAGTTATAATACAAAAGTAACCTAGTGAATGTATTAGTGTGCATTATTCTGAAAATTTAGTTTGGTTCTTTAAAAAAGTGGAATAGTATCTACTACCCTAGGAAACTCTCTCCTAACTGTTCATAGTAAAACTAGTATAATGAATACCATCTAAGAACAAACGATTTTCAGTGATTGTGGAGGATTTTTCCTGCTTCAAATGGATGATTGTTACACAAGCAATTTTATAAAACGTGAAATTTAAGTCATTGGAAACATTCTTAGCTGACATTTTTGCTGTTCAGAAATAGCCTTAATGTACCTCCATTACCTGTAGGTGAGCCACAAATCCCAATGGGTTAGGTGAGTAGATAAGTGTAAAAGATGGAATGCCTCCCAATGAATGTTTGACTCTCCTCTGTGCAGTCTAATCTAGGTGAAAGTGAGCATAACAATTGGAATATTATAAATTATATAGTTTATGTATTAAAACAGACCCCATGATCAAATATAGATAGTTATGTGTTAATCAAAGCTGACCATATGCAATCTATAAGTTAACTATAGTGTTATAAAGGAATAAAAGGGATGGAATAGAGCCTGAAGATAAAAAGGGGGAGGTGGACATGGAAGTATCTAGCACTGTAGAGAGCATGGAGAGGAATAACTGAAACCAAAGCCTTCTGAAAGGCCAAGTGAAAACCTACCATGATAAAAATGTCTAAACAATGAAAGGAGTTACCATACCATGGGTAAGACAATATCACAACTACCCAGTACCAGAAATGGGTAACATATATTTGAGTTGTTGGTCAAAGCGGTTCTATAGACTATCCCCCAAGTGTCACAGAGTAGTTCCAGGCTATTGATGATCTTCTGCAAATATGATGGTTAGATCGTATTTTTGAAGTCTTCTGACTTGTTCAGGATATGTTAGTGAACGTGAAGGAATTGAGCTGGTACTCAGCTAGAACTTCACCATTACTGACTAGCTGAAAGTTTTTAGTGATGGATGGTACTGCATCCATTATGGGAGGAGAAAAGTAAACAGTCTTGCCCAACTTTGTATCACTTGCCTCTAAAAGTACAAAAGTGATCTGCCTGAAAGAAGTGCACAATTTTGCATAATAACACAAATGCTATGGTAATAGCCAACTGATTTTGATAGATATGGCTTTTTTTTGGAACCTATACTTGACACTACTAATAAGACCAAGAACCTGAGACTAGATGGGTTATGGACTTCAGGGAAAAATATTTTATAATTATTCTGGGAAACGAATTCATCAATTAAATGAAATGACATTATATAGATATGCCCAAAGATCAGAGCACAACTGAACCACCATCACAGAAGCATCTTCTTGCCACAGATAGTAATTAACATGGAGAACCACTACTGTAAAATATTGTGAGTGTGAGAGACCTTGCATTACCCTCCTCCAGTCAATGTTGGGTCAGGGATCTAGGTGGAAGACAAGGCAATATATTAAAAAATCCAAAGGTGTTGGGTTTATTGTTTTGTAAGACATTTCACTTTATGAGTTTATTTTGATATTGAATTTTATAATTTATACAAAGTTAAAAACTCAAATCTGCAATTACTCACCCTCAATGTGACAGTGCGTAGAGTTATTGCAAATTTTGTGATATCTGTTATCGTCCTTGTGATACAGAGTTATAGTCTGTAGGGCTGTGTCATTTTCTTTCATCCCAGAGTGTATAAGATGATCAGTCACCAACATATTGTGACAGTACACATCTTTCAAACTTAGTTCAGTAATATATTATAAGAAAGAGAAATGGTAACTTTGATACCGTATAATTTATGGTATTCTTATAAAGAACATTTAATTTTGAGTTTAAAGTCAGTTACATTTCTGCTGTGTTATGCCGTAACTTCTTGTTTCTAGGAATTTTATTATTTTGTTAGTCCTTCCCTCCTTCTGAAAATATATTTATCTACACAGGTGTTCAACACTTGCTATGAAATTTGGAATTACATTCACTGCTCTTTTATTTTATTTATCTTTCTGTGTTATGTTTCTCAACATAAAGAAACATATATAAATTTCGGGATGAACCTAAAATTTATTGGATCATCTAATTTTATTTCAGTGCTCTTCACATTTCCAAACAATGGCTGAAATTTGAGATATATTGGAAGATAAATTTAGTTTAATTTATTAATTAAAATTAATTCATAAAAACCAAACCAAACCAAAACAAAGCTAAACAAAAAGACCAGGCAATGGTGGTGCATGCCTTTAATCCCAGAACTCATGAGACAGAGACAGGAGGATCTTTCAGTTCAAGGCCATACTGGTCCATAGAGCAAGTTCCAGGACAGCCAGGGATACACAGAGGAACCCTGTCTTGAAAAAACCATCAATTTATAGACATGGAAGTGATGAAGAGAGGAATCCAGACAGAAACTCAACATTACTGCCATCTGAGAAGCTTTGTCCAGCAGAAAATGGAAACAGATGCAGAGCCCCACAGCCAAACATGAGGTAAAAAACCAGGAAGTCTTGAGGAAGAGTCTCTATGAGGAAGAGGGGAAGGTTTGAAGGAGATGGAGAGATCAATTAAACTGGGGCACAAGGGGGCTCTTAGAGACTGTACCTAAAACCAAAGAACATGCATGAACTGGTCCTAGGCATACCACACATAAGAAGCTGATGGGTTGCTTGGTACTCAAGTGGAGGAAACCCATAACTATTGGGACAGGGACAATTTTGGACGTGGATGAGTGTGCCTCCTTCTAGATCCTATTTTCCTAGGGGAACTGCCTTATCTTGCCTCAGTGGAAGGTGAAGCAATTAGTCCTGATGCGATTTGATATCCCAAAGTGAGTTGGTAGCGGGGATGTGTTGGGGGGAAGTATATGGGAGAAATTGGTGGGAGGTTGGGACTTGGAAGAGAGAGGAGAATGGAGATTGGAATGTAAAATAAACAAATTAATAAAAAGTTAAAAATCAATTTATATAGGTTTGATAAAGTTCCTTTTAATTCATCCATCTAAACCTCTCTATATTAGGTCATGAGGACTATTTTCATTAAGGTTATTATTATTATTATTATTATTATTATTATTATTATTATTATCAGAATAGTTACCCTCAGCAGTTGGAGAAGAATATGCACCCATTTTCAGGAAACTGAAATAGCCTCATGAAGACAATGTTTTTTCAAGTGGGACATAAAAAAATCAAAATATTGGTGAATTTTGCTTCAGCCTGAAAACATTTGCAAGTAGAGGTTTAGAAATATTTTTTTCTATCTATATTAACATGTTTCCAGACCTAATCACCATCTGAACTTACATAGTAGCTGTGAAAAAATGGCTCTCCTAAGGATTATTTCCCTTATGGGTGACTGAATGTGACAAAAAGTCATAAGAAATTACTTTTTTTCTTCATGCATGACAACATTAAGTAAGTCATAGCTTTTTTGTTCTTACAATGGGTCTTATAATTCTGGGTCTCATGTTGGTGACCACTGCAAATGTTGTGGAATTTATACCAGTGGATTTACAACATAGAGAAGGCCAATCATGTAAAGTGTCATTCTCATTAATCATGAAAGTCAATTTATTTTTAAAAAGATGTATTAATTGTTAAATACATATTACTTTTATAATAGTATAGTATATAGCATAAAAAGTCAAATTAATATAAATTGGGATGTGTAGTGTGCACACACAAATCTATTCTACAGCATAAACCTATATCCCTGCGATTTTTATAAAAATTTCTTTTAAAGGTTATTGAGAATCACACTTCCAGTGAGATGAAATAACCAAAGAACCCAAGAGATGAGGCAGGTCAGTGCAAAACAGAATCTTGTTTTCCTTTTATACAGTCACTTTTCAGCATTTCTAAAAATATGAGGCAAGATGACATTTACTTAAGAATCAGCACTTTCATGTTCACATCCTGTCCTCTCGTCTTAAGTCTAAAAAGCTACATTTACTTTAAAGTGCGTGTGGTAACAGGAAGAGATGACAGGACAATTTCTTGATGATTTCATGGTTGAAGATGAAAACTTGTAATTTCAGGGCTGTACACCAATCCCTGCTATTTTAAAATGCCTTTCATCTTCTCATTACTTTGCCACTATTCACAAAACTTTGAATAGAAAAAATTAATGCAATTGCTTCTAACTTTGGTATAAAATCTCAATAATAGTATGGAAAGAAATGGAACAATTTGACTTTTGTTTAGGTTCAATAAATAAATTAAAAATAGCCATTTTTATTTTCATGAAAATGACATGTGGGAAGGATGTTTCCATTATAAATCATTATAAATAATGGTTATAAAACATCTAAAGTGTTTAGGATCACATAGATAAATAATGATAATTGTTCATCTCCAAAACCTGCCTCCAGGGTTCAGACTACAAATTAATAAATTTCAATTGTTTCTTTTTATTAAGAGAGCAAATTCCAATAATAAAGCAATGCTGACTTAAAGTTGTAGTGACTCAGATAGTCACCTTTCTTTAGTTTCATCCCCATGTTACTCGTAGGACTTCTCTGCATTCAGCTAATAAAAAAGTCATTGTTATATTTCCATCAACTGCAAAGACTAAGAAAATTAATTTCCTTATGTAATGAATCTGGTCCAAGGATCTGAGATACTTCTAGATAGAGAATATGGCTGAGAACAAATGAGTTTTTATATACAATAGGTACTATGAAACATAATAAAAATTTTGATTTAATCTCCATCAAAGTAGGTTAAATTTTTAATTTATGACTGGATTTATAGTAAAATGAACAAATTTTTGAAAATCTGTAAGCCTTTGCTTTGCAAGAATTTTAAATAAATATATTAATGTAATATAATTCATAAATATTGTATAATATATAAGAATATATGTTAGTGGATTATTATCATAATTTATAAGCAGTTTCCTACAGTTTATAGGAAGTATAAGAAAGACTTTTGGAACATGACTATTTGTGAATTTCAATGAGTATATGGACTGTAAAGGATCAATTATATTCAGATGCAAAAATCCAGTAGGGCATGGAGTTAAGAGGCTGTTCCAGTAAAATATATCCAAAGAAATTCTTATCTAGTAAAGAATCTAAAAGAAATTAAGCCCAAAATGTATGGCTGATCACCAAAAATAAACAATTTGTGCTATTGTAAGTTTAAATTTTTTTTTATAATAAATGAATCTGCAATGACACATCACTGTCACTATCAAAACTTAGTTTATAATAGTGATTTTTCTTCCATTGGGGCAGCCTTAGGTTCATGTACATTCTCAATGAATGAATATGTCATCCCATTGTAAATATATTTCCTCTATAGCTATTCTTAGAAGTTAGAATTTTGTGTTTGAACTTGGTTTCAGTGGATACAGTACATAACATGAAGATGAAACTTTTATTTATCCAATATACATTTATTAATAACTATATGCACTTATAACAAATATAAACAATTACCTAACTACTAGCCCTAACAATGACAATAACAATAAGAATGTAATAACCTAACAACTAAACCTATTAATAACTGTAACAACTATTATCGAACAACTAATCCTAACCCTTAAAGGATACAGTCTCTGGGGCAGGTCCTCAGTTGTCAGGAACACCTCAGGAGTAGATCCTTAAGGCACTTAGTCAACAGTCTTTCTTCAGAGACTTTCAGACTTAGGTCCTTTAGGGTAAAGTGGCTATGGCAGCTTCACTTTAAATGAGGCTTGAGGCTTTCTTCTCTCTGGAAAGTATCAGCTGTCCATAAGTCAACTTCTTCAGTTTGTGTTAGTCACTGAAGTCTCTCTGCCTCAGTCTTTGGGGCTGGCCACAGTTCCATTCAGGCCAATGTTTGAACTGGTCGAACCCCTTTAGGCAAAAGCTGTGCCATAGGGTTTAGTCCTTGGCCTTTTGCTGCTTTGCTGAGACCTTCTCTGCTCACCAGCTTCTTTTGGCGTCAGGGAGAGCTGGCTGTAATTTTTCAACTCTATTTGAGATCAGCTTTTCAGTCCACCAACATTTTCTCATCAGATGATACAAGCTCCTTTGCATCTCTCATCTTTAGCATGGGAACTCTCAGGTTCCACCCACTTTGTCCTTAAATAGAGTCTCTCCTTGTTTCACCTGGCTTCAGCCTAATCTGGGCTCTGCCCACTTCATAAGGCTATTAGCAGTTGAAAACAATGCCAGGCATAAACTTTGTTTTCAGTCAATATGTTGCTATGCCAAGTGCCCATGGCCAAGCTAATCTTCAACTCCCATATTAAGAGACTTTATCAGAAGCCCCTAGATACCCACCATGTCTAATTTACATTAATCTAACTCCCCTTACAGTAACATATGACTATTATAATATTGTTTAATATTTTTAACTTCATTCTTTCAAATTAAGCAATGGCTTTGTATTGCTTTAAAGATTGAAGGTGAAATTTTTAGTTGAAATTAGAAATTTATCATTTCATTATTAAAGTCATTGACTCATTTCAAACATCCAAACTTTTCTTTGCTTTTTTGTGTTTGTGTGTGTTTGACAGAGACAGAGACAAACAAACAAAGAGAGAAATACATTGTCACCGCCTTCTATTCTTCCAAGATTGAACCAGCCAAAGCTGGACTGAAGAATTTAGCAGACTCATTCTAGGTATTGAAGAGGGGGATCAGTTCATAAACTGCTGTGCAAGCAAGAAGACCTGCTTTTGATCTCTAGTATCATGTTAAAATAAATTTCTGGCTGTAGTAGCAGACCTGTTATACTAGCTCTTGGGAAGTGGGGACAGCATCACCCCTATGGCTTGCTGAACAATCAGCCTAGAAAATAGTGTGGACTAGGTCTCAGTGACAGAAACTGACTACAACACAATACAAAGCAATGCAATGAAATGAAATGCAATACAACACATTACAAACAAGAAACAAACACAAAAATAAAATAAAAACAAGACAGACAGCTCCTGAGCAATAGCACCTGAGACTTCTTTTGGCCTCTGTGTATGCGCGCACACATACACACACACACACACACACACACACACACACACACACACACACACACACATGAACACACACATACATAACTGAAAGCAGAAAGGAAAGGAAGAACTGTAGCTAAAACTTTTAAAATATCCAATATGTCTTGCCTTACATCTGGGAGTCATTTTTAACAAGAGGATTTTTTTACTTTCATACTATATTATACACTCTAATTTACTTTACTATATTTAATTCTGATATTTCCCTTCCACCCCTCATTCCTTTTAACTCCCCAACCCTAGGTGGGAGAGAAGGAAGGTTAGAGGGAGAAGAGATGTAGGTCTCTTTGACTTTCTTCCTGCTGATTAGGCTCATTGGATTCTTTGGGGCTAATACAAGTCTCATTAGAAGTCCAGCAAACCATCAAACCAGCAAAACAGCAAACCAGGAGACAGCAGCAGGAAGAACAAGCAGCAGTTTGGGGGAGAACCAGCAACTGGGAGAACAGCAATTGCTTTCTACCTTGTAGCCCTTTGTGTTCTTTGTAGAATTTTCTCCTACTTCTTTGTGGAGTCCCTTTTTCTCATATTTCTTTGTAGAGCCCCCTTTTCTCCTACTTCTTTGTAGATAGGCCCCTTCTCCTTGGGGCTCTGGCTTTTTTCCCTCCTTTGTAGAGCCCTCATACTCCTCAGGGCTGTGGCTTTTTATTCCTCTTCCAAGTCCTCAGAGTTAAATTTGCTCAGCTGGTTAAGCCACGTTCCTTTCCTGCTAGCTCAAGAGACCATTAATACTTTCTACCTGTGTCTTAAACAGCCCACCTGGGATTAAACAAAAACATTTTCACAATTGGTTTTAATAAACTCCTAGAACAAAGAAGAAAGAAACGAAGGAAGGGAGGGAGGAAGGGAAGAAGGGAAGGGTGGAAGAATGAAGTTCAGCTGGCCTTACTAGCTAGCTATTTGTGACTTTTACAATTCAAATGCTTTAGCATTGGGCAGAATTGTCTTGGAAAGTTTCAAATTCAAACAACTTTTATCTTATTAATAAAACACAGCACAAGCCCTATTTTGTCAGCAGATTGTTTTTTTCTGGCCTTTAATGGGAAGAAGGGGGAAGGGGAAATTTTTTCATTTGTTTGTTTTTAATTATTTATGTTGGGGGTAGCTCTAACCAAGCAAGTGAATGACCTGTATGACAAGAACTTCAAGTCCTTGAAGAAAGAAATTGAAGAGGACATCAGAAGATGGAAAGATCTCCCATGTTCATGGATAGGTAGGATCAACATTAAAAAAATGACTCATCCTGCCAAAAACAATACACAGATTCAATGCAATAACCATCAAAATACCAACACAATTCTCTACAGACCTTGAAAGAAAAACTCTCAACTTCATTTGGAAAAACAAAAAACCCAGAAAAGCTAAATTAATCCTGTACAATAAAACAATATCTGGAGGTATCACCATCCCTGATTTCAAGCTATACTGAAGAACAATAGTAATAAAAACAGTATGGTACTGGTATTGAAACAGACCAGTTGATGAGTGGAATCAAATTAAATACCCAGAAATGAACTCACACACCTGTGGTGACTTAATCTTTGACAAAGAAGTCAAAACCATACAATGGAAAAAGGACAGCATCTTCAACAAATGGTGTTGGTCTAACTGGATGTTATCATGTAAAAGAATTAAATTAGACCCATACTTATCACCTTGCACAAAACTTAAGTCCCAGTGGATCAAATACCTTAACATAAGGAATGACACACTAAATCTATTAGAAAAGAAAATGAGGAAAAGCCACGAACTCATTGGCACAGGTGACAACTACCTGAGCAGAACATCAATAGCTCAGGCTCTAAGACCAACAATCAATAAATGAGAACTCATGAAACTGAAAAGTTTCCATAAGGCAAAGGAAACTGTCATTAGAACAAAACCACAACCTACAGATTAGGAAAAGATATTTACCAACCCCACCTCTGACAGAGGGCTAATATCCATAATTTATAAAGAACCCAAGAAATTAAACACCAAGAAATCAAATAATCCAATAAAAAATGGGAAACAGAGCTAAACCAAGAGCTCATAAAGGAGGAATCTCTAATGGCAGTGAGACACTTGAAGAAATGCTCAACATCCTTAATCATCAGAGAAATGCAACTCAAGACAACTATGAGATTCCTTCTCACAATTGTCAGGATGCCTAAGATCAAAAACTCAAATGACAGCACATGCTGTTGAGGTTGTGGGGAAAGGGGAACATTCCTCCATTGCTAGTGAAAGTGGAAACTTCTACAACCACTACTAAAATCAGTCTGGCAATATCTTAGAAACCTTGGAATAGCCAGCCATACCACTTCTGGGTATCTACCCAAATGATTCTTCACTAAACCAAAAAGACATATCCTCACCTATGTTCATAGAAGCTTTATTTGTAATAGCTAGAAACTAGAAACAACCCAGATGTCTCCCAACCAATGAATGGATAAAAAAAAATCATGGGTACATTTACACAATGGAATACTGCTCAGCTATCAGAAACAAGGAAATCATGCAATTTGCAGCCAAATGGATGGAACTAGAAAAGCTCATCCTGAGTGAGCTAACCCAGACTCAGAAAGATGCACATGGCATCTACTCACTTATAATTGGATTTTAGCCATATAGTACAGGATAATTATCCTACAACCAACACATCAAAAGGATCAGGAACACATATTTTGTTGCCTATTAGTGGGATAATTTGCCCTAGGGGTGCTGACATGTAGGCCCCCAGTGCAAGAGGAAGCTCTTAGCCCTCATATGACTGCTGAACTGAGAGGGACTGATATGTAGGGACACTCTACACCAGAGGAGTGGGAAGGGTGGTAGAGGGAGAGGGTGCAGGTTGGAAGTAGGAGGGGTGAAAAGAGGGCACTATGATGGAGATGTAACTTGAAGTAATAAACTTAAAAAAAAGAAAATAATTATTTATGTTGATCCTTTCTAAGTAATTATTTTATTTAAAAAGTCCATAAAACTTAACAAAAGAGAGAAAAAAGAAAAGTCCTTATTTGGAAAACATTTAATAAGAAAATGTAGTTGAGTGTCAGATGAATTTTCTTTATTTTTCTTCCTGCATATCCAGCCTTATACTCAGTTTCTGTCATTGCTTCTCCAAGATACAATTTGGAATTCTCTTTCACTTCTTTCACTCACATCACCCACAGTTCTTCTTCTTCTTCTTCTTCTTCTTCTTCTTCTTCTTCTTCTTCTTTTTGTTTTATCTACCCCAATATATTTACCTATGTTTTCCTCACCCACTTTCAATTGTTTTCAACCAATTTTATTTTTGTTTATATTTTTTCTTTGTGTTCCAACAGATTACTTAGCATTTTGTACGTTAGTCTACTACTGGTTAACTCTAATATCTTTAAATCAATTTTATTATAATGACTACTTAGTAAATTAAATTTGAATATAAAATCTCAGCAATAAGGACAGCAAAATTATACTGTTGCATGCTAAATCATAGAGCAAACTCAGATGACTATGAATTATTCAATAATAGATTAGACTAAGATTTCAAATTCACCCATCACAAATATTAGTTCCCAAAAGTGAATATTGTTTTGAGAAGTTTGATGAAGAATTAAATCAGAGATGATTCCTCTATTTCTTAGGAACAACTTCTCTTTGTCTTTGGAAAAATATAACATATCTTAAGAAGTAATTAATAAACCTTAAAAAAATAATCAAAATAAAAAAGAATAATATGATTTAAGATATTAGGTCCTTTAAAAGATGTATCTATATTTCTCCCTTTGAGAACTTTGCCTTTATTTCCACATATCCTATTTTAATTGCTTTCTTTATTATTTTGCTATTCTGTTTGAGTTCCTCATGTGTTCTAAACACAATTCTTTTCTTAGATGTATAGCTGGCTACAACTTTCTCTCCTTTACTGTAGGGTTCCTTTGTAGCTTTTGAGATTTTGCTCAACAATTGTTGATCTCATTTCTCAGTTACTAGAGTCATGTTGAAAAAAGTCTTTCCTGCACCTCAATGTTGAAGCCTAGAAGCTACTTTTTATTATGGAATATTCCCAGCTTAAAGGTTTTTGATACATTTGGTGTTAGCTTTTCAGAAAGATGAGAGGCAAGGATCAAGTTGAATTTTTCTCCATATTTAAATCCAGGCTTCCAAGTACCATTTATTGACGAGGCTATCTATGTTCCTGTTCCCTTTGGTGCATTGGTTGTAGCGTAGTTATCCTGTACTACATGGCTAAAATCCAATTATAAGTGAATAGATGCCATGAGCATCCTTCTGAGTATGGGTTAGCTCACTCAGAATGAGCTTCTGTGGTTTCATCTATTTGGCTGCTATAGCACTTCTAGGTATACATCCAAATGACTCCTCTCCAAACCACAAGGACATCTCCTCATCTTTATGCATGGTAGCTTTATTTGTAATAGCTAGAAACTGGAAACAACCCAGATGTCCCTCAACAGAGGAATGGATAAAAAAAACTGTGGTACATCTACACAATGGAATACTACTCAGCCACCAGAAACAATGAAATCATGCAATTTGCAGCCAAATGGATGGGTCTCATTTTTATAGACTCAGATTTCGATAAATTTTCTCACTATAAAATGAAAAAAAACAATCAGTCAGCTGGACAAAATTACCAAATGCCTGCTTCTCAGTTGGTGAAATATTTTTTTAATAGGAAACTACATGCATGTTCTATTGTTAACAGGACATTAGGTTTGAAATTCCATACCTAGGGAGGCAGAGTTATCTCAATTTATCCCCAAAGCGTCTGATATGTGCTCTAACCATTTGAGTATTTTCTTGAGCCAATTGATCAATTCTTTTTTTACACATGTTCACAAAAGTGATCATTGAAGATGTATTTAAAATACATTCAGTACATAGATGAATTGCTTTTAGGCCCATTCAGTATGTTAGCTTATTTTAACATCATAATTTTGGTCAAAATTGTGGTATTTTTTATTAGCCTAAAATAATTTTAAATCATATTATTTGAATAATAGTTACAAAAAATTTATTAAAAATGACATCAGTACATTTTACTTATCTTAAATGGGCTCTACTTGCAATCCTAATTTTATATCTTTGAAATTTTTAAACTTAAAATATTACAAAATATGTTTTCATCTCTCTTTTTCATGATAGATAAAAATTATACACATGAGCGCTTTTTAATATTTTTTAGACTTATTGACTTTCCTTCGATTTGTGTTTCATATTGTGGTCAAGTTTATGACCATGGGTTATTGCGTCTTTTCCACAACATTAAAAGGGGTAAGATGTTTTCTTCAACATAGTGATCTATATTATGTAAGTGCTATATTTGTTTCTCAATAAGAATCCTTTCTTAGTTCTGTAGGGAAAAAAGATGCACATTTAGTTTCTAACATAAAGAACTGGGATCTTTTTGAAACTTAAGTGATTTGTGGGGATGTATCATATGAATATAATCCAAAACTGAACATATTCATGTTTTGTATTTTTAAATAAAGAAAAATCTCATAAAATATTGTTTTATTATCCTAACTATAGAAGTAATAAATACTTAAATTTTAGTCCCACAGATGTATAAATGAATGAAACCATTTGAGTAAAGTGAATGTGTGCAAAATATGCATTGCTTGCAGTTGAATAAAAATGAATGGATATCAATATTTCAGATTTCTGGTCATTTACCACTCAACTTCCACAGGTTCAAATTTCCAAAAGCTCTAAAACAATCTTGTGTTTATATAAATTTTTGTAAATAATCAACTTAATTATGGAAATAGGATGTTCATTTTCAGCAAGAATTTGCACTTGACTTTGATTACGTTTCTAAAGCCACTCTAATGTACTTACCAAGCACAACTGGAAAATAGATTTAAGTCCAAAACACCCAGGTGAAAATTGAATTAGGGATTATGTATTCAATTGTAGCTTACTTATGCTCTAAGGTAAGCTAACATTTTGAATTAATTTCTTTCTGAGATTTTTAGAAAGCAAATCCCTTCTATGCAAATATCCGGCATTTGAATCCAACTAATTTGCACTCAAAGTTGACCCCCTCAATATGGCAAAATTCAAACTCATATTTGAGAACAAGAATAAGTTTATGTCTGCACATTTTAGGGAGTAAAGGGCTTAGAAAGAAAAATACTTATGCATTACCCAAAAAGAAGTAGAACAATCTATCACTTTTATTTTCCATTATCTGTAGAGAGAACTTTAATTATTCAGAATGTATTTGAACCCACCTCAAAGAACTCTGAAAAATGTGGTTAGTGGCTCAAAACACACAATCTGAGACTGGAAACAATGAAACTATAACATATAGCCTATATAATGTAAAATTCTAAAATTTAGATCAAAAGAAATTTAGAAATACCACCTCCTCATCCTCTTTGCAAGAGGAAACATCTAAGACAATATTAATTAATATTGCCATAACTAAATACATATGTATTAATAAGGAAAACATTCAGAGAAAATTATGCCTATAATTTATTTATTTAAACATGAGATTAAAACTAAGGCCTTGCACATGTTGACTAAAATCTCTTCAACTAAGCAGCAAACTATATCACCAGACTCTTTTTTAATTTTTCCCTTTTGATTTAGATTCTAAAAGTTGTCCTGATTTGTGTTGAACTCATTATGCAGTTTATTGAGTCCTTGAGCATCTACCTTTCACAGCTTACAGAGTAGCTAGATTTGCAGGCCTGTGAAGAATATTATTATTTCCTTTATTGTCTTTTAATGTTCTAATTTGACAAGATGTTATGAGTGTCAGTTTCACTGCAAGTTACTCATAACTAGATCATTTGAAAGCAATAAGACTGTCTTTTCAACAAACTATCATAGGAATTTTGTAGTAATTAGGCTCTTGTTCTGAATAATAACTCATATTCTCAATATTTAACTTTTTCATAAATTTCTTCCCAGGTAGCATAAGCTTTATGTGATTATATGGATTTGACTTTGTTTAGCCATCTTCTGTAATCATAATACTTCACAATAAACTTGAAATCCTTGAAGGCGTATGACATGAAGAAAAAAAAAGACAGCAGATTAAATGACTCTGTGTTTGAATTTGAAAGCCAGAGCCCAACACTGTGTTCATAGTCCAGATGAGTGCCAGAGGCTGGATTTGCTTGAAGTCACCTTCTGAAGGAAAACTTAGGAAGAGACATCTCTGTACAAATGAACTGAAAAATATATTGCCTTGATATACTCTGTGTTTATCTTTTCCAAGAACATAAAACACTAGCATTGCATGCAAGCAATAGCATTTGTCTCTTCCATACAAATGAATGTCTGGCTGGCTGGTAGCCAGAGGCAATCTTACTGTAAAAATAAATTAAGGAACAGTAAATACAACTTTGTAACTTGGTGAGGGAAGAAATAAAGTTAAAAGGCTAACATAAAAACAAGTAGAAAGGAGAAAAGAAAATAGAGTTAGTAAAAAACAAATGAATAGCTTAGCTTAAATCTTCTTTGCAATACCATTGCTTATTCAGTGATTTGAGTTTTAAATAAATGGATGCTTTAATATTTAATAATAGTCTCAAATAAAAAAAGAAAAAACCACAAGATTATAAAAAAATAAATTTGTAGTCTTCTCAGTTTATTTAAGGCCTGTCATGTTTCAAATTATGTCACTGGTCTTATTATATGATAACAATCTCTAACCAAAAAGAAAGACATTATAGATTGCACATTTAAATGCAATCCTCAATGTGATGATATTTGCATAGAGGTTGTGGTATTATAAAGCCATATTTGTGCCTTATAAAACATGCCTTATATAGTCTTTGCACACATCTGAAGCTACAGCATGAAAGAAGACTGCTGCTAAAACATTACAATGCCAACACTGCGATCAACTACTCCTCTTTCATTAATTTATCCCTACCCCTCAATACTTATATCCCAAGTTCTTGCTTTTCTAAGTATGCCTATGGAACCTGCAAACACCAATAGATGTTGTATGTAGGGCACATATACAAGAGAAATAATATATTGCTTGTCTTCCTGGGCTTGTATTACTTCACTGGGTATATTTTTTTTCCACTTTCATTCTTTTATTTGCACATTTTATGACTTCATTTTTCCTTATAGCTAAATGAAATTCCATTGTGTATATGTTCCAAAATTTTATATGTTGATGGGCATCTGGAGTTATTCCATTTCCTAGTTATTGTGAATAGATAGATAAAACATATAGATTTAAAAGTATTTCTTCAGTATGGTTCAGAGTCCTTTGATTATGTGCTCAGGTATTGAACTAATGGGCTGTTTTATTCCTAGTGTTTTGAGAAATCTCTATACTTATTTCTTAAACTTTTTATTGATTCTTTGTGAATTTCTCATCATATATCCCAATCCAAGTCATCTCTCCATTCATTTGTATACACCCTCTGCCCTTGCAACCTCCCCACCAAAAGAAAATAATTACAGTAGAAAAAAAAATCTTGTTGAGAAAGCTGTAGTGTGTCACAGTGTGTCACACAGGATATTCTTTTGTATATACATCTTTACTTGTAAATGTTCATACAATGAGTCATTGACATGTTTAGAGGCCTCTGGCTTCTGCTACCCTGTCTATACTGAATCCTCACTGGACCTTCTCTTGAATATCCTGTTGTTGCCTGTGTCATAGATATCCTGTTGTTTTGGATTTGTAAGGCTGGCACTTTCATGTACTCCAGCAGATCATAGAAAGTAGATGTTTGGGTGGGCCATCTCAAAGCACTGGATCTGGGCCTGAGAAGTAGCTAACTTGGTCAGTCCACCAGCTCTCCTGTGCCAGTACCACCAGGGCAAGGTTTCCAGCACTGGCTGGGTAGAGCGCCCAAAACTGCAGTGGGGCAGAGGTAGGATCAGTTCAACTGCTCTCATGTCTCACCTACGCCTTTGTCACACTGCTAGGTTTACTGTGCTGCTCAGGTGAGGTGTAGGTCCTGCTCTTCTGAGCTCTGCAGCCAGTGAGGGGCAGGAGCCAGTTCACTCACACTCATTAACTTAAGATCAGTGAAGGAAGAGAAGGAGAGGCTGTCTCTCCCTAGCCCAAGCCTCCCTACTGCAGACTAGGGGCACAGTGTTCCTGCAGTCTCTGATCTGGTTCACCTGTTTGTTTGCTGTCTAGGGTCTTCTCTACTGTGCTGCCCAGGTAGGGGTTAGGGATAGCTCAGAAATGTGACTCAGGAGGCAGTTCAGATCAGGGTCATCTGTATGGTCGTTGGTGGTAACTTTGGACTGAGGCATTAATACAGACCCTTGCTGCCATAGGTCCATGGATCCAGACATGGTCCCATGAAAAAGCCTAGACCAAGAAGTCCTCATGGCTTTAGGTAAAAATATAGGCCTCTCAGAGCAGCATGTTCCTCCTTGGCAGCATGCCCTCACATATCTAGATGGTCTCCAGTGGCAGCCCAGACCATGAATATCCACTTGGCCTTTGGTGATAACTATTGGAAAAGGTCTAATAATATTGCTTCTGATAGGCTGATTTCAATGCTGAGATCTGGTTACTGTCCGTCCTATTCTGAGTCATTCTCTTGATGGGTTAATAAAAGTCACTGATGGCCAATTACCTGGACAGATAGACTATAGGAAGGCGGGACTTCCTGAGAATAGGAAAAGAACTCTGCATTTTACACAGAGGATTATCTCATTCCACCAGGAGACATGGAAGCAGATAGACATGTTTGAGAACACAGAAAGGTAATCACAGGCACATGGTGGTTTGAGATTAGGTGATCTGGGTTAATTTAGAATAGCTAATTGAGAGTCTGCCCAGCTAAGGGTAGCATTGAAACATTCAAAGGACTTGGTGTATTTAATTATTGGGGAAAGGACCATGGCAACTTATAGGCCATCAGTCCAAGCAAGGTAGGGCTGTCGGACTCCTATCAAACTGCGGCGAATCTCCTGCCAAGCAACCCATAATTCTACCGGCCTAATATAACAACTTATATTACTTAACAGAGTTTAGGTTACAGGTGGTGTAGGCCACCCTTGGTCCAGGGCTCTTTTCCCAGGATAAATCAGGCCGCTGGTTAAGGCGGGCCAGGCCTGTCGGCTGATATCCTGCCAGGCCACCCACTGCTCTGTCAAGTAACTGGCTGCTCCACCGGCCTAATCTTATAGTTTATACTTATTAATAAATATAATTGATAATTAAATTGCAGTTTCAGGTAACTCTGGCCAGAGACATCCATATAGATTCTAGGTACAGAGCCACAAACGAAGACACCTCACCATGGTCTCCTCATATCTGCCTGTGTTCACTGCCTTGGAATCTCCAGTTCCACCTTTCTCCAGAATGTGTGAAACCCCTTGGTTTTGCTTTCTATCTCACCTCTCCAGCATGCACTACATCTTTCCCATCTCTCTATCACACATTCATCTATATAGTGGCAACCATGACAGATGCTCAGATTTCTTCTTTTTCCATTATACTTTTTTTCTAAATTGGCTAGCTAGCAACAGTAGTTTATACTCCACTGATAATCTGTAAGAGTCCCCCTTTCCCTACATATTCTCAGCATTTGTCATTTTCATTGTTGACTACTATGAGATGAAATTTTACATTACTTCTAGTCTGCATTTTCCTGGTGGCTATGGCTATGGGTCTAGAGCACATTTCAAAGTATTTCCTAGACATCAGCATTTCTTCATTTCATAATTATTTTATTCTAAGGCCCAATTTTTTTTCCAAAAATGGTTCTTTTTCTTATAACTATAAATACAATACAAAACAACAGAAATAAATAGGCCACAATTATAAAAGTTATATGGCTTAGCATACATTCCCAATGTCCAGTCCATATATGTATTTGGCACCTGACTTTAACATTCTTCTATCTAACCATCTCCATGAGATTAAAGTTCTATATCTAACTCAGCTTTCATACTAACTTGCCTCATAATTTTAAAAATATCTTCTTATATCCAGAACACCCTCTTGATTCCTAAACAACTCAAAATTTAACTATGAGACTCTAGCTGTCTATTCTTCAACCACCTCAGAGACCTGAGAGGGATAAATATATCTGATTATATAGGAAGTGCAGGGCCTGCAGCTTCCAAAACTAAAAAAATGACATATCAGTGGCTGCCTGGACAGTTCCCATTTTCTCTCCATACATTACAGCATCAATCTTCAGCCTTTTGGTCCTGTTTCTCTGACAGATGTTGGTTGTAGAGCAGGAATTATGAAGGACTTACCTACCCTGTCTTGGCAGAGCTAGGATGTCGACTTATCTGCTTCCAAGTTTTGTCCTTTTTGGACAGAAGTCTGTCTACAGTTGAAGCAAGGGGTTTTTAAATAGATCATTACCTGTCTTGATGTTTACATCACTCAATACTTTGTAATTTCTGGACACTAATTCTCTACAAAGGGAAAGCTGGAAAATAATTCCACCCACTCTGTGAAATATCTTACCTTGACTGTTTAGCTTGATTACAGAAGCTTTTCAGTTCATGAGATTCAATTTGTCTATTGTTGCTTTTATTTACTTCTCTGGTGAAGTGCTATTTAGAAAATCTCTATGTTGGAGTACATTCTCAATTTTCTTTACCTTTTAGTAGATTCACAGTATCATGTCATTTATTGATACCCTTAATTTATTTAAACTTGAGGTCTATGCAATTTGACAAATGAGGATATAATTTCACTCTTTCACACACTGGCATCTGTGTTGAAAGCAGTGTTTGTTGGACAAACTGTTCTTCCTTCCATGCATAACTTTAGTATTTTTTAAAACTAAATAGGTATACTTGTGCATACTTATTCCTGGATCTTCATCTTTGTTCCATTCCACTAATATATGTTTTATGACAGTGACATTCTGTTTGTATTGTTAAGGCCCTGTAGTAAAACTTGAAATCAGATGTGGTAAAACCTAATACAGCATGCTTTTTGTTCAGGTTTGCTTTGGTTATACTGGTATCATTTGATTCAATATAAATATTAAGATTTATGAAATTATATTTGAGGAGAAGGGCCTTTATATTTTCAGTGATAATGCATTGATTCTAGAGATTGCTTTTACTAGACCATCACTGTTCAAAAAATTAATTCTAGTTCCTGAACATGGGCATTATTTCTATTTACTAGTGTCTTCATCATTATTTCTTCTTCATTGTCTTAGTTTTCATTGTAGAGATGTTTATGTTTCCTTGTTAACATCTATGGTCTAGGATTTTGCTTTTTTTGGATAACTATTGTGGAAGAAATTTATTCTCTGATTCCTCTTCTGTGAGCACATGTTACCAGGGGAGGTTGCCTTCGGCAAGATTGAGACATGCTGAACCCCAAAAATCTCATCCTGGGACTGGTAGGAGTTAGACAGCTCTTTCCCTATTCTGGCCCTATATACTCTGGCACAGGACCCTCATCTCTGCCACCCTGGAGGCCAATGGAATAGCAAATAGCCTAATTACAGGTTCAAATTCCTCTCTCTTGACAAGAATCTGTCCACCAAGTATGTGGAATTCCTTTTCATGTAAATGGAACATTCCCAGCGTCTCAGCCCCATCCAATAATGTATACATACCATGGAAATACCTACTCACCCCCTAAGATCTATGCATAGACCTTGTTCACCCCAAATAAAGTTGAATTGTTTCACTGAAGCTGTCTCTCAGAAGTCTTCTAGAATACTCATGGCTGCCCAAACCTGCTCCCTATCTCTGCTCCCCTTTGTTTCCTGGACTGGTGGTTAACAACCCCTAAGAAAGGAAAGACCCACAGCTTTCCAGTTTGTTTATAATTGGTGTAGCAAGGCTATATATGATATAATAATTTTATATTATGGCATTTTGCTGAAAGTATTAATCAGCTCTAAGTATTTTTGAAGTATTCTTTAGTCTCTTTGAACATAGAATCACATCATCTATGAAGAGTGATTCTGTGTTTTCTACATTTCCTAATTTATCACTTTTATTGCCTTAACTTATTTTTTTTCAGTTAGCACATGAACTATGTATTGAATAGAAATGAATAGATGACTTTGAATAGATGACTTTGGTAATTCCTTATTATAATTGTAATTCTTTGAATTTTTTTGTGTTTAACATGATATTCCTTATATATTTATCATACAAAGCTTCTGTTATGGGAAGATATGTCCCCTAGTTCTAGATGCTCTATGACTTTAATCGTGAAGTGAAATTGACCATCAATTTCAGAGTAATTTTTGATATCTGTCTCTGAGTCCCATTATGTAATATAATACATTCATTGACTTATGAACATTGAATCATCTGTGCATCTATAGAATTAAACTAATCTAATACAATGTTTGTTGTTTTTATATGTTCCTCTAACTGATTGTCTATGCTTTCATGAGATTTTTTTTGTATTTATATTTATCAGGGAAATTATTAAGCAATCTTTGCTTCTAAACTTGAGAAGAGATTGGGAAAAAATACAAATTATAGAAAATATCTGCAATAGATTTTAAATATCATTCTGGGAGTATAGACTACTTTTCTTAAAGTAACTGTAATGTACTAAGTTGATTCTTCATTATGAGGAAATTGAACAAAAACTTCCACACAAGTCATTAATTAAACAATAAATTATATCAACTTGATGAGTTACGATTCAAGACATAATTCTATCAATAAAACCAAAATGTCTTATTAATAAAATAATTATGATCATATCAAATGCAGCTTCAAAAGGAACAAAAGTGATAAATGAAATGTAAATTTCCATTAGTTTAGTTCTCTGAGTTCCCTTCAAAATGGTGAAATCCTTGCAAAAGCATTGTAATGTAATCAATAATTTCCATTTGCTCTTGATATGTCATTTACAAAGAGAAAAAAGAACATGGTTATCAAACTGAAATGAACATTTCAAAAGTGAAAAGAAACATCTTGAGAGTAATTTAGGAAAATGACAATGCAGCATACATTTGGTTTTCATTACTTATGATAGTGCCAGTCTGTGAAGTTGTTGTAAACTGAGTCTGCCAACATTCAGTTGGGGTCTTCTGAGCTTCTGGTTGTAGAAGTTAGTTTACTGATGAACATAAAATCATATATATGCGTGAGTGTGTGTGTGTGTGTGTGTGTGTGTAAGTGTGTTTGAGAATTTAGGCCTCTTTAGTGAATTAGTATGTTATTCAACTTGGCATCTGGCAACCCATATAGCTTGGCGTCCTTTTGACTTGCTGAAATGGACAGACTGCAGTTGAGACCATAGTTCTGTGAACTGCCTTGTTGAAGGGCCTTGGCTAAGAACTGCCCTGTTGAAGAAGTCTGGCTAAGAAAGCATACAAACTGCATAGATGACAGATTACATCAGTTGCCTTTTGCTGGGAGAAGCAACAGGACTGCTGGAGAGAGAGTTCCTTAAAGTCTTGGGGCTCCAAGATATACCCTAAAAACTCCATCAGAATATTCTTAGAACAGTTCAACACTTTCAGCAAGTGATGCAATAGACACACACACACACACACACACAATCACACACACACACACATACAATCACACACACACATACAATCACACATACTCACATACACATACACACATATAAACAAATTCATACATAGACTCACACTTACACACTTATACACACATATGTACAAATACATACACACATCACACATAAACACACATGCACAAATATACATACATAAAAACACACATACACCTTTCCTACACATCAATGAGATATAAATCTGGAAAATAATTCCATGTGGATCAGTCTTAAAAATAACTAGAAACATACCTAACCAAGGAATTAAAAGGCCTATAAAATAAATGCTTTAAAAAAAGTCATTGAGAAGACAGTGGTGGATAGAAAGGAATACTTTTCTTGCTCATAGACTGAATTGTGAATATGATCATCCCACAAAAATAAATCACAAGATTTATTGAAAGATAATTGAAATGCACCCACTATTCTTCAATGAGAGATAATTTAAATGCCCCTACTATTCTTCCCAGAAAAAGATCTTATGTTTTATATAAAAGTCAAAACAACCCTTAGTAAACAAAAGCAGCTCTGAACAACAACCACAAAAACACTATACAGATTGTCACATGGGAGTTCACATTGTACTACATACCTATAATAACAAAACTAGGATGGTAATGATACAAAATTACACATGTAGAGCAAGAGATGAAAGACATAGAAATAATAACTCCACACAATGAAACTAGCCATGTAAATTCTAACAACATTGCTACACACTCTGGAGTATTTTCACAAATGTTTATTAGATAACTGTATATCTGAAGGTAGAATAATGAAACTATATCTATATCTCTCTTCCTATACACACAGAGAGAAAACAAATCAAACCAAGCAAAATAAAAAGAAAGAAAAAACTCAAATTGTTCCAAGATATCAGTGTAAGACCTGGCTTTCTAAAATTCAAAGAGGGAAATTAGAGCTTACATTATAAGATATCAGTATAGTCAAGGATATAGAGAATAGAGACCATTTCTCTGAAAATAAAAATTAATAATTTAAGAGTGGAGCAAACTAAAACTAAATTAAAAGCAGTTTTCACAATAAACAAGTTTAATGAATTGGAGATCCAGCACAAAGAATGTAATAAAATCTATTCCAGATGAATATATGAAATAAAACATATGTATATATATATATATGTATATATATATATATATATATATAAAACAATTCAAAAGTAAGCATCAAGAAAACAAATTTAACAGAAAATTCTCAAAAGAATAAACATGAAATTCTGACACATATTTTAAAAGGAATTAACATCAGGAATATGAGAATTAAAATTCCTTTGTGGAGATAGGGAAATGGCTGAAGGTAAAGGATTTTATCACCAAGTGAGAGGACCTAAGCTTGCTGCCTTGGAACCCAAAAAGTAGATAAATAAAACTGACTCCTGAAAGCTGTAGACTGTTTCCTTTCACTACAGGCAAATGAATGAATGAGTAAATTGAATTTTAAAAGGACAAACTATCAAACTACTTTTAGATTCTACTTTTGGTTGCTGTGTGTTCTGATATGATCACTGTTGAAATCACTGTGATTGTATTTCAAAAAGGTAAATATATGTCTTGTAATACTGGTATACCACTCCTGAACATATACCCCACCACAGAGATATTTGAAAATTCATATTCATTGTTTCCCTCTTCACAGTAGTCCAGATATGGAATCAGCCTATATATCCATCAATTGATAAATGAATAATTAAAATGTATCACATTTACACAATTGAATTCTACACAATACAGAAAAAATGAATTTCCAGAAAAATTGTTCAGACTGGAAAAATTAAAAGAAAAGAGTTAGCCAAGTCCCAGAAAGAAAGATTTTATGTTTGTTCTCATAACCAGATTTTAGACTTATCTATTGATTGATTTTGTAAAATTTTGTGCATTATTTATGGTAAGTTCAATACATTTTTATAATATTTTTAAGTGTTGAAATTATAGTATAACTACATAATTTCTCCCCTTCTCTTCCCTGCTTTGACCTCTCCCATGTGTCTATATTGTTCTTTCATTCAAATTCTTGGCTATTTTTTCTTTAAATTTTCATATATATATGTATATCTGATATATATCAGAATATATGTGTTCATGTGTGGTATGTGTGGTATGTGTATGTGCATATATATATAAATACAACCTGTTCAGGTCATAAATTGTAATCTGTAAATAGAATGTCAGGCTGGCCACTTAGTATTTGATAACCAACTTACTCACAAGTCCCTAGGACAGATAATTTCTTTTGTTCTCAGCACTTCCCAGTTACCCATAATTCTTTGTTTAGTGTTGAGGCAGTGCTGGACTTCCCCCTTCTATGTTAGCATGTCTATTAGTGTGAATTTTTCCTAGTCTTGTTTAAACCACCATGTATATGAGACTTCATGGGTGTAGCTTCTGGTGTTTCTAGGAGACACATTCTCACACCAAAGCACCTTCCTTCTGGCTCAATCCTTCTGCTCCCTCTTCTACTATGTTCCCTGAGTCTTAGGTTCAGGAATTGTCTTATATACATATCAATTAGAACTTGGCACCACGTGATCAAACTTTTGTTTTCTGTCGATTTATTGTATTTTTGAAGGCTGTTGTGTTTAAGGAAAAGAGAGATATTAATGAAGATAAGTCATAATACAGGACACATAAGAGTTGGTGGAAGGAAAAATACCTCAAAGAGGAGAATCATAAATCTCAAGCAACATTAAAGTAGAAATGAAGAATATTATGGGAGGAAAGGTTGAAGCGGAAGAATGGCCATCTACAAACTCAGCCAAATGAAGATCCTGTGTGCTGTAACAATGACCTGCCAGTAAAAGTACATAAACTGGTAAACTAGTAGAATGAATTTCCTGTCAGTAATCAGCCACTTCAGGTTTGGATTCAGATCTTTTCCACAGGAGATAATATATCACTGGCATCATATAATTGCTAAAAAGCTTATGATGAGGGAGGTCATTGAACCATGGGGAAACAGACTACTTAGGTTGGGGCAAATGGAAATGCATTTAGACTGCCTGTAAAAAAAAATGTATCTTTATGCACAGAGACTAGTACTGCTCTCACACATGATTAGAGGAACTTCTTTTAGCAGTGTGTTATTAAAATTGGCCAATTTGCTGAGAATAAGTGATTGCTGAGGGCCTAGTCACTAACACTACATTTATTTAACACTCATTTAACTGGGAAATCTCACAAAAGAGAGCTTCTAAGAGCCACAGGGCAGGAAAGAGTGATATGGGGCATTGTCAATCAGATTGACATGACTGCTGCAATCATGAACACAACCTAACTGCGACTGCTTGCATGCAGCCTAAAAACAGAAAAATAAAGGAAAAGAAGTACATAAGATTAGGAGAGGGGCTATCTGGAAGGAAGAAGAGGGTGGCAAGAATGGAAAGAGGATGCTAGAGGACAGTCTGGATTCAAAATGATCTATAAGTACATTGTCTATAAGAGTGATACTTTCAGGACAACAAAAAAAAAGCAGTAAACTTTAAATATTAGTCTCTATGGCTTTATTACTAAGATATATTATTATTTTTACTTCACTCTTCTGAGATTAAAACCCAGAACTTTTAGGTATGCTATGTAAATGCTCTATTGCTGAGTTGTTTTCAAACCACAAGTCTGTGTTCTTAAAATTACACAGCTTATATTCATTGATGTTTTTACCTAGAAACTCAAATTAATTTAGATGATAGCTTATATATTAATATCAAGTCTGTGTTACAATATTGGCTTGTGTTTCTAAAATCCATCTTTTATTTAATCAAATACATTTTCCATATTCCATGTGTGATTGACACAAGTCTTCCAGACATGCAGCATCAAAGTTTATAATTGCCAGATGAACACGCTTTTTCAGCTTTCCCTAGTTCATCATTCTACTAAATACCCCATTTCTGTGCAGCTTGGTGAAATTGCTTTCTATCCTTGTAGGCATGTTCTCTGCTACAGAAGGAGCACTTTTAAGTTCTATGAAGGGACTTTTTTTCTTGTCAATCACTACTGCCTGTTGTGTTTCTAAGACATATACAATCCTTTATCTAGGTCCATTGAAAACTGGTATTTTTCATTGTGTCATTTGACTTGCTGAGATTTGGTTCCAAGGAAATGGTGGTGGTCAGCATTACAGCAGTTGTACACTATTGTAAAAAAGATTACAACAATTTACTATAATTTCCAACATTTGTCTTCTCAGTCTTATTCACACTCAATAAACCCTGTAAGAATGACTGATTTTAACATTTAAGTACTTACTGGTTATATTTTAAAGAAACTTTCCTTGTATTTAAGACATGAAAACTCTTAAAAGTTAGAATCTGTGACGAAGTACCAGGAGACTTTGAATGCCTAAATCTCTTAACTTCTCACATGATCCCTCATACTTTATAATGCTTTTAAGATGCCCTCAAATAGTTGATCTGGAATTAGGTGAATCCTGTGGAAGCCAATGGGAGAGAAAATTGCAAGTCTTTCAGATTAAAAGTTCAAATTGTGATGATTGTACCTTTTAGCCTCCACACTGGCTTTTACCTTGATCTCTCTAAGCCTGTTCAGTTCATCATATTGAAAAGATTATGACATTTTCTAAATCACCTGGGGGGGGGGGAGTATTCCATTTCAATTCAATGTCTGAGTCATTCCCTGGGCCTTTAGTACTGCCCCGCTGTGTTCAGTCCTTTAATGTGGAAGTAATGCTTATGTTTATAAAGTTGGTGGCTTTTTATATCTCACAAGGAAAACTTCGACATTAATGTGAAAAAAAATGAGAGGAATTATTCACTATACTTCAACTGTCCTAAAAGGGAAAGGTTTATTAAAGATAGGAAAAAGTGAGGCACAGACATTTAAAGTGTCATTGAGGAAACTCCAACCAAATCAATTATCCTTTTAGGTTGGGAATTTTGAATTGATATGTTAAGTAGAAATTTTTAGTCTCTACAGTTAGTATTTTAATAATTTGAAAACCAGTCTTTAAAAAAATTAAATCCATATCAGAAGAGAGAGAAATGAACATCAATTAAATGAAACATAGTTTACATTAATTTCTCTAGTTCTCATTCTGTATATATACATATAATATTAATTTACTGACAGTTGTATTCCTTATGAATGTTAATGTGATTATGGTATTTCTAAAATGACATTTACTAATATTTTATAAATAAACTCTCATTTTATTTCTAAATTTATTCATGTAATACTTGTGTATATTGTGTGGAATGCATTGCATGGCACATGTTTGAAGGTCAGAGGACTACTCTTAGAGTAAATTCTTCTTTTATACATTGAGAACATCAGGTATTAAACTCAGGTCCTCAGACTGAGGAGCAGCAGCTGCTTGTTCTGCACTCTTGTTTACTCCAATATATTTATCCTTCTCAGGTCTCTGATGTGATTGAAGACTACATAGCTATAGTCTCACAGTTAAATTTTAAGTTGTTTAGGAATTAAAAGGATGTTCTGGGTCTAAATGTTTTTAAGTTGGTAATATAAGTTATCATGGAAACTTAGTTAGATATAGAACTTTAAACTCATTGAGATATCACGACAACAGAGTATTATCAGTTGCCAAATATGCATGGACTGGACATTGGGAATATATGTTTTACCCTACAATTTTCATAGTTGTGGCCTAATTGTTCTGTATTGTATTTACTGTTATAAGAAAAATAGCGTGTTATTGGACTAAAAGAGGAAGCTGTTGGAGAGAAAAAAGATACACCTTAAATTAAACAACAACAACAACAAAAAGCAGATAGGAGGGTTAGGGGAAGAGGGTAGGAAGGAGGTAATAGGAGGGGGAGGAGGGAGGGGACATTAACTGAGATGTAACTTGAAGAAATAAATAAATGTTAAAAAAGAGAAATCACCAAAATAATCATTAACAAATTAACGTAAACAAATTATAGAAGAATTGAAAATTTGAAAGGATTTAACATCTACACATATACTGTAGTAAGAAAAACAGCCATGACAAAACAATTTATAACATAGACTAACCCTGTTATCTATTGCAACTGAAATGCTATCATATTATACTATCAGATTTATATTTACCTAAATTAAATTTTTATAATTTCAAAAAACAATTCAGAATGTGGTTTGTCAAAAATAACATACAAATTTAAATGCCAGGTGAGAGAAAAATTAAATGTATTGATGTGAAAATCAACCAATTTTTATTTTAAAATATTGTAATGTGAACAGATAAAGTTATTATGTTAAATAGGAATCTGTTCCAAATACAGATACTTCACTGGGATCATTACAACACACTAAAAGTGAAAATAACAACCCTTTGAAAATCTTGACTAAATGATATATTAAAAATAATTTTCTACAGTACATCAAAGCACAGTACACAGAAAGTCTTTAATATATAGTTATTATATCTAAATATTTAAAACTAATTTGGTGAAGGCATATGCTCATTAATTACTTTTCAAGCTAGGTTTGGCACAAATACTGCAACATATGGATTGAGATTGTGAAACTAACTCTGATGTACTTCACAAGAAACAATGAGAACCCATGTGCTCAAAAGTGTCTTTCATTTCAAGAAAATTTTGTCATGGGAAGATTATTGTTTGTGCAGTATCAGAATAGTATTAACATTCTTATTAATTTTTTGACTACAGACATTCTCAACAAAGGATAAGAACTTTTCCCATCCTCATTGGCATTCTGTTGAAACCTAGTAAGGATGAGAAAACATTGCTGTGTGGAAACTTATCTCCATTTTACAACCATAACATAGAAAACTAGAAGCATACATTCATAAGAGAATGTCTTCTAAAATGTCATAATGATTAACTTATATCTTTTTAAAAGTGGATTTTTCATAATACTTGCTCTAAAAAATCATATTCCTTACTTCTAAAGGACTCATTATCAATATCTTTACCAATAACAGACATATGTATTTAAGATAAAAGTAATTCTGGGGGATCCAAAATGGCAGCAGCCTGCACAGATGCATTTTGAAGGTGGGGAAAACAGCTATAACATGAGTTATAAGATGCTGAGCAATAATCAGAGTGGCATGAACTGCTGGGTTTCTCCCAGCGACCCAGGGACTAATGAAAGTCCCTGGTCAAGACTCTCCTCTTTCTGACACTCAGACAAACAGACCAGCAGAAACCTCAGAAGCCGCTGACTCTGAGAAGTAGGAGAATCTTCCCCAGGAGAGGAACTGGGATATGAGACACTCAAATTCCCAGCAAGCAGCTCCGAACCCCAGACAGGGTTACTCACCAGCCTTCTGGCCTCCCAGATTCCTCACAGGTGTTTTGACACCAAGGGGAAGATCAGTGGAGCTGTTGGAACAGATATATTCTCAGTAGAACCATTGTCGCCAGGGGCCACAGCAGTTCTGAGCTGCGGGACAGCAGCAGGACCACAGCGGAGTGGCGGTCTGGGAGATGCAAGCATATTTGAGCTTGCCCAGAGGGGTGTTTGACATAAACCCCTCTATTGGATTTGCAGTCACTGGGAAGAACACTGCAGCTAGACAGAGCAGTGGGATACCCTTCCAGCAGTGGGCTATGCTGCCTGCACCAGTGCAGTGTCCCAGGACTTGGAGGACAGTGACCACAATTGCTAGTATCCACAGGGCAGTGCCAGCATCCAAATTGGATCCAGCAGAGACATAGGAGTGGTGAGATCAGAGCAGGTTGGAAGGCTGCTTGGAACTCCACTGGGTCCAAGCCCTGGATGGGTTAGGGGGTTAATATTGGAGCCCTTTGCCAAGGCTGGCTTCTCTGGCAGGAAACTGGATCTTCAGCATATATACTTCCACCCCTGGAACAGCAAGTTCTTGGCCTGTTTGCACTGCTGAGTGACTCAGACTACAAGGACTTAGTGCTTAGAGCTGAGAGGCACAGAGACACCCTTGGGACCATCTAGACAGGCACAAGCCCATCTGGGCCTGCCCAGCAAGGACAACAAAGAACTCAGTACTGGAAATATAGACACTGAAGAATCAGAGTCACCAACCACGAACACTGAGCGCCTCCCACCGGGAAACTGTACTCCCTCCCTGTTGGATCCTTTCAGGTCTCCAGCTGGTGGATTCAACCCCCAAACTTAGGACCTCCAGAGTCCACAGCATCTGTGCTTGGAAACCCAGGAGCATACCAGCAGAGCCACTACACTGAATACCCAGACTATAACACAGAGGACTCTGACTCAGGAGCAGTGAAACAATCCTGGGCCATTGCACATTGCCAGGGAGACATGGGATGTACAGATCACAGAGCTTCTGGCTATTAGATGCACATTGATCCTGAGAACCCCCTGAAAGCAGCTTAGGAGGATCACAACATGGTCCGACAATTAAGCTTCAGGGAAGCTAAAGCCCCAGACAATAGTCTGTGGCCTGCCAACCAGCACCGTCATCGATATGAAGCCCATTAGGATCTCTGGAACCTACAGGAACACATCCCACCATAACCCCTGATCTGAATCCCCAACTGGGACACAACAGGAAGGGGTGAACTCTGGGAGACACACTGAGAACAAACCTCCACACAAGGCCACATCCAGCCTGTGGAGAGCTAAAGATCATCAAGCTATACGACTTCTACACCAAAGCACCCTTCTTGGCACCAAGCCCAGAAGGCACCAGGAACAAACAGCTAAGAACAACCAAATGGCTAAAGGTCATCGAAAGAACAGATTCAACAAAAGTCAGGAAAATATGACTCCAACAAAATGCAGCTATGCTAGTACACCAAACCATTCCATCACAGCTGAAACACATGAAAGTGATAACAAATCTATACTCTGGAAAGTGATAGAGTTCTTTCAAGAAGAATTGAAATCTCTGAAGAAATTCAAAGATTCCACAAGTTTACAAGCGAAAGCAACAGAGAATACCATTAGAGATCTCCAAGTCAAAGTGGCTCAACTTGAACAGGAAAGAGACAAAGCAATAAGCAAATTGGAATAGGAAATGTTGAAAACAAATAAAATTGTTCAAGGGTTAAAATTGGAGGTGGAACCAATAAAGAAAACGCATGCAGAAATAATCCAAGAGGTAGAAAATCAAGGAAAGAGAACAGGAACTACAGACATGAATATCAAATATAGGATACAAGAGATGGAAGACATAATCTCAGGTGTGGAAGATTCGATGGAAGAAATCAATACAACAACCAAGGAAAATGAGAAATCTAAAAAAGTTCTCACCAGTAACATTCAAGCAATCAAGGATTCCATAAAAAGACAGAACCTAAGAATTATAGGCATAGCGGAAAGAGAAGACTCCCAGCTCCAAGGTCCAGGAAACATATGCAACAAAATCAAAGAAGAAAATTTCCCAAACCTAAAGAAATAGATGCCAATAAAATTCCAAGAGGCATACAGAACACCAAACAGACTAACTCACACAAAAAAACTCCTCTTTCCACATAATTGAAACTCCAATTGTAAAGAGCAAAGAAAGAATATTAAAAGCTGTAAGAGAAAAAGATCAAGAATATATAATGGCCAACCCATCAGAATTATACCTGACTTCTCCTCAGAAACTGTAAAAGCCATAAGGGAAGACGCCCTACAACCCCTGAGAAAACATAGATGCCCAGCCAGACTACTAAACCCAGCAAAACTCTCTATCAACATAGATGGAGGAAACAAGATATTCCATGACAAAATGAAATATAAACAGTGTCTACCCACAAATCCAGCCCTACAGAAGATTTTAGAAGGAAAATTCCATCCCAGAGAAAACTGCAGCTAAACCAAAAGAAACACACAACCACTACTTATACCAAATAATAGGAAATAGCCTTTGGTCATTAATATCCATTAGCATCAATGGACTCAATTCCCCAATAAAAGACACAGGCTTCCAAATGGATATATAAACAAGACCCATCATTTTGCTGCATACAAGACATCCATCTCACTAACAAAGATAGATGCTACCTCAGAGGAAAGGGATGAGAAAAGGTTTTCCAAGCAATGGACCCAGGAAGCAAGCTGGAGTAGCCATCTTAATATCAAATAAAATAGACTTTCAACTGAAGTTAATAAAAAAGACAGAGAAGGGCATGATATGCTCATTAAAGGAAATATTCATCAAGAGGACATCTAAATATTCAATATCTATGCCCCCAATACAAGGACACCTACATTTGTAAAAGAAACTCTTCTAAAGCTTAAATCATACATCGATCCCCACACATTAGTAGTAAGAGACTTCAACACCCCACTCACAACAATAGACAGATTGAGACAGAAACCAAACAGAGAAATAATGAGTCTAACAGAGGTCATAAACCAAATGGACCTAACAGATATCTAGAGAAGGTTTCACTCAAACACAAAAGTTTACACCTTCCTCTCAGCACTGCACAGAACCTTCTCCAAAATCTACCATATAATCAGACAGAAAGCAACCCTCAACAGATAGAAGAAAATTGAAATAACATCTTGTATCTTATCAGACCACCATGGAATAAAGCTGTACTTCAACAACAACAAAAATAACAGAAAGCCTACACACTCATGGAAGCAGAACAACTCTTTACTCGATGATTACTGGGTCAAATCAAAAAAAGCATTTGACAAAATCCAACACCACTTCATGCAAAAGTCCTGGAGAGAATGGGGATACATGGACCATACATAGAAATATTAAGGCAATATACAGCAAGCCAGTAACCAACATCAAATTAAATGGAATCCAAATTAAATACATCCAAATACTTCTTAAAATCCAATGAAAATGAAGGCATGACATACCCAATCCTATGGGATACAATGAAAGCTATGCTATGAGGAAATTTCATAGCACTAAGTGCCTTCAAAAAGAAAATTGTGGCATCTCATATTAGCGAATTAACAGATGAACTGGAAGAACTTGGGAAAAAAAGAAGCAAATACTCTCAAGAGGAGTAGAAAGCAGGAAATCATCAAATTTAGTGCTGAAATCAACAACTTAGAATGGAAAACAATGATAAAAAGAATCAATGAAACCACGAGTTGGTTCTTTGGGAAAATTAACAAAATAGATAAACCCTTAGCCAAATTAACTAAAAGGCAGAGGGAAAAACCCAAATCAACAAAATAAGAAATGAAAAGGAAGAAATAACAACAGATATTGAGGAAATTCAGAGAATCTTTAGGTCCTAATTTAAAAATCTACACTCCACCAAATTTGAAAATCTAAGTGAAATGGACATATTTTCTTGATAGATTCCACCTTCAAAAGTTAAATCAAGACCAGGTTAACAGATTAAACAGCCCTATAACCCCGAATGGAAACAATCATTAAAAGTCTCCCAACCCACTTGGACATAAGTTTTGTACAACATGATAGGTATGGGTCTAATTTCATTCTTTTACATGTGGACATCCAGTTGTACCATAACACACCTGTCAGAATGGCTAAGAACAAGCTAAATGACAACACATTCTGGCAAGGATGTAGAGAAAGGGGAACACTCCTCCATTGCTGGTGGGAGTGCAGGCTTTTGCAACCACTATGGAGGTAAGTCTGGTGATATCTTAGAAAACTTGGAATAGCTCTGGCTTGGGACCCAGACATACCACTTCTGGGTATACATCCAAAGGACTCCTCACCGAATCACAAGGAAATATCCTCATCTATGTTCATAGCAGCCATATTTGTAATAGCTAAAAACTGGAAACAACCCAGATGTCCCTCAACCAAAGAATGGATTAAAAAACTGTGGTACATCTACATAATGGAATACTACTCAGCTATCAGAAACAATGAAATTGTGCAATTTGCAGCCAAATGGATTGAACTAGAGAAGCTCATCCTGAGTGAGCTAACCCAGACTCAGAAGGAAGCACATGGCATCTATTCATTTATAGTCTGATTTTAGCTATATAGTACATAATATCTATACTACAACCAACACGCCAAAGGGAACATGGACATTGACTTTTTCTTTTTCTCCCTGTCAATGAGACACTTTTCCCTAGTGGTGCTGCCTTATAGGTCCCCAGTGTATGAGGAGGCTCTTGGCCCTCATATGACTGCTGAACTGGGGCAGGGGACTGTTATGTAGGAATATGCTACTCCAGAGGAGTGGGATAGAAGGGATAGGGGGTAGAGGGTAGGAGGGCGGGACTGGGAGGGGTGAAAAGGGGACACTATGATGGAGATGTAACCTGAAGCAATAAATAAATAGATTAAAAAAAATCTCCCAACCAAAAAGAGCCCAGGGCAGGACGGTTTCAGCAGAAAATTCTACCAGACCTTCAAAGAAGAGCTAATACCACTACTCTTCAAACTTTTCCACAAAATAGAATCAGAATGAACACTACCAAACTCATTCTGTGAGGCCACATTCACCCTGATTCCTAATTTGTGTGGGCTGAGGTGGC
>CAJQZJ010009649.1:15350235-15400939 GCA_907164525.1 Lophiomys imhausi | reverse complement strand
CTTCAGAACAATCTCCCTCATGAACATAGATGCAAAAATACTTAATAAAATACTAGCAAACCGAATTCAAGAACACATCCAAAGTAACATACATCATGATCAAGTAGGCTTCATACCACGAATGCAGGGATGGTTCAATATACGAAAGTCTATCAATGTAATACACCATATAAACAAGATGAAAGAAAAAAACCACATGATAATCTCTCTAGATGCAGAAAAAGCATTAAAAAAATCCAACACCGCTTCATGCTAAAATTTCTGGGGAGAACGGGCATACAAGGACCATACCTAGAAATAATAAAGGCAATATACAGCAAGCCAGTGGCCAACATCAATTTAAATGGAGAGAAGCTTGAAGCCTTTCCTCTAAACTCAGGGACAAGACAAGGATGTCCACTTTCACCATATCTCTTCAATATATTACTTGAAGTCCTTGCTAGAGCAATAAGACAACTAAAGGAGATAAAAGGGATAAACATTGGAAATGAAGAAGTCAAATTATCCCTATTCGCAGATGATATGTTAGTATATATAAGCGACCCCAAAAACTCCACCAAAGAATTCTTACAGCTGATAAACAACTTCAGCAAGGTGGCTGGATACAAAATTAACTCAAAAAAATCATAAGCCCTTCTTTATACAAAAAACAAATATACGGAGAAACAAATAAGGGAAACAACCCCCTTTCCAATAACCACAAACAATAAAAAATACCTGGGGGTAACTCTAACCAAGCAAGTAAAGGACCTATACAACAAGAACTTCAAGCACCTGAAGAAAGAAATGGAAGAGGCCTTTAGAAGATTGAAATCTCTCCCATGCTCATGGATAGCTAAGATCAACATAATAAAAATGGCTATCCTACCAAAAGCAATATATAGATTCAATGCAATTCCTATCAAAATACCAACACAATTCTTTATAGACCTGGAAAAAGCTAGTCTCAACTTCATATGGAACAACGAAAAGCCCAGAATAGCTAAATCAATCCTGTACAATAAAAAAGCATCTGGAGGTATCACCATCCCAGATTTCAAGCTGTACTACAGAGCAATAGTAACAAAAACAGCATGGTACTGGTATAGAAACAGACCAGTGAATCAATGGAATCGAATTGAAGACCCAAACATGGACCCACACACCTATGGCCAACTAATCTTTGACAAAGAAGCCAAAAACGCACAATGGAAGAAGAACAGCATCTTCAGCAAATGGTGCTGGTCCAACTGGATGTCCACTTGCAAAAGAATGAAATTAGACCCATACCTATCACCTTGTACAAAACTTAAATCCAAGTGGATCAAAGACCTTAACAAAAGGCCGGCCACACTAAATATACTAGAAGAAAAAGTAGGAGAAACCCTCGAACTCATTGGCATAGGTGACAACTTCCTGAACAGATCACCAACAGCTCAGGATCTGAGATCAACAATCAATAAATGGGACCTCATGAAACTGAAAAGCTTCTGTAAGGCAAAAGACACTGTTATTTGAACAAAACGGCAACCAACAGACTGGGAGAAAATCTTCACCGACCCCACATCTGATAGAGGGCTATTATCTAAAATCTACAAACTCAAGAAACTAAATGCCAAGAAACCAAATAATCCAATCAAAAAATGGGAAACGGAGCTAAATAGAGAATTCACAAAGGAGGAGTCCCTAATGGCCGAAAGACACCTGAAGAAATGCTCAACATCCTTAATCATCAGAGAAATGCAACTCAAGACGACGCTGAGATTCCATCTAACACCTGTCAGAATGGCTAAGATAAAGACCTCAAATGACAGCACATGCTGGCGAGGGTGTGGAGAAAGGGGAACCCTACTCCATTGCTGGTGGGAGTGCAGGCTTGTGCAACCACTATGGAGGTCTGTCTGGAGATATCTTAGAAATCTTGGAATAACCTTGCCTCAGGACCCAGCCATACCACTTCTGGGTATACACCCAAAGGACCTCTCACGGAGACATAGGGAAGTCTTATCATCTATGTTCATAGCAGCCTTATTTGTAATAACTAGAAATTGTAAACAACCCAGATGTCCCTCAACTGAAAAATGGATTAAAAAACTGTGGTACATCTATACAGTGGAATATTACTCAGCTATCAGAAACAATGAAATCATACAATTTGCAACCAAATGGATGGATCTAGAGAAGCTCATCCTGAGTGATCTAACCCAGACTCAGAAGGATGCATATGGCATCTATTTACTTATAGCAGGATTTTAGCTATACCGTACACTATATCTGTACTACAACCAACACACCAAAAGGAACATGGACATAATTTTTTTCTTTTTCTTTTTCCTTTTCATTTTTTTCTTTTTCTTTTCTTTTTCCCTTTTCTTTTTCCTCTCTTTTTTGTTGTTATTCTTTGTTTTTGTGGGTTTGTGTGTTTGTTGGTCTTTTTTTTTTATTATTTTTAGTATTCCCCCAGTAGCAAGGGCAATACTTTCACTGGCAGTACTGCCTTGTAGGCCCCCGGTGAATGAAGAGGCTCTTGGCCCTCATATGAGAGACTTTTATGCAGGGACACTCCACCCCAGAGGAACAAGAGGGAAGGGTCAGGGGGTAGAGCATGGGAGGTGGGACTGGGAAGCGGGAAAAGAGGACAATATGATAAGGATGTAACCTGAAGCAACAAACAAATAAATTTATTAATTAAAAAAAGCAGGTAACAATGCTAAAACACTGTAAATAAAATAAAGGATACAGCCGTTCAACCAGGTTTTATAAACCTCCAAGTGTCGAAAAAACGCAGAGCTAAGGTAAAATACATGAGAAATGTGGTGTTAACCCATGCCTTTAACTTCAGCAGAGACGGGAGGAGCACCATAGAGTTAATGGTCTTATAAATTCTAGAGTTACACGGAACAGAGTAGTGAGGGTGCACACCCTTAATCCCATCATTCAAGAAGAGTACACCCTTAATCCCAACACACTAGAGACAGAAACAGGCAGATCTCAGAGCTCAAGGTCAGCCTGATACAAAACAAACTCCAAATAGAGAAAAACTTCGATCCAGGAGTGGTGGAACACATTTTTAATCCCTTCAGATGGGAACCACAGGTCTCTGATCCCAATAATTAGAATGCAAAGACACACACATAGGATTTGGAAAGACCTAAGTTTAAAAGCTACTTACAAAAGGCCTACTCAATACAAACAAATTGTCCTTTGAGATCTCAAAATATATACACTAAAGCTGGTTTAGCTCCAAAATAACAAAATAATTTTCTTCTTTAACCCAGATTGAAAGATAACACTTTATATATTGTCAAAAAACCAAATTGTCTCTTGGTTAAAATGCAATGAGTTCTATCAAAATCATCAGAAACTGAAACATACTTGCTTTTGACTTGTGTGTTCTGCTTTGATATACTTTTGTATTGAATGACTTACAAGATCAAAACACTGTTTTTCTAAAGAAAAAAAAAACTAAATTTGCCTCAGGAGAAATTTTACCTAGCCCCCCCCCCAAAAAAAAAGGGTAATTGTCCCAGAGTTAGGATTAGGGCAGGGCTCTGTTCTTATCGTTCCAGGAGAATCAAAACATCCATTCAAGGAACCCAGGGACAACTGGACAATGGAAACCTCAGCAGAAAACAGAATCAGACACTAAAGAAGACGAGTGACCCAGTTGATTCAGCCTGATAGACTCCCTCTATAGTTGTCTCCATCAAAAGCCTACAACCACAGCAATTCAATATCGCTAAGACCATTCAGCTCTACACAATGCCCCAGCCAGAACCTCAGTAAAGGCTGCAAGATCAGCTTCTGCCTACAAACTCCTTAGGACATCTCAACAGCTTGGAACAGAAGGACTGAACATAAAAGGATTGTACTAACATTTTTAACCATTTTTTCCATTTTGGTTCAGGCCCCAAACAGGTTTACTACGACCCAAATCAGCAGGAAGTCATTTTAAGAGACCGACGTCCCATGCCCAGAGGGTGGGGAGGGTGTTTCTCCGCCCCCCCCCCTTTGGTTATTTGAAGGATAACTGAATACTCTGTTATTTAGGGGAAGAGATTACAAGCTGTTAAATAGCCCTGTTTAATGGGTTTTGGAGGTTAGACCCAGGGACTTCCTACTTTGCCTTTTCTGTATCCTTCTTTCTCTCCTATGTAGGAGTGCATGGACTTGAGAAAAATGAGATATAGACATAGCACAGGAAGGTCCAAGAAGAAGGGGCAGATTATTGAATATGCCCTTATACCTTTGTATATTGATACAAAATTAGTAGTATATTTGGCTAAAGTGGTATTGACCATTGTTTATTGTGCAAAAATAAGATCATATTGGACTACATCGGTATTGATCTTTGTATATTGATACAAAATTAAGATTATAATTGGCCACAATGGTATTGACCCTTGTATATGGACGTAATATTAAGATTGTATTGGGCTACATAGGCATTGATCTTTGTATATTTAGCCACAATTGAATAGATCTTTGTATATTGATACAAAATTAAAGGTAATGCTTCCTAATGATATCATACCTAGAGATACTTAAAAATAAAATGTGAAGCTCTGGCCTCTTGATACCAACCATCTAAAACTCTTTAGAATAGTTAAGAAAAACAAACTCCTAGTCATGCAAGCATGTCACTTTGTTAGCTACTATGACAGTCTATCACAGATATTCTCTAAACTACTCAGTAATCAAGTTGTTAAGAGACAAGCAACATTTGCTTATCTAAATACAAGGGACGGATAGAGCATCTTCAAAAAACCCCTAGAGATCTGCAGAATATGGCATTCAAAGACGTTATCTTAAATTAAGATTTTTTTTGATATCGAGACATATCAGCTCCTGACAGCACCCCCTATTCTACTCCAAGTAGAAGATAAGCATCGAAGAATCTCCAGTGTGAGATGGTTGAATTAGTGACAAGCCTATGTCTTGGCATGAAAAAACTCCTTGCTTCAACTGCAGACAGACTGCTGTCCAAAAAGGACAAAACTTGGTAGCAGGGAAGTCGACAGCCTAGCTCTGCCAAGATAGGTTATGTAAGTCCTTTATAATTCCTGCTCTACATTCAATGTCTGTCAGAGAAACTGGACCAAAAGGCTGAAGACTGATGCTGGAATGTGTGGAGAGAAAAGGGGAACTGTCCAGGCAGTCACTGGTTTGTCATTTCTTAGTATTGAAAGCTGCAGGCCCTGCACTTCCTATATAATCAGATATATTTATCCCTCTCAGGTCTCCGAGGTGGTTGAAGAATAGACAGCTAGAGTCTCATAGTTAAATTTTGAGTTGTTTATGAATCAAGAGGGCGTTCTAGATCTAAGAAGATGGTTATAATAGTGATGCAAGTTAGTATGAAAGCTAAATCATTTATAGACCTTTAAATTCATGGAGATGGTTAGATGGTAGAATATTAAAGTCAGGGGCCAAATATGTATGAACTGGACAGTGGGAAGGTATACTGGGCCATTTAACACTCATAAATATGGCATATTTATTTCTGTTGTTTTGTATAGTATTTACTGTTATTAGAGCAGGAACCATTTGTTGGACTGAAAGGGGAAGCTGTTGGGGGGAAGAGGGTGGAAAGGTGGGACAGGAAGGGGGAATTGGGAAGGGTTTGTGACTGAGATGTAACTTGAAGAAAAAAAATAAAATATTTAATTAAAAAAAAGAATAACAAAAAACCCAGAATAGCTAAATCAATCCTGTAAAAAAAAAAAAAAAAAAAAAAATCTTCACCAACCCCACATCTGACAGAGGGCTAATATCCAAAATTTACAAAGAACTCAAGAAATTAAATGCCAAGAAACCAAATAATCCAGTCAAAAAAGGGGAACAGAGCTACACAGAGAATTCACAAAGGAGGAATCATTAATGGCTGAGAGACACTTGACAAAATGCTCAGCATCCTTACTCATCAGAGAAATGAAACTCAAGAGGACTCTGACATTCCATATCACACCTGTCAGAATGGCTAAGATCAAAAACTCAAATGACAGCACATGCTGGTGCGGTTGTGGAGAAAGGGGTACATGCCTCCATTGCTTTTGTGAGTGTAGGCTTTTGCAACAACTATGGAGCTCAGTCAGGCGATATCTTAAAAAACATGGAAAAGCTCTACCTGAAGACCCAGCCATACCACTTCTGGGTATACATCCAAACGATTCCTCACCAAATCACAAGGAAGTTTCCTCATCTATGTTCATAGCAGCCTTATTTGTAGTAGCTAGAGACTGGAAATAACCCAGATGTCCCTCTACCGAAGAACAGATTTAAAAACTGGTACATCTGCACGATAGAATACTACTAAGCTATCAGAAACAATGAAATCTTTCAATTTGCAGCCAAATGGATGGAACTAGAGAAGCTCATTCTGAGTGAGCTAACCCAGGATCAGAAGGATGCACATGACTTCTATTTACTTACAGTAGGATTTTAGTAATATAGTACAGGATAACTATATGACAACCAATGCACCAAAGGGAACATGAATATAGACTTTTTTTTCCTGTCAATGAGACAATTGCCCTAGTGGTGCTGCCTTGTAGGCCCCCAGTGTATGAGGAGGATCTTGTCCCTCATATGACTGCTGAACTGGAGCAGGGGACATTTATGTAGGGACATTCCACTCCAGAGGAGTGAGATGGAAGGGATAGGGTGTAGAGGGTGGGAGCGTGGGACTGGTAGGGGTTGAAAGAAGACACTGTGATGGAGATGTAACCTGAAGTAATAAATAAATATTTAAAAAAGGTAAAAATAATTCCAAAATAAATAAATAAATAAATTTCGGATTTTCTCACTGTGTTTTCATATTGTGTATTTGGGACTTCTAAAGTTTCCTTCCAGAATTCAATCACTGATCTTTATATTAAAATGCATATAATAAATATGAATAATTCATTAATATTAGAACTTCATAACACAGAATATTCATTATCACTTAATTATTAACTTATCTTTGCCACCAACTGCTGTCACTTAAACTAAATTTTTACACTCAATCTTTGTATAGTAGGATATTTTGTCATATTTTGTTTTGTAAAGTCATAAGCAACAGAGGAAAAATTATTACAATCCCAGGCATACGAAATTCTAAAGCATTTGAATTTCAAGATCAAGACTAGAATGGTCAACTAAATAAAACTTTCTATCCTAATGAAAGTGAAAGGAAAATTGAAAGTGTTCCTCAAGGTTGATTACTCACATGCACAGCCCTAGAATCCATCCTAACCCATGAAAGATAAATAAATGAATAAAAATAAATAAATAAACAAATAAACAGATATTACCTATACATATGTGCATGTCCATCACTCACAAATCCACAAAACATAATTTACTAGACTAAATGACTAAATGCCTCATTGATGATTTTAGTCAATACACATTTTATGAAAGTTTTAGAAAACTTCAGTGAGAAAGACTGTTGCTTGCTGAGCAGATTTACGAAAAATAACATAGACCCTCTATCTCAAAACATAACTAGCACTAAGTTCAATCACAACTGTAAAGAAATTGAACATTGAAAAAATTCTATAAAAATTGTAAGAAAAAGTTCTCATACTATAGAATGAAGATTTTTATGAGACTCATGTATTAAACAGGAAGTAGCAATGTAATAAAATTATGCATTTGAGTGATCTAAGGATAACCTAATGAACAGAAAATAAGCATATGACTGAAAGATTGTGTAGCGTATATACTATTTTTGTTCTCAGTATCTACTAATATTATATAAGCAATGGAAAGAAAAAGTAAGAATCCCTTGTGTTCTAAACGTTTTCAGAAGCAAAGTTATTTTCAGTATCTTCCTTAAATATTTATTTGTGTAAAATTATAATTTTGAAAATATGTGCTAACATCAGTGAACTTTTTGAAAATCAAGTTTTCACAATAAATATATACATACTCGGGATATAAATTAGAATTTAATTGCTAAAATCACTCTTTATGTCACTTAATTGTTACAATTAGCATGTAAAGTATTGTATATTCTATACATTTGGCAGTTCATGAGACAGATAAGGCTTCTAGGTGAATCTCTTCTATTTTCCCATTAGTATATGATAGTATAAGCTTTACTATATACTGTTAGCACACACTGTTTTGCAATGTCTAAATATATTGAATTTTTTGGTAAAGATAAAACTCAATTTCTCACCCAGCAATATGGGTATATAGAACCAATCATTACTGAACTGGGAAAAAAAAAAACTCAATGAAATGATTTCAAATCCTATTCTTCTATAATTATAGATAGGTGACTAGCCCAATTGTCATCAGAGAGGCATCATCTTGCAACTGATGGGAGCAGAGGCAGAGACCCACAGCCAAACACTAAGCAGATCAAAGGGATTCCCACAGAAGAGTGTGATGAAGGATTATAGGAGCCAGAGGAGTCGAGAATACTATAAGAATATGGACCACAGAGTCAACTTAGCAGGGCTCATAGGGGCTCACAGAGACTGAGATGTCAAAAAAGGACCATGTATGGGTGTGATCTAGATTCTCTGCATATACCTTTAGGTTGTGTATGTTAATGTTCTTGTGAGACTCCCAACAATGAGAGGAACGTCTCTGATTCATTTGTCTGTACTTGAGACCCTCTTCCTTCTACTGGGTTGCCTTGTCCAAACCTGATATGAGGGTTTCTATCTAGTCTTATTGTAATTTTTAAGCCATGTTTGACGGATATTTCTGGGAACCCTGTTTTTTAGGGAAACTTAGGAAGAGTAGATCGGGAGGAGAAGACAAGTAGTGGAGGGACAGGGTAGGAGTGAAAGGATGGAAAATTGCAGTCAGGATGCAATGCATGAGAGAAGAATTTTAAAATAAATACCTAAATACATAAAATGCATGAATAAAAATAAAAATAAAAATAAATGAGACAAGACTACAAAACACTGGTGTAATAGCTTTAATGGCCAATTGATTTAGAGCCCATGTAGTAAATTTCAAGCTCTTCTGGGAACTTCATATACTCAATGTTTGTGTTTTAAGTTGTGGAGTTATTGGAGCTATTAGATTTTGGGTGTTGGTTGCAGTTTGTATTATTTTCTATTGTTTAGCTACTGACATACTCACTCTATAATATCTATCAAAAATCACTATTAAAGATTCCAATGAAATATTTTGAAGATAGATTTACTCCTTTTGAAAACTTAGTGGCATCAAATACTTTGCAACTGTATAATATGATAGAGATAGACACACAAAGAGAGATTGAAATAAATTGAAAGAGCAGACAAAGAACTAAGAATTTAGCATCATTCTACGTAACTGATAATTATATAACAAATATAGTTATTAATAACAATAAAATGTTATATTAGGATAGCTGAGCAGCCAGTGGTGGCCTGGCAGGAAGCTTGTAGGCCTGAAGGCCCTGACTCACCTCTGTTGACAGCCTGATCTGTCCTAGGGATAAAGCCCTGGGACAAAGGTGACCTTCACCACTCCTGAAAACACAACCTTGCTAACAAAGATATTTATTAATAACTATGAACTGTTATATTAGGCCAGTGGAGCAGCTGGCAGCAGCCTAGTCAGAGGCCAGTAGGCCTGTCTTAGCTGGTGGCCTGACACCAGCAGCAGCCTTTTACAAAAGTTAAATACAGCAAGATATTTTAATGTTTCAACACTTAGACCTTAGACAATTAGCTAACCTAATTTACCCCAACCAACTAGTCTCAATCTGCCATGTGCCTTGTTGTACCTTCAGAGCTCACAGAGCACCACACTCAGAGCACCTGCTGCTTCCCTGTCCTGGCAGGAAGAGACAGCTTCCTATGTCTCTTCCCAGCATTCCTTAGTTAGTCCCAGGAACTTTCCCCTTCCTATTCTCTCTGCCCAGCTAAATGGTCATCAGCAACTTTTATTATCCAATTAAAGAGTGCCTCAGAAAGGGCAGTACAAGATCTTCCTCTAAAATACTAAGTGAAAAAAGTAATGCAAACTACAAGGGTTTCTACAGAAGAAGGACATAATGATAAATATATTGATAGTTGCTAAAGAAAGACTACTTCACAAAGTCAAGACTCCTGGGTTGTGCTACATATTAAACTATTCAAATGACAACAATTGAAAAAACTACTATGTCTTTAAAAATATTTAAACTGAAATAAAACTTATAAATAATATATAAAAATATGTCTGTCAATGTGTGTCATTATTGTCTCGTCCAATTTATATAAATTCATTTTCATAATTGTGTAGTTGGTCCTTTCCAAAGTGTATCAGTATCATGATATTACACTAGTAATCTACCTTGAGTTCTCTCTGAAATTTCACATTTAATGCTCCAATTGTGGCTGTAAGAAAATCAGATATGCAATTTCTTGACTAGGTGCTCATATTTTAAGACAATCAGGCTTTCTCACTGGAATCACTTCCATAGGTGTTAACTAAAATAGTACCATGAATAATATCTGTTTCTATTTCACATAAATCCATGTGATAAATTATAAATTATTTAGGATCAAGAAATATTCAAAAATTGCACTTACAGTTGAAGAGCAAATAAAAAGAAAAATACAATTATTGAAAAGCAGAGAACAGTTCCCAAGGACAATTTATTCTGAAGTATTTGAAAAATAAAATGTTTTTGAGGCCACATGTTCTCTTTATTTTCCACTGCTTCATAAACTGAAAAAAAATTAAAAGCACTTATTTTACACTGTGCAGTATAAAACATTGTTTTGAAGAGTTTACACATGAATGCAAAAGGTTATCCCACAGTGACAATAATTGGGTGCCCCAGAGGTTAGTAGTTTTTTCACTTCCTCAGTGTATGTTTACTTATCTAAATCTTAGACTTCCTATCTTTGAAATCCTCTTAAAAAGTAAAAAAAAAAAAAAAATCAGTATCATGATTTTTGGAACAAAATGAGGTCAAGAAAGAGAGCTGTGAAAAAGGAGCAGAAGCTTAAAATGAACTGTGCATTTTTTTGGTCATAGTCTTTAAAATTTTAATCATTTGATGGAATTATAGAGTGTTTCATCAAAGGAATAATGTGGCATTGAATAATATAACACTATTAATTATTACATATTAACTATAAAAAGATACCAAGAATGATATAAAAATTATTAGAAATATAAATTTAAGTGACCTTGAGTTTCAGAATAATGTGATTAAAACAAGGTTGGCTTCTTTATTTGAATACAAATATAGTTTGAGAGCAGAGGCATCTTTATTTTGATTTTGTTAATAGGTTGGTTATGACATGGAAATATTTGTGATTGTAGAAGCTGAAAGTAGTTAGCACATTTAAAAAAATAATACTTTGGAAGGCTTTTTTACCCACTCATAGATTAGATATGGCTAAGAAAAAAAAGAAACCAAAAAAATGAGTATTTATTTTTTCCCTGTTAAGCTCCAAGAAAAATGATATTGACAGTGATGGCTTATAGAAAATTTAGAGAAAATAATGAGCAGGGTTATAAACATGTTAGGTTGAAATGTCAGATATGGAGATTTGCAGACAGCCAACCATAGGAGTTAAAGAACAGAAGGCAGACAGGGATTTGCTTCCCACTTTCAGCTTTCCACATGGACTTTACTTAGGTTTCTTTCTTTCTCAGTAGCTATGAAAATCTATCTCATAATGTTTCAGACTTTTCTCATTTGGTATTGGAAAGACCCTGTTTGTCTTTTAGGATTTTCCTATATTTGCAGGATGATCTTCTTATTTCTTATTTGTACTTAAAAACATAAAGAAGTTATTTTATTCAGTTTATCTGATTTTATTTAAAAATTTTTCTTACCCCTTATATAGACATAATTTCCCCTACCATTAATTGTGAAAATGTTTGATAATACGTTGTTTTTCCAAAAGTCAAGTTTAACTACTAAATGTTAAAGAGCTTATGCCAAGACCCTATAGCAAACTGACAGGAATCAGTAGCTGACACAATTCATAAGAATTTTTTGGTCTCTATAACATATGTATAATACAACTGAAAAAATGCATCCAGTAATGTATATTTAATTATATATTGATACATATTCACATTCACTAAAACAAAACCAAGTGCACAAATTCTTTGTATTTCATACTAAACTTCACTTCTCTAAAAAATAAATAAAGTCATCCATATTTCTTTATTATTTGACTCTTAATATCTGTAAGGTACATCACTGTTAAGGGTTATTGAATAGTTGACTTTAAAAGAGATTATATAATGTTGTGCTATGTAAATATTGATAGTAAAGCTGTTGGTGTAACAGTTAAATAGTTGCACTTATTGTTCAGCTATCCTGTGAAACAGTGTTCACAGGACTGAAAGAAACATTCAGTTCATGACAATGAGTTAAACAAATTCTATAAAAAAGATGTTCAGGTGGTAATCTGTACTTCAATTTTGTGGGTAGTTTATTGAAAAACAGTTCCCTTTGAGTAGAGCTACATACTCATAAGCTTATTTTAAAATGTTCAGAATGCATGCATACGGCAACATAGTATATTCTGTGATTTATTTATGCCATAGTAATATTTAGCAAGAAAATATATATATATATTAGCTAAAGATTCACAAAGAGATAACAAATGGTTCAAAATTTATCTCAGTAAGAGTGCATACCTTGAAAATATAATATCCTGGGTAATGTCTATAGATCAAAATAGTCACTCTGCCCCAAAATATCACATAAGAGAATGTTACAAAATTATTTAGTATAAAATTTAAAACTATATTTTGACAATATTTAAAGAATTTACTGTATGATAAATGATTTCTTCAAATACAAGATCTGATAACTAAAAGACAACCAAACGAAAATCTTGTCATAAACATCAAATTCAATTACTGGAGAACAAAAATAAAAATAAATACATAGGACTAACAGATTTGATGTGGAGAGAGGCCACAAATAATAATCTAGTTGCTCTGTAGAATGAGTGTTCAGGTACTAGAACATATGTAAATCTAGGAATGGTGACAGCAACCTGAAAATTCAGAACTAGGTGTTTATGTGAAGACATGAGGCTTGATTACTAACTAGTCTACCCCCAAATATAAAGCTCAATTTCAGTAAGATATTCTGCTACAGATAATAAGCTAGAGAAAGTTTTAAAAAAAGGCATCACAAATTCAGCCCTGGCCTTTTCATATGCCTGCAAAGGAAAACACAGTAGTACACAATACATGCATGTGCACTCAGTACACATACTACAGTCTCACATACGCATTAAGAGAATAAAAGCAGGTAGATGTGTGAGGTCAGTGGGTTAAATACTAAGGTATGTCATATAGAGGCTAAATTAGAGTGAACAGAAATAAGACAATAATGGAATATACTGCCTTAAATGTGTTGTCAAGAAATTTAAATAAGTCTTATAAGAGGGAGTATCTTGATGGTTATTAGATAAGACACTGAATAACTGGTAGAGCTATTTTTCACTGGAAAGCACATATGTAAATATAAGAAAAATATCAGTTTTGAATAGTAAATTTCAAATGGGCAAACTTAGCAAAACGTAAAATGGAAAACAACCCTGGGTAAAAATAAATCTTGATAAGTCACTTTAAAATTGACAAAATATGGTTCTGTCGGATTTATTTGTTTTGGTATTTTGGTCTAACTTTATTTATTTTATTTTGGTTGTGTTGCTTTTCTTTTTTTCAGAGAGACAGATAGACAAAAAAAAAAAAACAAACAAACAAAAATTGGTTGTTAGGGATATGGGGAAGTCATGGGAAGAGTTGCAGAAGAAGAATATGATCAAATCATAGCACACTAAAATTAATAAAAAATATATCAATTTTTGAAATTAAGATACTTTCAAGTAGTAAGTTGTTTGTATATGGGTGCGTGTTTACATATTAATAAATAAATACATATATTTAGACAAAGAAACTCATAATTTCTTCTGTCACTATTAAAACCAACACTAATTAGTAGGTTCATGCATGCCATAGCCATATGACAACTTCTTTAATCCAGATTGAAAGATAATACTTTATATATTGTCAAAAAACCAAATTTGCTTCAGGAGAAATATTACCTGACCCACCCCCCCCAAAAAAAAAGGGTAATTGTCCCAGAGGTAGGATTAGGGCAGGGCTCTGTTCTTATCTTTCCAGGAGATTTAAAGCATCCATTCAAGGAATCCAGGGACAACTGGACAACGGAAACGTCAACAGAAAGCAGAATCAGACACCAAAGTAGACAAGTGGCCCAGATGATTCAGCCTTGCAGACTCCCTCAATAGCTGTTTACACCAAAAGTCTACAACCACAACAACTCAAAATCGCTAAGATCGTTCAGCTCCACACTGTGCCCCAGACAGAACTTCAGTAAAGCCTGGAAGATCAGCTTCTGTCTACAAACTTCTTAGGACATCTAAACAGCTGTGCACAAAAGGACTGAACATAAAAGGATTGTACTAACATTTTTAACCATTTTTCCATTCTGGTTTGGGCCCCAAACAGGTTTACTACGACCCAAATCAGCAGGAAGTCATTTTAAGAGTGCGACGTCCCATGCCCAGAGGGTGGGGAGGGTGTTTCTCCCCCCCACCCCTTTTTGCTTATTTGATGGATAACAGAAAACTTTGTTATTTAGGGGAAGAGACTACAAGATGTTAAATGGTCTTGTTAAATGGGTTTTGGAGGTTAGACCCAGAGACTTTCTTCTTTTTCTTTTCTGTATCCTTCTTTCTCTCCTATATAGGAGTGCACAGACTTGAGAAAAATGGGACATAGACATAGTATGGGAAGGACCAAGAAGAAGGGAAAGATTATTGAATATGCCCTTATACCTTTGTATATTGATACAAAATTAGTATTATACTTGGCTAAAGTGGTATTGACCATTGTTTATTGTGCAAAATTAAGATTGTATTGGACTACATCGGTATTGATCTTTGTATATTGATACAAAATTAAGATTATAGTTGGCCACAATGGAATTGACCCTTGTATATTGACGTAATATTAAGATTGTATTGGGCAACATAGGCATTGATCTTTGTATATTGATACAAATTAAGAGTATATTTGGCCACATTGGTATTGATCTTTGTATATTGATACAAAATTAAAGGTAATGCTTCTTAAAGATATTGTACCTAGTGATACTTAAAAATGAAATGTGAAGCTCTGGCCTCTTGATACTAACCGTCTTAAAACGTTTAGGATAGTTAAGAAATACAAACTCCTAGTCATGCAAATGTGTCATTTTGTTAGCTACTATGACAGTCTATCAGAGATATTCTCTAAGCTACTCAGAAATCAAGTTGTTAAGAGACAAGCATCATTTGCTTATCTAAATACAAGAGATGGATAGGGTATCTTCAAAAACCCCAAGAGATCTGCAGAATATGGCATTCAAAGATGTGGTCTTAAATTAAGATTTTTTTTTTTGATATCGTGACTTATCAGCTCCTGACAGCACCCCCTATTCTACTCCAAGTAGAAGATAAGCATCGAAGAATCTCCAGTGTGAGATGGTTGAATTAGTGGCAAGCCTATGTCTTGGCATGAAAAACTCCTTGCTTCAACTGTAGACAGACTGCTGTCCAAAAAGGACAAAACTTGGTAGCAGGTAAGTCGATAGCCTAGCTCTGCCAAGACAGGGTAGGTAAGTCCTTCATAATTCCTGCTCTACAATCAATGTCTGTCAGAGAAACAGGACCAAAAGGCTGAAGATTGATGCAGCAACGTATGGAGAGAAAACAGGAACTGTCCATGCAGCCACTGATATGTCATTTCCTAGTTTTGGATGATGCAGGCCCTGCACTTCCTATATAATCAGATATATTTATCCCTCTCAGGTCTCTGAGGTGGTTGAAGAATAGATAGCTAGAGTCTCATAGTTAAATTGTGAGTTGTTTAGGAATCAAGAGGGTGTTCTGGATCTAAGAAGATGTTTTTAAAATTGTGATGCAAGTTAGTATGAAAGCTGAGTCAGATATGGACCTTTAAACTCATGGAGATGGTTAGATGGTAGAATGTTAAAGTCAGGAGCCAAATATGTATAAACTGGACATTGGGAATGTATGCTTGGTCATTTAACTCTCATAAATGTGGCATATTTATTTCTGTTGTTTTGTATAGTATTTACTGTTATAAGAGAAGGAACCATTTGTTGGACTGAAAGGGGGAGATGTTGCGGGGAAGAGGGTGGAAGGGTGGGACAGGAAGGGGGAGTAGGGAAGGGATTGCGACTGAGATGTAACTTGAAGAAATAAAAAAATAAAGTATAAAAAAATATATAAACTCTGTAAAAAAAAGATGCTTTCAAGTAGTAAGTTGTTTCTATATTGTTGTGTGTTTACAGATTAATAAATAAATACATATATTTAGACAGAGAAACTCATTACTTCTTCTGTCACTATTGAAACCAACACTAATTAGTAGGTTCATGCATGCCATAGTCATATGACAACTCTTTGGTATTACTATGTTATTATCATTCCTTTGGTATCCTAACGTCCATATAGTGACTACATTATCCATTAAACTACAAAATTAAATTATTAGTTCCATGTGTTGGAAGTCAGCCAGTCCTTTTGCTACTTATATCAAAAAGGAAATATGGACAAGTATTTTCAATATTTACTTGACTTACCCACTAACTTCAAAGATACCCTGCTCTTCCATGAAAATATCAGCTTTGGTATTTTGGCTTCATTGATTTGGCATATATCCTTGTTTGGCATTTTTTTTTTTAGCTGCAAACATCTGACTAATCTTTTTTATTTTTTTAAATCATACACTTAAAACAAACGCTAGTGTCTCATTCTGTAACAGATAAAATATCTCCATCCCTCTTACTATGATTTGCCACATAACACTTTTCATTATTAATGATGTTATTTGTGTATTTTATATTTTTTTCTGTTTTGTACTTTACTACTAAAAAATTCTCATGTGTAAGTTCATGGCTTTCTAAGTAAGGTAATGCAATTTTATTTTAGATGAACAACACATAGAAGTCTGTAAATATACATATGTTTATTGTTTAAAATGAGAGATTTATTCAAGTAAATCATCCTACACTCATAAAAAATGTTTTTATCATTTACTCAAGTGCTGTCTGAGTATTTCATAATTTTAGGTTGATTCAGTAGAATAGCTGGTTATAACTTGCTAATTTTTCTTGGGATCCTTATCTAGAAAAACTAAAACTGCAATTTAATTATCAATTGTATTTATTAATAAGTATAAACTGTAAGCTTAGGCCAGTGAAGCAACTGGCACCTTGGCAGAGCAGTGGGCAGCCTCGCAGGATATCGGTCTATAGGCCTGGCCTGCCTTAACCAGCAGCCTGATTTATCCTTGGGAAAGAGCCCCAGATCAAGGGTGTCCTACACCACGTGTAACCTAAACTCTGTTAAGTAATATAAGTTGTTATATTAGGCTGGTAGAATTACCAGCTACTTGGTGGGAGATTCGCCAGAGTTTGATAGGAGTCCGGGAGTCTGATAGCCCTGGATTGTTTGGACTGACGGCCTATAAGCTGCTGGGGTCCTTTACCCAATAATTAAATACACCAGGACCTTTTAATGTTGCAACGCTTAACACTTCTCTGGGCAGACTCTCAATTGGCTACTCTAAATTAACCCAGATCACCTAATCCCAAACCACCATGTACCTGTGATTACTTCCAGAGTTCTTAAACATGTCTATATGCTTTCATGTGTCCTGGTGGAATAAGCTAATCCTCTGTGTAAAACCTATGTTTTTTGTTTTAAATCTCAGGAAGTCCTGCCTTCCTATATTCTTTCTGCCCAGGTAATTGGACATTAGCGACTTTTATTAACCAATAAAGAGAATGCCTCAGAAGAGGTGGTAAGCAGATCTCAGCATTGAAATCAGCCTATCAGAAGCAATGTTATTAGACCTTTCTCAACAAAAATGAAGATGGTCACAAATAATCAATGGAGTTGGGAACATTTACTTTTGTCCTTGACATGGAGATTAATTATTGAGCAAAGTTTAAAATAATGGCATATATTCTTTAAATATGTTTCAAGACAGAAAGAAACTAGAGGCCAGAGAAACTATTTTTAGTTAATATTGATGATATTACACCTTTTGTGGTGGTATTTCCTAGCACTTTGTGCTCTGGCATAGGGGACTATGATCCACATACATACTTCAAGGTATATCCCATACAAATATGAACAGCTATCACCCACAGAGGGAATCTTCGGGTATGATGAAGAGTCAAATTATCCCTGAAGCAAATAATGTCACTAATAATAAGAGAAAAGCATATGAAATTCCCCTCAAAAATGTTAGCATTAGACAACACAGAAACAGAATATGGCTAAAAAAAAAAAGATAAATAACTCCATTGCCTTTCAGCATTCTAAGTAACTACTGGACACCAGTAAAGGCTGTGTTTTCAGTAATAGATCCCTCTGTGACTATACAGGGCATGCATACTGGCCAGTGAGCAATACTAGAGTCATTTTGCTCCCCTGTTCACATATTCTGAATTTCTTAGTTGGTCTGCAAGTTTTAAAACTTTCTGCCTTACTTCTAGATATTGCATTGCCTAAGGGACTAGAAAATATCATATCACACAAAGAAGTTGTAGTTAATGGGAATAATTCACTTAAGGAAATAGTAAGTAAAAAATTTAACAAGTCAAAATCATAAAACTTGAGGAAAATATACACATTTCAGTATCTAGAATGCTATACAGAAGAGCAAATAAAACTCAAACACTGGATAGCATTCATGTGCATAATTTTCTAGAATTGTTCAATCATTACAAAGATCTAAGAATCACAGGTTCATTTAGAAGGCAGCCTTTCGTTATATTTTAGAATCTCTTCCATCAAAATCTCATTTTGGTATTCTGTACAGTCTTCAAGGTGCATGTTATTTGATGCTCTTTGAACCTGTAATGTCAGCATCTATAAATATGAGGCATTGGGATGTGTAAAAACTCATTTGAATTTATTTGAAAAATCAGAAAAAAAGATTATGCCAAGGAAAGGGTGTTTTATACCAAAAACAAAGTTTTGTGGTTATGGAACTTCTTATTTCTTGTAGGTGACCCAGACTTGTACAATGAACTCAGAAGAGGGGAATATTTTTCAAATTTGTATTGAAGCTAATGGCCATCAGTTAAATACCTCTGTTTCATTCTTATGAAGAACCATGTTACTTCTGTCACTTTCCAAAAATGATGAAATACATTTTTAATGTCTAAAAATTAATAATCATCATGAGATGATAAAACAAAAAATGTTGTATGGTGATCTAGAAAAAATATTTTGCCTAAAATTATTAACTAGTTTTCCTGTATTATAAATTATTCCAGGGTTGATTTATTCTTTTGAAGATTGATTTATTATACCTTTGAAGTAGAACATTGAGAAGATAGTTGCAATGTACCTTTCACAATAGTAGTATAACAATATAATGATTCTCATATTTTGCAATTATTCTTCATCAGTGCTTTATAGCTAAATGGTGACCATTGATGCTATTTTCCTTCACTAATTTCTTCACTATGACCTTCACAAAATAAACTTTAACCATGCAAATCAGGTAATTATTTATGATAAATTAGTATATCAAATTGACTTATATTTGAATTTAATTTATTAAAATATATAAATATTTACTAAAATGCTATAATTAATGTATGGTGATAAGAAGCTAGCTTTTCACAAAATATATATCATCATTGAATTATCCTCTATAATCTCCATATGGAAAAGAGATCTATCAAATGATAAAATTGTTGGCCATGATACAGTACAGTTTTAGTGCTTGCCTAGCTTTCATGATAAAGTAAGTATAGAATATATATGAATGAATGATACATTAACTATTAAGTATAATCTCCCATAATATCATTTAATTAATAAATATAATTTGTATAAAGTTTTTCAAAAAGATCATTGAAATATCTGTGTGCATAAACTTAATGTAGATTGTGAACTATTAATTGAACAATTGACATTTTGAATTTAGATATTAATAAATAATTGTACCAAATTCCAGGAACAAATGTCCCATATAACAAAAAATAGAAATATGTGCATACTGGTTTCATCTTCTTAATAAAATATGGTTGGTTGCACAAAAATATGTGCAACAAATACATATATGCCCCCTCCAAGTTTCAAAATCTCTCTAATTGTAACTTTTATCTAAAATATTCTTTTCTAGATATCAATATGGCTCACATCTCTAACAGTTTTATATTGTTTCATCAATTTATGTGAGATGGACTTTATGTTCAACTTTAATTTGCTTACTTGTCTGTTTGTAAGACAGTATCTTGTTATGTGGCTTGATCTAGCTCACTTACCTCCTGCCTTTGATATTAATCAGCTATTACTCTAATTTTAAAATGTGTCTGAACTTTGTGTTTCCACCCATGAAGGCAAGAAAACAACATCATATCTCTTGGTACTGGAGTTGTAGGCAGATATGAAGAGGCATGGAGGTGCTGGAAATTGAACCTGGCTCTTCTGGGAGAAAATTCAATCCTCTTAATCCTCATCCATTTCTTCAGTACATAATCAGTACAATCTTCAGTACATCACCACCTACAGCATTAGCTTCTTTAAAAATGCCACTTTTACTACTCTTTTCTTTCTTCATAAAGCTTATCTTTGTTGGAAATGTTTTCCATTCATGTAGATCCTTCTATTACTATCATTTTCTCTTTTGGTGATGCAGCCCTTTCACTCTAATAGATGCAATCGGCATTTCCCAATCCTTCATTGACTATATCTATTTTGTATGCAAAGGCCCTGTGATTCACATATTGTTATAGTCCAGCAATTCTTTAATATGCTCTCCTATTTTGATAAATATTCCTACCAATTCCTTTCCTTTGAGAAGAAAATAGATAAATCACATTTTCAAAGAAAAGTTTTTCATAATTTTAATCTACATAGTTTCAATTAAACAAATATTAACTTCCATAAGTTAAAAACTATTGTCAGCCATTTTATTAGATGCTGAAGATACATTATAGTAGATATGTCTTAACTCTGATTTAATATCTCTCTTCAAAAAAATCTATGAACATTAAAATCTTATTTTGAACATGATGTTTTTATTTTGCTAGTTAGGTAATACAATGTATCTATATTCCTCTGAGGATAATATGATTGGTATATATTATATGGGTTTATGCCATAACCAAAATGAATCTCAGATTGAGGTATTTATCTGAAACAAATATTGGACACTTCCTGTTATCATTATACCAACTTTTCTATCACTATTATATTTTAAAAGTATGCCTATAGACATTTTAAGACAATTTAGTGCCACTTTTTCTTTCAAACTGTGAAACTAGGTACATGGCCTTAGGCCACCTTTTAATGATTTCAGATTTAAAATGAAGTTTCTACTTCATAATATTCACTATGACTTAAAACTCCCCTATACTTTCTTTAGTGGCATGATTTAATTTCCTCCTGCAACTCTGCTTACCTTTAATTACTTCAAAGCTTGACTGAAATCAATGTCTTCATTTTAATGTAAGGACTGGTGAATCAATAAAAGATCTGGAATGGTATTTACTCTTAGTAAAAACATTATTAAGGGAAGAGTGGGAAAGTTGGGGCAAGAAATACCTCCCATTTTGCCTTTTGCCTTGTTTCTATGATAGAGGACTTGCTGGACTCAGTTCTCCCCTAGCAAATCGTCCTGTCATTGTCACATCAACAAACCACCTCAAGCTTTTTAGAAAATTAGGTTTGTCAACGTTATTGAGTTGTTTGACTGAGCACACAGAAGATGAGAATGAAAGGTTATAACTTAAGCCTTTAAAGTCATTTTGAGGAATTTATTATTTAGGTCCATGAGGCATTCCCCTTTCCCAAATGTGAGCTGGAAATACTATTGGTGTATTATTTATAAATGACTCATGAGATATCAATACTCTCTTTTGACTTTTCTTATTGGAAAGAGGAAAACATATTTATTATTTGGCAAGCATTTTTATTACAAGTAGGAATTTGAGAATTCATATATTAAAATAAAACCAATTAAGTTTAAAATAGATAACATCTCACATATCACATGACTCATGATTCTTTATATAACAAACAAGCACAGCAGAGTCCTGGTATTTTGTTTTCTTTTTATTTATTTATTTTTTAATGTGTATTTATTACTTCAGGTTACATCTCCATCACAGTGCCCTCTTTCCACTCCCCTTAGTCCCACCCTCCCACCCTCTACACTCATCCCTTCCATTCCACTCCTATGGAACGGAGTGTCCCTACATATCAGACCCCAGCCCCAGTTCAGCAGTCATATGAGGGCTAAGAGCTTCCTCTTGCACTGGGGGGGCCAAAATGCCAACACCCCTAGGGCAAATTTTCCCACTAACAGGTAACAAAGTCTATGTTCATGTTCCCTGTGGTGCATTCATTGTAGTATAGTTATCCTGTGCTATATGGCTAAAATCCAATTATAAGTGAATAGATGCCATGTGCATCCTTCTGAGTCTGGGTTAGCTCACTCATGATGAGCTTCTCTAGTTCCATCCATTTGGCTACAAAATGCACGATTTTGTTGTTTCTGGTGGCTGAGTAGTATTCCATTGTGTAGATGTACCACAGTTTTTTGTTGTTGTCTTTTTTTATCCATTCATCAGTTGAACGACAGCTCTACCTCAAGATTCAGACATACCACTTCTGAGTGTACATCAAAATGATTCCTCAACAAACCACAAGAACGTTTCCTCATCTATGTTCATAGCAGCGTTATTTGTAATAACTAGAAACTGGTATTGTGCTTTCATACAATCTAGAAATAAACAGTTTAAAAGATGGAAGTGGCATTCAAGATCATAGTATTTTATTCAGGGAGATAATCAGTGATGTGTTTGTTAAATGACTTTATCCACATGAGTTTTACTGTCTAATATAGTGACAAGAATGTGAATATCAGCTCTTTGATTCTACAAACTGGATAATTTCAATATGACTGTTATGAAGCAAATAAAAGGTAATATTTTATTGTGATATTGAATATTGGGGAATTGATATGCAAAAATTAACTATATTAGAGGTTTATATATGCATAGTGGGATATGCAGATATGTACTGGTAAATATGCATGTATGTGCATGTGCATTTATGCATATATATTATAGATAAATATAAATGTGTTTGTGGATTTACAAAGTATTTATATTTACTAATGTTTCATTAAGCTTAAATGTCTAGAACCTAAAAATGATATAGTTGTATTTCATGAAGAGTTTCACTAAATTAATAAATTACTTGAGGTAACCAGTAGAAATTAATGACATCATTGTGCTCTAATATCAAAAGAAGACTGGGAGATCTTCAAGTAGTTTCAATTTTTACTTATTTGGCAATCATTTTCTGCTAGTAAGCCTTTATGTTAACAATATGCACCTCATGACAATTTCATATATGTCAGTTTATTGATTGAAATTTTTGTGGAGGTAAAGTTAATTTGATAGCGTCAGACTCTGGAGAATCATGTATGTGTGATTTTAGCTCATTAAGACATCTAAACCGCCATTAGTGGTTGATTTGCTGTGATTGCTGCAAAAAGTCTTCATTAAAAGGAACAGTGTATCTATTTAATAAAGATATAAAAAGAATTGAGAAACTTTTAAACATGAATAAATATGTATTAGGAAAATTGTGAAAAATTTGACTATAGTTAACATAAAAATAGTGATTCATCCGTTTTCCTTTTCCTTAAATTTCTAACTACTCAAATGAAAAACAAATTTGTAGATGCTGAGGTAATTGATCTTTGGATGCACTCATTATCCTTTAATTTCATAGAAAGATAGATGTTTCTGATATATTGAACCTAGGATGACATTTTATGAACTTTCTAAAATTGGGATGTGAAAGTAATACATTAATGCAATCTCATTTTTAAAAATTCACACAATACTTGATTCTGAAGAATCAAAGTTTAAGGTTTTGTGACTCAGACAAGTCAAACCTCTGTGTCTAATGCTTTGCAAACAAGCTCATGCACACATATTCAAAGGAATATTTATTTAAAGATAAATTAGTTCACATTATACATATATGTTAACATCAGTTGTTTTTTTTCTGTGTGAATATTTAGTATGTTTTTCTATCATTATGAGGACATTATTCTATTTGTAATGCCCCCATATTGTTCATAGGGTGCAAAATATGATTTATTTTTTACTTTTCTCCTTTTTATAATTAAGATTTATTTTACTTTTTAATATTGCATGTTTTCTTCCCTCCAGCCCTTCCTTGATGTGGCAACCCCTGACTTAGCTGTCACTAAACAAGGAGGTTCTCAGGGCAAAGTGAATGTGCTGTCAGCCTGCTCCATCAGCCTCCCCTAGATTGGCAGAGACAATCAAAGGAAACAGAGGTGATGACTGTGCATTTCCCATTTTAATGTTTCATTCTCTGGCTTATATACAGAACCAAATAGTGGATTTCCACATGGGCCAATCACATTAAAGGTTATCCCATCACACCACACCACGTAGCACAAGCCTGGTAACATGGTGATCATGCACTGAGCAGGAGTTCAGAAGTCTTGTTCACCCAATCAGCTATACCCATGATTGGGTTTCAGCTCTGCCCAGCACCTTCCAGCTGGTGCCATCTTAGATATCTGTTACAAGTTAACTTTCATTTTCCCAGAAACAAGGCATTTCTCATAAGCCTCCATTTCCTGAGTCATCACACCCTGATATCTTTCAAACTCCTCCCATGTTTCTGCCATCCTCAAATTCATAGTCTCTTTAATTATATTTGCTACATAGATATATAAGTACATGTAGGCACATACACATTCACACACATATTTATGTCTATAAATATATTCTACTTAGTCTGTTTTTTTTTGCTAATGTTTAATTATGTATATCTGTGTGTGGACATAAGCATATGAATGCAAGTGACTATATAGGACAGAAGATAACATCAGGTCCTTTGGATAAAGAGTTATAAATGTTTACAAATTCCCTTATGTGGAATCTGTGAATAAAGCAGATGTCATCTAAAGGAACAGTGTATTTTCTTAACTGCTGAGTCATCTCTACAGTATGCATATTTTCATTTATTTCCAAATGATTTCTATATCACTTTATAACATAATTCTTCAACTTTTACATATGGACTACTTGAATGTGCTTACTCTTTGTGGCTCTATCTATAAAAGAAGGGTTATTTCAAATTTGTCAAATTATTACAAATTGCTTGGTCATGGTGGTTTCCTATTTCCGTGCTAAATCAATTATGACATAATGTTTTGTTTGAATTTAATTTTGTCATGGAATATCTTTTTTCTCCATCTATATTGATTGAAAGTTGTGCTGGGTATTGTATTTTGGGATAGCATCTATGGTCTTTTAAGGTCTGAAAGACATCTGTTTAGTTTGTTCTGGGATTTAGGTTCACTGATGGGAAATCAGGTGTGATTCTGATAGGTCTCCCGTTAATGTTACTTGGCCCTTTTCCCTTGCAGCTTTTTATAGTCCTTTATTCTGTACATATAGTGTTTTCATTATTATGTGACAGGACGATTTTCTTTTCTGGTCTAATGTACGTGGAGTTCTATATGTTTCTTATATGGTTATAGGAATCTCTATTTTTAGGTTTGGGAAATTTTCTTCTATGATTTTATTGAAGATGTTTTCTAGTCCTTGGAGTTGGGAGTCTTCTCTTTCTTCTATTTTTTTTTTTTTGAGGTTCCATCTTTTCATAGTCCTTGGTTTCCTGAAGGTTTCAAGCTTCATGACAGAGCAACAGTATTAAAAACAGCATGGTACTGGCATAGAAACAGACCAGGTGGTCAATGGAATCGAATTGAGGACTCATAAATAAACCTACACACCTATTGTCATTAAATTTTTGTCAATGAAGCCAACACCATATAACAGAAAAATGAAAACATCTTCAACAAATGGTGCTGGTTCAACTGGATGTCAACATGGAGAAGGATGCAAATAGACCCATATTTATCACCCCACACAAAAGTCCAAGTGGACAAAAGAACTAATCATAAAACCAGACACACTAAATCCAATAGAAGAGAAAGTGAGAAAAGCCTCAAACTCATTGGCACAGGTCACAACTTCCTGAACAGAACACTAATAGCTCAGGCTGTAAGACCAACAATCAATAAATGGGACCTTATGAAAGTGAAAGGTTTCTGTAAGGCAAAGGACACTGTCATTAAATCAAAACAGAAGTCTACAGATGGGGGAAAAAATCTTCACCAACCCCACATCCAAAAGAGGGCTAATATCTAAGATATATGAAACCAACAAACCAAATAGTCTAATAAAAAATGAGGTACAGGACTAAGCTGGGAATTCACAAAAGAGGAATCTGTAAAGGCCAAGAGACACTTGAAGAGATGTTCAACATCACTGGTCATCATGTAAATGCAACTTAAAATGACTGAGATTCTATCTCACATTCCTCAGAATGGCAGAATGGTTAAGATCAAAAACTCAAGTAATAACATATGCTGGTGAAGATGTGGAAGAAAGAGAAACTCTCCCTCATTTCTTGTGCACATGCAAACTTGTACAACCACTTTGGAAATCAATCTGGCAATATCTTATAAAATTGATAATAGCTCTACCTCAAGACCCAGCCATTCTCCTCGGTATATATCCAAAAGATATTCCACTAAACTGGAGGGAGCCAGCAGGCCTGGCTTGCCTTAGCTGGCAGATTAACCTATCTTGGCAATAAAGCCCTGGGCCAAGGCTGGCCTTCACCACCCCTGATACCACAACTCAGATAACAAATATATTTAGTAATAACTATAAACTGTTATATTAGGCCAGTAGATCAGCTGGTGGTCTGGTGGGAGGCCCTCAGGCCTGGCTCCTCTGACAACCCCTAGCTGGACCTTTTATGATCTTATTCTTTTTTTGACTTATTTTATAAACCAAATAGCTAATAGAACCTCCTCTTTGTATTTTTGAAGAGCAATTTATTACCCCGATAGTAAGTAGCAGAATTCTTGGTGTTTCTTTAAATATGTTCTCTAAAGTAAGTACATCAGAATCAGCCAACAAAATATATTCCATATAATGATAAATATATCATTGAGGAAATTGCTTATGAATTATTTCTAATGGGTTTTTTACAAAATATTGACACACAGTTGGACTACTCAACGTTCCCTGTGGAAGCACATTCCAATTATACTTCTTGATTGCCTACTCTTATTTAGAATAGGTACAGAGAAAGCAAACTTTTCCCTGTCATTCTTATGCAACAGAATTTGAAAAAAAAGCAGCCTTTCAAATTAATTACTATAATAGGCCTTGACTTTGTTAATAAATAAGTTAAAGTTATACCATGCTACAAAGGACTGATAGGTTGAATTACTCTATGGACAGCTCTTAAATCTGTTACCATTTTGCATTTCTCTGATTTTTTTTCTTTATCACAAACACAGAATTCCATGGGCTGATAGACTCTTCTATATGACAAGCCTCCAGCTGTCCTTTTACCAATTGTTCAAGAGCCTCAAAATTGTCTTTGTTATGGGCCACTGCTCTTGCCAAGCTGGTTTATTTGATAGCCATTTCAAGGGTAAGGGTGTTGGAATTTCACGAGTGCCTGGGGTATCTTGTGTTTGGACACTAGACACAGTTTTTGATTGCTCTTAAGTTCTCATCATATCAACACCTTCTCCAGAAGCATTCATAAGCTCAATGCCTATGGTGTTCTGTGTTTGGATACTGTACAGCTTGTGACTGCTCCTGAATACTCATATCAACACCTTCCCAGAAGCATCCATAATTTCAAAGCCTATGTGTTCTATGTTTTGAGATTAGACACAACTTGTGATTAATTTTGAGTACCCATATAAATAACTTCCCCAGAAGCATCCATCATTTGTTATTTCTGGGATTTCAGAAATATTCACATAAATACCCCATTGTTGTAAAAGATCCTTTCCCCGTAAATTTATGGATATGTCAGCTGTATAAGGTCTTAACTTCACTGTTTGTCTTTCTGGTCCAACACAATTAAGCCTCAGTACACTTTGTTGTATGTGTGTAAACTTACCAATTCCTATAAACTGTGTATGAACCTTTTGAAGAGGGCCTTTTGGATTTCAGGACTCCTGGGATAGAATACTGATATCAGCTCCTTGATCAAGCAATCCTTCTATTTCAATACCCTTCATTTCTATTTTTAATTTTGGTCTCTTATAATTCACTATTGTTTGCCAAAATACACATTTTCCAGTATTCCCAAATGCTCCTGTTCCTTCTATTGGAACAGTCTTGCCCTTTTTGTAAAATAACAATAGTAGCTGAACAATTCTATCCCCTGCATTAATTTTCATCTCTTTCCTTACAGATACCATAATTTTAATTTCTTCCTTGCTATCTCCATCTATAATACCTGGATACACAATCAATCCTTGAGAAGTTAATCCACTTCTTCACACAATTAATCCAACTGTCCCTGATAGTAAAGGACCATAAATATCTGTGGTTAATTTATAACATTCATCTGTTTGAGATAATGCAATAGATTCATCTTTGACCATATCTAAAGCTGCACTGCCTTCAGTAGCATGCAAAAGATCAGCAATAGGTCATTTTGTTCTTTCTGACTGTTTCTCTCTGGCTGGATGATTGATGATGGTTCATTGTTGGGGTAGTGTTAAGGATTCTAAATGTTAATTGGTACTGTTTGCTGTCTGCTATTTATATTGACTCTGATTGGTTAAATAAAATGCCAAGGCCTGAGATTGGGCCAGGACAGAGAAAGGTGGAACTTACTGAGATTAGAACAAGAAACTTGCACTTTAGACAGAGGATTAAGGCATTCCAGCCAGGAGCAGCAGGAAAGAGGAAACACACCATGGGTTAGAAAAAAGAACCTCATTCCACATGGCCAGGAACATCGGCATATCATGGAGAGTGGCAGTCTAAGGGGACATATGTATATATGGGGTCATATTTGGGTAATAGAATTAAGAGCTAGCTTAGATGGTCTAGAATTGCACAATTCCGGCCAAGGCTTGTTAAAATCCATGCGGTCTCTGTGTGCTCATTTATAATGTCTGGATAAGAATTAACTGCCACCAAACCAATAAATAATAATATAAATACTATTAAACAATTTAACTAATTATTTCTACAAATGGCATCCAACGTAATTTAACTAATTAATTTTTTTCTAAGTTCATATTTTTTTTTTTTTTTTTTGCTACAAGACCTCGCACTGGTAGGTCCCTCTCTTTATTTCCCTGGAAGATGTTTCTGTTACTTTCTTTTTGGATCTACAATCCCAGCACCAGTGTTTACCTTTACTACAAGGACTACAAAATCCTGGAGGCTTCGATCTTCCATTGTTATTACACACCACTCTTTCCCTTCTGCGATCATGTTCTGCAGAGTCAAAGCACCTGTCTTTTCAAACCCTGATTCAGTTTGAGCTCTGGAGGTTTCAACTGTATAATATCTTTGGAAATGCCAAGTCCACCACATTTAAAGCACTGACAAAGACCCCTAGCTATGGGTTGCACTATGATATTAGCCTGATGCTCCTGAAAACTCATATCAGTTGTTTGCTTATCCACACATCTCTTGGGGCTCCTCAAGCTTTCAATAGTCTAACTGCTCTTTGACATTCAGCATTCGCATTCTCAAATGCCAAGGCATTTATCAACTCCCATGTGGCATCAAGGTTTTCTACAACTCTCTCCATAGGTGAAGACAATCTCCCTAAAAATTCTGAGACGTTTTCATCAGGACCTTGTATTATCTTAGTAAATGAAGTAGATATTTCACAGACCCAGCAACCAAATCCCAAGCTCTCAGAGCTGTAACACCACATTGGTCTATCACAACATCTTCAAGTTGAATCTGTTCCCGTATGTCAGCATAATGTCCCTCATCAAGTAGTTGGTCTTTTATAACATTTATTCCCCTTGTTATACTCTGTTGCTCTAATTTCATGGCTTCAAGCCTCCACAATAATAACCTTTGTAATTGCTGACTACCTTTTAGTACAGCTGGCATTAATCCCTTCCAATCTTCCGGAATGACTCTATTTTGTACAACCCAATTATTTAACATTTGCTTAATGAATGATAAATGCATTCCATAAGAAAAATAGACTTCTTAAATCACTTTGAATCCAATATGTCTATTGGACACCATGTTAATTCCTGATTGATTTGATCATTGTTATTACCAGGCCTAATTTGAAACATAACTGAAAAAGCCGATGGTCACTGTGTAGTACCAGGTATCTCCTCTGGGGGCGCACTTCGTCAACTTTAACAGTATTGCCTACCTGGTCGTCTACTGCTGCATGCAGTGGCTGTGGAGACCTAGCTAGGAAAGAATGTGGGATATTGTCAGTTTCAGTTGCCTGCCTTGGCCTTGGCAGATTTTTCTTAAGCTCCTCAATCTTCATTTGCATACATTCTAATTGTGAGGCTGTAGCAAGCTCCTTATGATAAACCAATAAAATAGAAAAAAGTAAACAACATAAAAATCTGATCTGATTGAAAAAAAAGATAACAGTTGCAAGCATTGCCATTTTGTCAATAACAGTGTCATAGTTTCAAAACCTGCAGTTTCCTCTCCAGTTTTGAAAACCAAGTTACCCATAGTGCCTTACCAATGTTGCGTGCCACCTGAAACTACAACCTTGTTAGCAATGATACTTATTAATAACTTAAATTGTTATATGAAGCCAGTGGAGCAGCTGGTGGCTATGTACGAGTCCTCCAGGGCTGGCAGGGCAGATGCTGGGGCTGGGTGGAAGGCTGGCAGGGCAGATGCTGGGGCTGCCTGGGAGGCTGGCAGGGCAGATGCTGGGGTTGGGTGGGAGGATGGCAGGCCTGGCTGAACTTAGCTGTCAGCCTGACCAATCCAGGGGATAAAGCCCTGGGCCAAGCGTGGCCTTCAGCACCCCTGAAACTACAAATCCGTTAAGTAATATATTTATTAATAACTGTAAACTGTTCAGAGGAGCAGCAGGCAGTCTGGTGGTAGACTGGCAGGCCTGGATTGCCTGACTTGCCTTAGCTGGAGGCTTGAAATCCACCATGGCCTTTTCACAATAATTAAATACACAAGACCTTTTAGTTTTTCAGTGCTTAGGTCTTAGCTGAGGAGATTCTCAACTGGAACCTGACCACCTAATATCAACCAACCATGTAGCTTGCTACACCTTCAGAACTCACATGAAGATGTGCTGCTGCTTCCAAGTCCTACAGACATGAGAGCTTCCTCTGTAAAACCCAGGGTTCCTTTCTTCACCCCAGGAAGTCCCACCTTCCTATACTCTTTCTGCCCAGCTAATTGGCCATCAACAACTTTTTTTTCTTCTTTCTTTTTTTTTTTAATTTTTTTAAATACTTTATTTTTTTTTCTTCAAGTTACATCTCAGTCACAAACCCCTCCCTACTCCCCCTTCCTATCCCGCCCTTCCACCCTCTTCCCCCCAGAAGTTTCCCCTTTCAGTCCAACAGATGGTTCCTTCTCCAACAACAGTAAATATTATACAAAACAACAGATATAAATATGCCACATTTATGAGAGTTAAATGGCCCAGTATACCTTCCCAATGTCCAGTTCATACATATTTGGCCCTTGACTTTAGCATTCTACTATCTAACCATCTCCATGAGTTTAAAGGTCTATATCTGACTCAACTTTCATACTAACTTGCAACACACTTTTAGAGTATCTTCTTAGATGTATAACACCCTCTTGATTCCTAAACAACTCAAAATTTAACTATGAGACTCTAGCTGTCTATTCTTCAACCACCTCAGAGACCTGAGAGGGATAAATATATCTGCTTATATAGGAAGTGCAGGGCCTGCAGCTTCCAAAACTAAGAAAGGACATACCAATGACTGCCTGGACAGTTCCCATTTTCTCTCCATACATTCCTGCATCAGTCTTCAGCCTTTAGGTCCTGTTTCTCTGACAGACATTTGTTGTAGAGCAGGGATTATGAAGGACTTACCTACCCTGTCTTGGCAGAGTTAGGCTGTCGACTTCCTTGCTACCAAGTTTTGTCCTTTTTGGACAGCAGTCTGTCTGCAGTTGGTGCAAGGGGTTTTTTCATGCCAAGAGATAGGCTTGCCACTAATTCAACCATCTCACACGGGAGATTCTTCGATGCTTATCTTCTACTTGGAGTAGAATAGGGGGTGCTGTCAGGAGCTGATATGTCTCGATATGAAAAAAAAAAGAAAGAAAATCTTAATTTAAGATAACATCTTTGAATACCATATTCTGCAGATCTCTTGGGGTTTTTGAAGATGCCCTATCCATCTCTTGTATTTAGATAAGCAAATGTTGCTGATCTCTTAGCAACTTTTTATTAACTAGTCAGAGAGTGCTTCAGAAAGGATAGTTACGAGATCTTTGAGCACTGAAATCAGCCTCTGAGAACCAATGTATTAGACCTTTCTCCAAAATATTTGGCTTTAATATAAGTGAATAGATGTCTGAATATCCACTATACCATGTGCAAAACTAAAATCCTGGTACATATTTATTATTTAGCTTCATTATGCAGACAAAATATATAATTCAAACTGGCCTGTAGATTTATGCAGATTAATTGTGGAACTAAAATATTTTTTGTATTGAGTGACAAAACAATATTTGGCTGCATTAAAGCACACAAAAGTATCTGTAAACAGGCAGATCACTTACATATGCCGACATTTGGGTAAAAGTTTATGTCTTTGTCTTTATCATAATGTAAACTTATAATATATTAACATCAAACATTAAAGTGCTTAAGTGGTAAGAAACATTACCTCATATTAAAATTGTACATGGCATGAATTAACCAGTTCATTCTTATTCTCTAGATTTTATAAACCAGACATCCTCACCTGAATTATAAAGCAAAGCACAGACTTTAATATATTTTACAGTTATTTCGTAATATGCCAGCTAAGAATATAATCTGAATTAGTTAATTATTTTATTCATAAATGCAGTGATCTCCAAATTTAAATCATGGTAAGACTCTAATTAGCACTTTATACTGAACTCTACTCCACCTAAAGTAAAAACTAAAAATAATGCTTAAATTATCCTTAAGCTTTTCTATCACTATCTAATGCTTATGCAAATATTGAAATTAATAAGATGCATAGTTATATTAATATATATGCATATCTATATTTTATAGAAAATAACCGGTTCCTCTGCAAGAGGAGTAAGTGCTCTTAGCCACTGATCCATATCTCCACCCTGATGTATCTATTCTTAATTTTCTTCAAAGACTACAATTGTAATTCAAGCAAAGAAATTGTAAAATTACACTTAGATCCTGTCTCTATGAATGTTATTTAAATAATGAAGTAGTCTTACATGTAATGGATGAGCTAGATGGTTTGTCCCCATATGCTTAATCTGTTTTTTCCATATTTAAATTGATTTCTTATAGGCATAATATACACTAGCAAATAATGTTTAGATATTTTGAATAGAAACATATGAAAAACTTCATATCAAAATGTCAAAGATACTTATAAAGTGAATATCCTTATAAAATTATAGAGATATAGATCATATTGATAGATGGCAAATGATAGATAGATGCCAGATAGATACAGATAGATGATATATAGATATATATATATATAGATAGATAGATAGATAGATAGATAGATAGATAGATAGATATTGAGATCCAGATAGATCATAGGCTTTCTCAAAGAACCAGAAGAAAGGACAAAAGAAACTTATTTCTGTGTATGTGTCCAGGAGCATTGCTTCTTAAAACAGCTATTATATGTCCTCCCCCCGTTATTGGCTTTTGTTAAACATTGAATCAAGGACTAACTTAATTCTAAACAGAATTTGTCAACAAATTTGGTTCATATATACAATTGTATTCTTGGTAATTTTTAAGGTTTCTATTCTTTAATTTTAGTTATGTGAGATTTTTCAATTGATGTCTATTTAATAAAATAAAGCAGTATATTAGAAAATTCCATTTAATTGATGATAATGAAGATCAATAATTACCTGCTAATACAAAGCTTTCTAGAACTAATAAGAGCATTGCTTGACTATATATACCCATTGATATTTTTTCAAGATACAAAAAGAAATAAACAAAGTATATATTATTTCATTGTATTCATGCAATATTGTCTGTAAATATATATTTACATATTATATATATTTATATAATTTATAAATATATATATATTATTTTAAGAAAAGAAAGGATGCCAGAAAGATATGGAAATATATGAATAGAATGGAAACAATTCTTTTTTTTTTTTTTTTTTTTTTAGGCAAGAAAGAAATAAACCCCTTCTCCCCCCCCCACACACAATGGAGGTGGAGAGTTTTTACTTCCTACTAAACTTGAAAGTGCATTGATGAAAAACAATTAGAAAACTGAAACAATTCCTGAAGGTGGAGTTGCTTGAAAGTAAGTCATTATAATAGCTACAATTATGACTAATAAAAGTATCAAGATTATAATGGCTGATATAAATGTTTGAGATTGATTTGAAGCCCTCAAAAGTGGAAGATATAAAACCACATGTGAGAAAACACAGCAGTAAAATATAATTAATGTATACTTTAAGATTGTCATGTTTTTAATGATGGTCATTGAGAGAGATAAGAAAAAGCCCCCGATTTTGCTTTTAGAAGAGGCCCTCCCACATTTTGCTTTAACTTAGCTCTTAGCCACTGCAGCCTATAAAAGAATAAAGTAATAAAATCAGCCAGGATAGCTTAGCCCCTTCTCAAACCTTGAGCCCAGGGAAACAGAGACCATCTTGTAAGCCACAGACAACAGGGACCTTCAAAGGAGAATGGCTCAGAGTTTATACTTTCAACCTCTGACAACAGTCAGTCTGGAGTTTGCTCTTGCAGAGAGAACCGATCTCTGAGTCCTGTTTTAAAGGACTTGTCTAACAAGGTTTGCTTAATAGTTTTATGGGCTATTAATTGTGTAAATGTTAAGCTAAGGGTAATGACTCCATTCTGAGGAGGAACAGGCTTATCAGGAGTTCCCAGCCATATTTTACAGTACCAGAGGCACCTCTGGTATTTTTATGGTCTGGCCACCTGGCCTAGATCAATCTGTCTAATGCCAATTATGCTCAGCCAATCACATAGCAACAAAGCTTGAGAACCCTCCAACGACCTACCACTTAGCCTTTAATAGCCTCTCCTTCTCAGGGCTCAGGGCAATTTCCTCGAATCCTTCCTTGGAAATCGAGTCCAGCCCCTGACCTGGGCTTATAAATAAAGATCCTTTTGTTCTTGCATGGAGCACGGACACCTCGTGTTCTTTGGTGTTTTGCAAAGCAGCACAGCAGTCATCATGTTGGAGAGAATATTGTCACAGGATATACATTTTTCAGATTATGAATGTAGATGAACAATATTTGGATGATGAGAAAAAATAAGTAAATCCAGTTGTGAATTCTAATGGCCTAGCTATTATTTGTATCTGTAGAGGAGTAAAGAAACAATTTAGGACAATAAATGATTGCTCCCTGAGGCTTACTCAGATTTCTTATAGCACTAAGAACCACCTGGTCAGGGTTTGTACCACCTATAGTAGTAAGCTGTGCTCTCTCATATAAGTCATTAACCAAGAAAATTCTAGAGAACTGTTTACAGAAATATGATAGAGGCATTTTCTCATTTAAGAGATATTTTTCTAGATAAAACTAAATTGTTTCAAGTTGACAAAAAAAAAACTAACCAGGTCAAGAAGCATTTCATCTGGAAACAATTTCAATAAAGAATAGTGAGCTCACTATCTCATTCAACAGATGGTTTTTAAATATCATACTGGATGTACTAAAATTAACATGTTCATTTGTGTTCTATTAGCATTCATATATCATTAGAGAAAACCGATAACATAGGTAACACTAAATCTAAATGATAGATAACATGACAATCACAGCTCCAGGAGAGAAATGCCTTTTTACTTTGAGGATAAAAATAATTAGAGAGAGCTTTTTCAAGAAGATAATCTCAAATTCATGTCTTAAATGTCACTTAAAATGACAAAAATCCCCCCATTAAAATAAGAGACAAAATAGATAGCATTGTTTCCCCTCTTTCACCTTAGCAAGATGTCAAATTTGCTTGGTGTTCATCTCAGAAACATGATCTGAAAATATCACTTGCAATACCCAAACTCATTTCTTTTCTTCAAATTGTGAGAGAAGTCTACTCCTTTAGCTGGAAACTGCTTCAGAAATGAATATATTATTCACTTAACCAACATGCATGATGATAAATGCGTAGATCCCATCTAAATTACATTTAGTGTACCTAAAATAAAACATGCTCACTGTATTTTTCAACTCATATGAATACATTTTGGTGTTTATAAGCTGCTAACTTGAAAATGAGGTCAATGTTGAAATCAAGAAATAGAAAAGGATTTCACATTCACAGGAAGTAACTATGCATTTATAGAGAAGTGACTAAATCTTTTCTGGAATCAATCCTAATTAAAGAGTACCTTCACCGTTAATATACAGTTAATTTTAAATTTAGGAAATCAGAATTAGAATATTTTCATCTTTATTTGTAAATTAAAATTAGTAACAGTTTAAATGATTTTTATCAGTTGAAACATATTCTAATGACCTCAAATCATTGTCTATTTTTCACCACTTTTTCAGTTTTATCTGTTTCTCTATATTACATTGCTTCTTTATCTAATTACAAAGATTTCCTCAATTATTGTTTTATAGCTAGATTCTCCTGACCTCAGTGTTTGCACTAAAAATAAGTTTAATGTCCAAATAGTTTAAAATAGATTACATAAAAGATAAAAGATTCTGAGTCTTCAAAGGTGCTTGATGATAACTAGGACAATCACTAGCTCTGGTTATATATTAACATAACATTCACCCAAGCTGTCGCTCATTTATGTGGAATTTTACAAATGCATGATTTTACATTATTGTGAAAATTACTGATGGTTGAGAATTAGAATAACATCCATTGAATTATAGATCACTTTAAACATTTCAATAGCTGAATAAGCATTCCAAGACCATTTTATTCAAGGTTTCTAGAAATAAGATACTGTTTCAGCAAAAGCTAATGCCTAGCAGAACATACAACAAACATATTTAGAGACCAATTTATCTTTGTCACCTTTGTTTCTTGATTTTTTTAAAATAACCATTGTTGGACCAAGCAAATTACCTACCATATTTGGTTTCCAGAAAAAAATATGAAACTCCCAATTGGAGACAAACATTTTTGTACCTACCACAACATGTATAAAGACTGATGCAAATACTAACATTCCTAATCCTCCGTCATTTCTTAATATCGAACTCTGTGCTCACCCCTAAAAGGAAAATAAAGAACAGACAGAAAGGGGTGAGGATACATTGAATATAATCTGATTTTATATTTTTCTGAGCAAAGTAGCTCAAGTGATAACCCAAATTACTCATTTTATTTGTGTGCATGCTCATATGCCATTCTCCATGGCAACAAATGGATACTGTTTCAACTAGTCTTGGATTGAAAATATTTTGACTGACCTTGATAATGTGTGTCAAATGGAGCATTGTAGGACTTTCAAGTCCAAACTGTAAAGGGCTGCCAAGTTTCATTTTATTACTCTTAGACATCATCTTTTTTTCCTTGAGATACTAGAACCACCTACACAAATCAAGTCTTTCAAAACAAAGATGTTTCTTTTGACAGCCAATTTTCAGTCTCCATCTAAATTGACTGTACCAATAATTATTTGAATAAATACTTTTGGATGTTCCAGATAAACCAACTTTTTTGTTTATTCAAGCCAATAGAATCATGAGAAATAATATAATTGCTTTATTAAATTTTATGAACTTTCATACACAATGACAAGTAATGGCAAATTTCTTCTAGACCTATATTATACATATAATTTCATCCATTTAAAATGTTCCTGTAAATTTGAATGGATTTTCTTTTTGCTACCTGACAGAAGACATGTATAGATAAGTGATAATTGATATACAATGAGTGTTTTAAAGATGTTATTCAAAGAACTAGGGAACATAAAGAGTACACATGACAAAAATAGAATTCTCAATGCCTTAGAGTGTTAGACAAAGCAAAATATGAGCAGTGAATGCTTATGTACATATTCATTCATAAAAGGGAACTGGTATGAAAAAGATGGATATGTATCAGCATTTAAAAATTTTGCATGGTATGAAATTAAGCTAAATATTTCAACCTGGGTCAATGTAAGATGTAATAAGAAATGAAACAAACAAACAGGACGTGGTGGCGTCCGCCTTTAATCCCAGCACTCTGGAGGCAGAGGCAGGTGGATCTTTGTGGATCTCGAGGCCAGCCTGGTCTACACAATGAGTTCCAAGACAGTCAAGGCTACACTGAGAAACCATGTCTCGGAAGAAAAACAAAAAAAGTAAAAACAAACAAACCAAAAATAAAACCAAGCATTGTCCAGATCATGAAGGCAGAGGAGAATTAATCAGTAAACTTGATATATTTTATTAGTGTTTCAAACATGGATTGACATAATTCTGTCTCAGAAACATTTATAAAAGTAAAAAATACATATAACTCTTCTAGTTTTATTCATAACAGGCTATCTATCAGAGACTTGGATGAGACCAATGGCATAAATGACAGGAAAATATAGCAAAATATATTAAAAATCATACAGAAAAGAGTAGAGCTTAGGTATTCTACGTGTAAACATCTCCTGGTATGTAAAGTAATGGTGAGAAGATGAGGCAATAGATATTTAATCAAAATTTTAGATATTCTAGAGCATACAAATGTCACAACATGAAGACACACAGCAAATGTTTATAAACTGTCAATTAAGGAAAATAAGCTACCAGGTATTGATCTGACTCATCAATTTAAGTTTAATAACTGTCTCATCAAAGTTAAATTTAATTAGATATTAATAACTGGAGTTTTTAGAAAATTTTCAAATGTTTCAAAATTAGATATAAGTACATTAATTCATGAGAAAAAGAAAATATAAGATAAATTATAAAATACTATACTAAGTGAGGAAAATCAGACTAGGAAAGATAAATAAAACATCTTCTCATATTTGAAGTTCCAACTCTGAATTTCCAGATATGAATATATTATGAATAAACCAGAGAGACTAACAAAGTAGAAAAAAAAAACAAACAAAAAACCAAAATCAAAACAAAGAAACAAAAACCATTTAACACACATGAAAGTCAATGGAAGGAATTTTAGAGAGGATGATAGGAAGACAAAGATTCTATGAAGTAAAAGAGCAGTAAATTGGAATCAATTTAACTCAAAAAGAGGAGTAAGGGCAGTAAGTGGTTAAGAGATGGAGGAAAGATAAATACCATTAATAATTTTGAAAAAACAACAAAGCAATATATCATAAATGTATAATACATAATATGTAAACGTATATATACACTTACACATACTTTTTTTTTAATGAACTTCCAACACTTGGCATGCGGTTTCTCTCAAGAGCCATGGACTATAAAACAAAAACTCCTATGTCAGGCATAGGAAACCTTCCTTTGATTTGTTGGTCAAGGGAGTCAAAGAGACTACAAATTAGCACAGGTTATTTCGTTGCCCTGTTTGCTTTCCAGAACATAGAGCTAAGATGCTGTTGCTACAGATAAAACAGACTCTGGACACAGGACTGTGGGAATGGAGCTGTAACTGACCTGAAAGGGTGCTCTCCAAGGACTATTTCATAATATCCACAGATGCAATGCAAGTGACTATGGGAGAAAAGCAACATTTCTACCCGTGAACCACAATGACTAGGACAGCAAAATGCCTCTAAGGGTATAACAATAGTTCTAACATCTTGGGAGTATGGAACATATAACAGACAGAGAATGTTTACGGGCAGGTCACTGGAAATTCACGAGTCAAATAAGACTGAGATGGTTGACATACATCTCAGAGAGAAAAAAAAATAGTTAATGAAAGAAAGTATATTGAGGTTCTGTGACCTTGTTTTCTTTTCACTGTCTACTTCTAACTTCAGAGATTTGCTTCTATTCTGATAATACTGCTTCCAGTCACTTCCATATTACATTCTCTCTGAAGGTCACAGCATCAAGAAAATGCCAATAACTTTGGGACATAATTACATGTTTTGTCTGATAGGATTTCCATGAGAGTTGTCACTTAATTTTGCTAGCAAAATAAGAAAAAATTAAATTCAAAGAACTCATGCCCTACATATGTTCTGTCTTTTGCCATGTAATTTCCTGTAGTAACTTGTCCTATAGACTATGGCTTCCATGAGCAGAAAGGCCAATGTTCTCCTTTTATCTCTGCACTGAGAAGGTCAGTTAGTCTTGAAAGAAAAAACAGTTCAGAAAATTTAGGCCAGAGGTACTGAGACTGCATGCTTTATACTTTAATGGATAGCTGTAGAAGAATTAGCATAAATTTAAATATGACTGTGGTACTCTCTTCTCTGAAAGTAGCTGCTCTACTTTCCCCTTTTTGAAATAGTTACATGAAAGAGACAACTACTTTCTCAAGAGAAGCCTTGATTGCATGAGCAAGACCCCATAGCACAAAACTTGGAGAAGAAGAAACAGAAATTTGAAATGAGATACCTTTATTCTCACAAACACAAACGTATACACATAGGCACTGTTTTAAAATGCTAATATGTATGTTATCCTTAATACAAAGAGTGAATTGATGAACTACAAAATGTGATTTTAGATGTAAAGATTAAAACATTGAAATTGTTCATAGTATTAAATCTTGAAAAGCAGTAAAAGAGCACAGGGCCTTTTATCTCAACTTAACTGTTTATGGACAGAATAACTTTACTAAAATTCCCAATCTGAAGACTAATATGGTATTACTCTAGCTAAGACAGGTTTAGCTTCTAGTTTAAGGCTTCTATACTTTTAAAATTGCAGAGACACAAGTGAAGTTTCATTGGACATTATACATAGAATAGGACCAAATTATATTTGCAATAGCTTCCTGGTTTACTCTCAAGTCTGTAATTTGGATTGCTTCCATGAAACACACACACACACACACACACACACACACACACACACACACACACTAAGGATTACAGAGCATTCTGGAAGAAGGGACAGAAACATTGTAAGAGAATCAGGGAATTTGAAGTGTGATTGTATCTCCTAGTACTATCAAAAGCTAACCACAAAAATCCTTAACAGCATGACTAACAAAGCAAAACATTAACAAAGTTGACAATAAAGGACATGCCAAAGGTGACTGGGAAAAGCCCTCAAGGCCTCAACATTGCACAAAGTACTATATAGGCAACTGAGGAAAGCTAGAACCTGGAGAAATGGTCTTCCTCATTGCAAACCCAACAACTGGTTGTTCAACAACAAAAGCTCAGCCCTGAAAACATATATACAAGTCAAATTATACAGACTGAGAAGTTTACATTTAAGAATGTGTGTGTGTGTGTGTGTGTACATATATGCATACCATAAAATTAGAGCTTAAAAGGTCATGAATATGAAGGAGAGCAGAGAGAACTATATGAGAGAATTTATAGGAAGCAAAGGGGAAGGAGAAATGCTATAATTATAGTATAGTATCAAAATTAAAAAAAAATACTCAGTATTTCTTTGGGCATTTATTTCTTTATTTTAACTGGATTCATTGTTTCGTTAAATTATCAGGAATGTTGTGAATTGGTTCAGTCTGTGTTATGACCTAATTTCTTCTTTCCTATAATCTTGTCTTCAATACTTTTAGACCTGTTGGGGATCGTGTGGGAGGAGCACCAGAACAGCTTTAGAACAAATGGAATGCAGCCCACCAGTTAACATAACCACAAAGGGTGTGCCTCAGAGAAGCATAGCGCTGAGGAGTATGTATCCTGAGGTCTTCATGATTTTGTGGAGTTTTCCTCTGCTTACAGCATTCACATCACATCCCTCACAATGAGTTGTATGAAAACTCTCAGGAGGCTTTTAACCTCTCACTGGACAGTGTCACTGGCGCTTGCAATAATAATGTTTGATTTCCTTCTGGCACCACTGCTGAAACAACTTAGAGATGTAGAGTGTTAGAAAGATTTTGAAAATATCGATTATTAGTGAAATTAGTTTAAGATATTTTTGTTGTTGGCTCTTAAGATTTCATGAACAATTTAAGGTTCACAAAGGCACACTCTTAAGAGTTGAGCTAGGGAGATTTCATGGTTAGAAAACAATGAAGCCTGAAAGGAACTGGATGATGTCCCTCTCTTTAGCTAAAGCTGCATTGATGGTCAGAGTTGTAGAAAGAAATAAATTAAATTACGTTGGGTGCCATTTATAGAAATAATTAAATTATTTATCCAGTGTTTATATTATTGTTAATTGGTTCACGGTTGTTAATTCTTTAAGCAGCCATTATAAAAGAGTACACAGACACCATGTGGATTTTAACAAGCTTTGGCCTGAATTGTGCAATCCTAGCCCATCTAAGCTAGCTCTTAATTCTATTGCCCAGATATGATCCCATATATACATGTGTCCCCTTGGACTGCCATTCTCCACGATATGCCGATGTTCTTGGGCATGTGGAACGAGGTTCCTTTTTCTAACCCATGGTGTGTGCCTCCTTCCTGCTGCTCCTGGCTGGAATGAATTAATCCACTGTCTAAAGCACAGGTTTCCTGCTCTAATCCCAGGAAGTCCCACCTTTCTCTGTCTTTGCCCAATCTCAGGCCTTGGCATTTTATTTAACCAATCAGATTCAATGTAAGTAACAGACAGCAAGCAGGACCAATTAATTAACATTTAGAATGCTTAGTACTACCCCAACAATTCCCTCCTTTTGTCTAAAAAAAAAGGCTAAATTTTTTAACTCATACAGTAAAAACAATATGAACAAATATGAAACAATCAAGAAAATCATATATAAAAGTTATACACATAATGTTTAGCCTATTTGTATCAGGCAATCTTGAAGAAGAAAAAAAATCATCTATCTATCTTGCTGTATCTAAAGTTCTGAACCTGAGTAATTTCTATCATATCCTATATTTATAAACCTAAAGATTTTATTTAGACTTGAAAATACCCTTTTAAATCCTAAACAACAAAATTTCTATTGAAATTTTATAACTATTATGGCTTCAACCCCATCAAAGAAATAAGAAGGGTTAAAGTTATTATTTGAGTGAGTAGGAAGCACAGAAGAGCAGCTTCCAAAAAGAAATATGACAGTTTGTTGCCTAGAAAGTCCCAAATATCTCTTGATACCATTGGAGCATCATCTTCAGCCTCTGGCCAAGCATTTTTCACAGACTAAAATGTGCAGAAGGAAATAAGGACTTTCCCATTCTGTCTCTGCAGAATCAGGACATCAACTTACCTGCATTTAAGCTCTGGTCCATCTTTGGACTATATATAGTCTGTTGAGAGAGCAGGGGCATTTTTGCCCAATAGGAATTATCTCCTCATGGGAGATTTCTTTTTAAGGAATCATCTCCTGATGGGAGATTTCTTTTTGATGCTCATTGTCTTCTTCCAAGACAAATGGGAGCTGTCAGGAGCTGACTGTCTTAAGTCAAACAGTTCTTAAAATAATAAAAATATCTTTAAATGCCATTTTCTGTATGCCTCTGAGGGTTTTGAAGACATCTATCTTTGTATTTATAAATCTATCTTTCTTCTATATATGAAAAACAAACTGTATATTTTAACCATTTACTATCTGTTTAACCTGTTAAGTCTATTTTGTGATAAATTAAGACTAGTATTTGACATGACCAGAAGCTTGACTGGACAACTTGTATTATCCAGACTCCTAAATAGATTGCAACAAGCAACCCATAAAAGGATGGGAAGTAAACCTGTACCTTTAAATGATTTGTATAGGCACAATACCTTACACAAGAGTTGAAATATATATATTATGTGTCAAAATATAAAATTCTATTCTAATGAATGAAACTTAATCTTATTTTTGTATCAATATACAAAATTCTATACCAATGTATCAAAAGATGACCTTTTTTAAAGAATAACAATAGTTTTGAGTTTCAGAGCAGATTCAATAATATATCCTTATATCTTATCATTTCTATATTATATACATATATCCCCCTCTTCTTCTTTTCAAGTCTTTTCCTCCTATATAAGAGAGAAAGAAGGATAGAGAAAGGAAAAAGAAATTTTCAAGTCTGACTTTCTATACCTTGCTTAACAAGACCATATAACAATTTGTAGCCATTACCCCTAAACAACATTTATAACACATCAAATGATCAAAGAATCATCCACTCCACTTTTTGGGAATGGGACGTCGCTCTCTTACAACTTCTTCCTGCTGAATTGGGTCGCAGAAAACCTGTTTAGGGGCCCAAATAAAATGAAAAAAAAAAAAAAAAGGTTAAGCAAGTAAATTGTAACATTTGTTTTCCAGTCTCTATATGCTCAGCAATTTGAATATCCTGAGCAGTTTGTACTTCGAAGCTGGACTTTGGTAGGAAAGTTCAGACCTTGAGGCTGGGCCATCTCAGCAAGCTGTTTGAAGTTGTTCTTGATGCAGATTTTTGAGGAAACAGCTATTGAGACATTCTATGAGGCTGGATCATCTGGGTTACTTGTCTTCTTTGGACTCTGGTCCTGTTGTTCTGAAAATATATAATTTCCCACAAGTAACATATAGTTCTGCAATTACCAAAATACTTTGGATGTGCAGGATGCACAAATAAATTAAGGAATATTTTCTGTTCTTTGTTTGAACAGAAGGAAGACATTTGTAAGTTTCTATGCCATATAAAAGGATGACATGTAATAGTAAAACTGTATGGAGTTTAAGTATTTTCCTCTACAGTTGACATACATTTATTAATTGATTAAAACAGGTTTATTCTGTGTTGCTCTGGCCTTTTGTAGATTAGTTTGGTCTCATACTCAAAAGGAACCAATCTGTCTCTGTCTTTGTCTCCCATGTTTTGGGAACAAAGATATGCATTTACATATTTTTCTTTCCTTTTCTCCTTTCTTTGGAGATTTAATTTATATGTGGATATATCTATCCTTATTGAGACAGGGTTTCTCTTTGTAGCTTGGGCTGCCTTGATTTGCTCTGTAGAGCTCTGTAGATTTAGATTGGCCTTGAACACACAAGGAAACTGTTTTTTCCTTGTCTTAAATATTTTGAGATCAAGGTATGAATTTAAATAATTGAATTACCCTTATTAAACAATAACATTAATTAAACCATTTTTTGTATTAGTTTGAGTTCCAATTCTCCCATGGAAGCACCATTATTAAGGAGGTTGGTGTAAAATAGCATGCATGATATGCTATTTTATGTTAGCTTTTCTTAATTGTCGGCTGTGTGAGTCATGCAGTTTGCATGTTCTTCCCTACCCTAACTCTGGGTCCTTACAAGATTAACAGAATATATCTCTTTCTCTCTCTCCTTTTTTTCAGAGACAGGATCTCTCTGTGTATCCTTGTCCTGGACTCACTTTGAAGACCAGGCTGACCTTGAACAAACAGAGATTAGCCTGCTTTTGCTTCCAAAGTTCTGGGATTAAAGGCATTCACCACCACACCCAGCAACTAACAGATCTCTTTTAGGGGCAAAATGCCTCTTGAAACCAGTTCTCCAGTGGGAGCCCCACAACTAAGACACTGGCTTGTGACCTTTTTCTCTTTACATAAACTTAAGATCGTGTTCATTTATCCATTAGATCAGTAAGGGCATCATTAAACTTAACATCAAGGAAAAAAATGTGTCATTTTTTAATTCTAGACTGTCTTTAGTAGGTAGCCTTGTCTTATCAGCAGGTTTCCCACCCTGCCTTCACTGTTTAAACCAGGCTGGTCTAGAATCCAGAGATCTGCCTGTTTCTTCCTCTAGTGTGATGGGATTAAGGGATTAAGGGTGTGTGCCAGTACCACCCTGCTCAAACATTTCACTTAAATCCCAGATTTTTTATCTCTGTAACCCAGAAAGCAACCTTGAACTGTAATGACAATTCAAAACCTGCCCAAAATCTTCAAAAATCTCATTTGTTTTAGCAATGTCAAATCAGAAAAATATCCTTTTTATCTCCCGATATATGGAAATCAAAGACATCTAAACAAAAATCAAGCAAAGAAGCAACATTCCAAAAGCCTTGGCATGTCTAACCATGCTGTCCCATGCTGCAATTAAAACTTTTTTCATTATTACTTGAAATCTAGTTCTGACTGTATTTCATTGGTGGACCCTTCCCAGAAAGTCCTGAGAAACACCCCATAGCCAGGGAGCTCTTAGCTCCAGCTGTCATCAATTTTGTATTATCTATCGGGAAGGGCCTCCCTCCTTCCTTCATTATCATTGTTGACAATTTAGCATTCCGTCTGTAAATTCTTTCCTTTAAGACTATCCTAGTCTGAACTTTCTCAAAAAAGATACACAGAACCACAATTGTCAGGGTAAAAATCATTTGTATGCTAAGAGGAACAAACTCAATAGGAATACAAAAGTATTGAGGCATTATGAATTCCTCCATTTTTAATTTAGGCAATTAATTTCACTCTCAAATTCTGTTTAGAAGGGTGCCAGTTTTTTAGTACATAAGGAGAGCTAAGCTTTAGCCCTGTGACTTTGCTGCAAGGCAACAGCTTTTGTTAAGGTAGCTGCACCTTTGAAATGCATTTGGGTTTGGTTCCCCACTCTTTAGCTAGGAAACTGGCTTTTACCCGGGCCTTCTCACACAGTAAGCATGGATTCTAATTGCCCTAGTTGGACTCCATATGTAGAAAGAAATAAATTAAATTACATTGTGTGCCATTTGTAGAAATAATTAAATTATTTATCCAGTATTTGTATTATTGTTAATTGGTTCGTGGTTGTTTGTCGTGTCCCCCTGACCAGCAGGAAAGACACAACCACGATTCTTCTTCAAGCAGTTTATTCAGGAACCTTGTACATCTGCTTCTCTTCAGCTTCTCTCTCCTCTTTTCCCCCAAGCCCTTATATGCCTACTCAAACCCAATCAGATCACGCCACCTAGCGATCCAAGATAGGCTCACAAAAGGAGGAAGCACACCGGGCTAGGCAGCCGCTACCAAGTAAGGCTTGTTTACAGCTAAGCTTGAGCTTTCTGGCATTAAGCCAGGCGCCATCTTAGGGTTGTGGCTTCCCACAGTTCCCCCTTTTTGTTTTAAAATGCAACAGGCAAGGGTAGAGGTCTGATCTCTGATATGCATGTAAAGGACATTGTAATGACCCCATGCCCAGTAGCCAACCAGGCTGGTGTCATAACCGTCTGGTATCTTTTTTCTCAGAGATGGGAAACTAGGATACCAACCCATATGCAATCAAACATGCCCTTCTTGAAGTCGCTAGAAGCTGACCCCAAGTGCAGTGCTTAGCCTCGCATCCTGAGCGTGATGATGGCTTAGTCCTTTAGGACAGTCAACCAAGCTTGCGGCTGTCCAGCCTCCAAAGCAGCAAAGGCTTGCACCAGCATGGCATTACTTCTCCTCTGTGAAATCCTCATCTTACAGATACACCATAGGGCAATGAAACTGACTAGGAAGAGCATGCCTCCTAGGGCATCCATTCCCGCCCATTCCTTCAGATGATTCATGGCTCGGAGGATCCATGTTGACAGTCCTTCAGCAGCAGAGACATCAACCCGGGTGGAATTCACAGGCACGATGGCAATTCCCACTTCCTGTTTCATTCTGTCTTCCTTTCTCGGGGCATTGCCTTTTAAGGTGCCCCATCTTTCCACAATGGTAACAGGCGCCATTACTTCCTTTTTTGTTTTGTGTAATATGCACAACAGCAGCTGCAAGACCTGCATTAGTCAAAGGACCCCCCACCTCTCTATACACTTTCATCCAGGCTTCCAACCCCTTGTTCTTATAAGGGGTGATAGCTGCTTTACATTCCTTTGTACTTTGCTCATACACAAGTTGTTTAATTAAGGGCATTGCCAAATCAGGGTCTCCAAATACCCTTCCAGCTGCTTCAACCATTCTAGCCACGAAGTCTGAGAAAGGCTCCAGGGGACCCTGAATAATCTTAGTCAGATAGCTATTCACTTCCCCTTTATTAGGCAATGATTTCCAAGCTCTGGTTGTGATTAAATTGATTTGCTCAAAGACCTGAGCCGGATACCCAGTTTGTTGTTGAGCAAATCAACCTTGCCCAAGAAGCATGTCCACATCCCAGGATGAGTTTCCTGCTACACAATTAGCAGCAGCTTGTTCATTAGCAAACTCAATCAAGAAAGCCTTCCAATCTAAATACTGCCCAGAGGACAGGCAGGCACTAGGAGTCATGCAATAATGATGAAGAGCTTCCACCTGAGCTACAGTGAAAGCAGCATTAATCCCATAAGTGTGGACAGACTCAGCAAGTGCTTTAATTACCTTAAACTCGAGAGGTTCATGATAACGATTTCCCCCTCCATCCTGAAAGACAGGGTAGTACATCTCATGTCTCACTTCCCTCCAGACACTTGGACAGAATGACCGCCCACTAGGACCACTCAGAGGGGAAGTCTCATTATATGAAGGCGGCGCCAACACAGGTGGCCCCGGAGCTGAGGGCTCTATCCGGGTGCAGTCAGAACTCTTCCTCAAAGATGACTTCTCCATTTCCTTTGCTAACATTTCAAGTTCCTCTTCAGACTCTGAGCTATCCTCTTCCAAAGTATCTTTCCCAGATTTGACCGAGTGCTCCTCTTTTAACTGCTCTAATGTCTCTTGTCCCTTTTCCACGGCCTTGCAATATCTCTGATCTTCTAAACAACTATGAACAAATCTCCAAATAGGCCGTGCTCCTCCCTGCAATGTACCTTGCTCCCAGGCAAAATCTAGATCTCTCCCAAGCTTATCCCAGCAACTGATAAAAGCCAGCAAGGCTAGCATTCGCTCCATTTCTGTGAGGCCCTCTCTGCTTTCCTCACCTTGCTCTGCCAGTTGTGTCTTCTATTCGTCCAAATCCTGGAACTTTATTGCTCCCTCCAGAGACCTTATTGCCTAAAAATTTACTTTTGGTTCGCAGTTTCCCGCGAAACTTTACCTTTAGTTCGCAATTTCCGCGAAACTTTACCTTTAGTTCACAATTTCCGTGAAACTTTATTGTCCCAATTTATCCCGGGAACTTACCAGTCGACTGCCCTGACTGCAAGAAGTTCTGAATCGTTCACCCATGGAGAGGTTCCCCATACGGGCCACCACTTGTCGCGTCCCCCTGACCAGCAGGAAGGACACAACCATGATTCTTCTTCAAGCAGTTTATTCTGGAACCTTGTACATCTGCTTCTCTTCAGCTTCTCTCTCCTCTCTTCCCCCAAGCCCTTATATGCCTACTCAAACCCAATCAGATCACGCCACCTAGTGGTCCAAGATAGGCTCACAAAAGGAGGAAGCACACAGGGCTAGGCAGCCGCTACCAAGTAAGGGTTGTTTACAGCTAAGCTTGAGCTTTCTGGCATTAAGCCAGGTGCCATCTTAGGGTTGTGGCTCCCCACAGTTGTTAATACTTTAAGCAGCCATTATAAAAGAGTACACAGACACCATGTGGATATTTTAACAAGCCTTGGCCTGAACTGTGCAATCCTAGCCCATCTAAGCTAGCTCTTAATTCTATTACCCAAATATGACCCCATATATACATATGTCCCCTTGGACTGCCATTCTCCACGATATGCCGATGTTCCTGGCCATGTGGAATGAGATTCCTTTTTCTAACCCATTGTGTGTGCCTCCTTCCTGCTGCTCCTGGATGGAATGAATTAATCCACTGTCTAAAGCGCAGGCTTCCTGCTCTAATCCCAGGAAGTCCCACCTTTCTCTGTCTTTGCCCAATCTCAGGCCTTGGCATTTTATTTAACCAATCAGATTCAATGTAAGTAACAGACAGCAAGCAGGACCAATTAATTAACATTTAGAATGCTTAACACTACCCCAACACAGAGTGATGATTAAACTCTTGTACCCTTTTTGCCCTCAGGTTCCTGATATGATTTCATAAAATTGTTAATGAGTAGATGTGCACCTTGAAGATTTAAATTAGAGATAACTGATTACTTTTTATAAAAAAAGGTTTAGATCTGTGATTCTTTCATGATTTTATAAGACTGTTTTTTAAGATAAATAGTAAGATAATGAATCTTTTCTTTGTAACCACAAACTGTAGCTTGCCAGCAAGAGGAACTGGGTGAGAAAATTTCCTTACTTGCTTACACTTTGTTAATCTATACCAGATTGCTTAGTTACAGATATACATGGAATACTTTTTCACCCATAATACATAAAACTTTGATGATGTGAGGGTGCTGGAGAACATATGATTTTCTACATATACTCATTGTAACAATTCTCTTAAAAAATAGACTGTAACCACATTGTGAATTTTGGACTTCATGAAAGATTTTGCAGGGCTATATGAGCCGTGGGAAAGAAAAAAATAAAGTGTGGTATGGAGTGATGTTGAGATTCAAACTTTCTTCCATCCACCAAATGTGTATATATGTATATGCATATATATGTATATATAAGTGTGTATGCTTGTATGTATATATGTGTGCATATATGTGTGCATATATGTATATACATGTATATATGCATGGATGTATGTGTGTATGTATGTATGTGTATATGAGTAACAAAGCCTAGCCACTCAAGGTGTAAATCTGTATATATCTGTATATCTATATGTCTGAATGTATATATATCTGTCCATCTACATGGGCTCTAGTTCATGTTGGAACTAGAGCATGTCTTGATTCATCACTTAATGTAAGTATGT
>CAJQZJ010009649.1:15332697-15350225 GCA_907164525.1 Lophiomys imhausi | reverse complement strand
TGTTGGAACTAGAGCATGTCTTGATTCATCACTTAATGTAAGTATGTGTGTGTGTGTATATGTGTGATCTCTTTTCTCTTCCTTTTCTTTTGATGCATTCACTATCAGTGGAAGCCAATGCTATAAGCTGTCAGCTGTAGCTCCCTCTAGGAATTATGTGACCCAGCCCTCATTTTCATTGTCAGTGAAAGGTTATGCCATAAACTAAAGGATCTGGCTCTCATTTCTCATCACGTGAGAAGACCCTATCTAGCAATCAGTGCTGTCCTGGAGAAGTAAGCCTCTATCCTCAGAGAAAATGTACTGGGTGATCAGTCACTTGCTTATCTACGTCCAACAGCCTCAGTATACCCTGCACTATAGTGCCAATGCTGGTCATTGACACTAAGCAAAGTGTTCAAAATTTTCATTTACTGGCTACAGTGGAAGTAAAATTTGACTGGATAATATTAATGAATCTAGTCTTTAAGCCTGAATAAGAAGATGACTTTGTTGCCATAGTTCTAGGAAACATCTATTTGGGCTGTTATTAGAATATTGGATGAAGGATTAATACAATGGGCTTCAGCAGTGGTGGTTGTCATTTTAGAAAATTATGTGTTTGGTTAGGATGCTCCTTTTGCACTTAGTGTTCCTACTATCTAGTAATTCATGTTGAGCAAAGGAGGGTAGGTGGGATTGGGCAGTATGTTATTTAATGAGATAAGGAAGAGGCATAGAGTATATAATTTCTAGTTACTCAACCTATGCCATGTATGTGTGTCCTGAGATATCAAAGTTTGGTCCAGGTTAGAGGTTTCTGTTACATGGGTAGGAGCTACAGATATGTGTACTTATTTATAGTAACCCTCAGCTTTTCCTTGTGTGATTTATGAACCTAGGTTAGCAAAATTTCCTATTGGAGGCCCATTCTATTTTTCTGTCTCTTGTTAATGAATTTTCCTACACATATGTACATGGGAAGCAGAAACATTCATCATGACATAGTTGGTTTAAAACACACTCAAAGTAAAACATTGATGATATTCTGTACTTACTTCTAAGGGAATACATTCTTTTCTTTAACTCTTTCCTTCCTGGCAGAAAAATTACACAGTCATCCAAGTTGAAACAAAACCCACATTATCAAATAATGGTATCTTCTACCAACATTTGCAAACTTCTCATAGCAATTTGACCCACTGACTCGAGATTACGAGAGAAATAGCAACCACTTTTAACCAGTTTGTCCACAATTTTTTAAAAAACAAAATATTGGAGTGAGGCATAGTGTCCTGTCATTTTTATACAAGAACCACAGTCCCCAATTTTGTCTTATAAAGTGTTTCTTGGAAGGGCTTATTCAAAGTGATACTTCACAAAAAATGTTACTTGTTAAGGTCTTATGTGCATATTCACCAAGAAGAGCTCTTTTTATTAGATTTACTAAGTAGAATATCTAAGTGCCTTGGTTGAGCGAGGAAGGGAACTTATTTGTAGGGTCATGAGGTCCTTCCTGAATTCCTTGGTAAAGTTATTATAATCAAAGGGTTTTTCCCCCCTGAATGTGCAAACATATTCTCATGGTCCAATGATATGATGCATGTTATAGGTAGGGCATAAACTGGAAAGATTGGTAGACTGGGGAACTTTTTTAAGAATTCTTAATTTTTTTTCATAAAATGGAGGCTGTGAAGGGAATCTCACTAAGATTTTTTGCTATATACAGTCCTTATTTTCAAATATGAAAATACAAGTGGCAATATTAAAATTAAAACTCAAGTTAAACAAAGGTGAAGCAGTGCTCTCAGCACACCAGAAGAGTCTGCAGAAAGTCGCTCTATCCAAGATATTTTAGATTTTTGTAGAATTGAATTTTTCATCTTGAGTTGGGAATATTTGAGTTTTGATGGTCAGATTTTATTTCACTCCATTTCCCAGAAATATACTTTTTTAAACTAATTTTTTTCTATTTCAGTCTGTCTTGTGATTTTCATTAAAAATCAAAAAAGAAATTTGTAGGTCAATTTTGTATGTACTGTTGAACACTATCCTGTTATAGCTATTATAAACAAATGCTACAAGCCAGAAGTTGGACATATGCCACCAAGTTTCATCAGGCTTATTTCATTGTAGGACTTGCTACAATTGAAGACAACTGGCATCCTTACAGTTTTTCTCTGTACCAGTATAACCCAGGGGTCTCTGTATGGCCAAACTTTCCTCTAAAGAAGTTTTATTCCATTTTATTCATTTGTTTTATATATTTGTATTTTGGAATACAAATTGTGTGTATGTGCATGCGTGTGTGTGTGTGTGTGTGTGTGTGTGTGTATGTATGTATGCATGTAGTGTATCTCTCTGGGTCTGTGTGCATATCTGTGTATTTGTTTCTGATTACATGTATGTCCTGAAGTCTATGTGCCACCGAGCACCTTTGGAAGTCCAAGGTTAGGCATCAGTAATTTTTTCTCCTTTTTAACATGTGGGTCTTCGGGATGAACTCATATTTGACAGCAAGCTCCTTTAGTGGATGGGCTATCTTACAGGTTCAGTACAATATTTTGATTAACATTTGCAGCTGATAGTGAAGAGTTCAAGGTAGTCAATTAAGTCTTTAATATTCCTATTATTCATTAGGAATGCATTAAAATGTCTTTTATTTTGGCATATATGGTATATTATTGCTAATTGCATATTCCTCCTATTGATCAGTGTTGCTTATCCTTCTCTTTTCTCCTAGTCTTTTCTATGTTTTCACACTCTCAGGTTAACAAAATTCAACTTTCAATTTCTATGGAATCAACTTGATGAAATTCCATTTATGAATGGGATCAAGCAATGTTTATTGATTCATTTAAGGCTGTTCTCTAGGTCTGCCCATGTCTTTGTAAGGGTTAACATCCAGAGTATAAAAGGAACTCAAACAACTGAATAGAAATATTCAATTTAACTGTGATTAATTTAATTCCTAGCTAAAGGTCTGAATAGCTATGCCTCATTAAAATCCAGCAAAAAGATATAGAAAAATATTATCAATATTCACAAGGGAAATATATTGTAATAACACTTTACCTAATTAAGAGTGCCCATTATTAGAAATATGCTGATGAGAATGGGGTAAGGACAACAGATAACATCATGACATCACCTGAATTTTAGGTGTTTCTTTCTAACTCCATCTAAAGAACAGAATGTTAGAATGCTGCGGGCTACTTTGTATAAACTATCCATGTATCTCTGAACATAAACACTTTACAATGGGGAGCAATGCAGTTATACTATGTGCAGGGCGTGTTCCTACCAACCTCATCTTGAAATTTAATCTGCATTGTAAGATAGTGATATCCAGATAGAGACAAATATATCTATATAATCTATATCTATATCTTCCTATACATTTATATATATGTACTATGCTTCTATATAGATGATAGATAGCTGGATTGATAGATAAATAGATGATAGATAGATAGACAGATAGATGATAGATAGATAGATAGATGAGAGATAGAGATTGTAATAGGTAACAGTTTGAATGATATTCATAGGTGAATTGTTCTGTTAATGTGACTAGTAGACTAATTGATGAGTTAAGTAATTGCAGTATATTTCTCTCTATAACAACAATCTTGTACTTACTTTCTCTTATATGTAATATATTAAATAAACTCCGGACAGTGCAGGACATGACTGACATGCATTCCAGATCCTATAACACGGAGCTAGCAAAAGTTAAACTTCTTTTCTTCTAAAATTACTCAATCTGTGACAATATATTATTAGAAACATAAAATATAAAGTTGGTTTGGTGTCATGAAGGATCTTCTTTAATAATAGCAGATAAATACATATGATTCTGCAAGATCAGAGTCTTATTAAGCCTCATGTCCACTGGATAATTTTATGCTACAAATAATCTTATCTTCTAAATTGTAAAATAAAACTACATTTGAGAATAAAAAAGTGAGTGTGTGACCACAGTGAATTTTAGATTAAAATAGTAGAAGGATAGGAGGGAAAGGGGAAAAAGTGTGGGAAAGTGGGACCAGGGAGGGGGCTGTTATAAAGATGTAACTTGAATTAATACATAAATATTAAAAAATAGTAATACAATAATACATTTATAAAATTTCTTGCGAAATTGGACATATAAGACTAGAAAGTTAATATTTTAAAATTTACATGTTGTTTATTTTAAAATAATAATGCTTTAACAAGAAGTCACCAAATGGTCATCTGCCTGTTGCTCAAGATCACTAAAGAGAAAACCAGTCTCAGAGTTGATCAGAAGTTAAAGTTCTAGCACACAATCTCCCATTTCCCCTCACTTGTTCTTCTAAATTAATTGTCTTTACTCACTGCAGGTGTAGGGACCAAATCAACTAATCCTCTTGTTTTCTTTGAAGTGCCATGAAAAGGGGTGTCAAAAAAGCATGTTTATACAATTAATGGGTTCTTTGTCACATTTCCTCATAAGCATTGCTTTCTAACATTCCTGTGTAGAGTTAATAACTTCAAGAACAAAAGCTTTATTCTCCATTAAAAGCAAGTTAGTTGTCTGGTTTCCTTTGTTTGTTTTGATTTTTTTGTTGTTGTTTTGGTTTGTTTTTGTTTTTGTTTTTTTTGTTTTGTTTCGAGACAGGGTTTCTCTGAATAACCCTGGCTATCCTGGAACTCAATCTGTAGACCAGGCTGGTCTTGTATTCACAGAGATCCTCCTGCCTCTGTCTCCTGGGTGCTGGGATTAAATGCTTGTGCCACCATGCCTAACTGATTTTGTTTCTTGTACCTTAGAAATCTCAACCAATTGAAAATGGCTGCAAGGTAACCCAATTTGATCATCTTTACATCATCATTATCAGGAACTCTTTCTGCCTCAATTCACATTAATAGCAATCAATTTCCAAGCTTTTACACCCTAGATGGCTCAGCGGTTAAGAGCACTGGCTGCTCTTCCAGAGGTCATGAGTTCAATTGGCAGCAACCACATGGTGGCTCACAACCATCCATAATGAAACCTGGTGCCCTCTTCTGGCCTGCAGATATATCTGCAGACAGAACACTGTACACATAATAAATAAATCTTTAAAAAAAAAAAGCAATTTTTCCAAGGATTTTACATGAATCACTTCTCAATGAGAAAGAATATTTAAACCCATTTTCCAAAATCGATATGGCTTCATCTCTATATGTTTTTGTGTTCTCATCTTTTCGATGAGGATCTTTCCAAGTCTGAGGGAGGGTCCTGTACTGTCATTAGGATCTCTGTGAGGGAAGATATTCAACTTTAGAAAGTAACTGTTCATTCTTTACAACTAGTTAAAGGGATTCTGTGGGTCTTTGGTGGTAATCTCCATTTTGGTGTTTGTCCACATAGTTCAACAACCTAATTAAATACACCCTTACGTCCTCATCTCATGCTTTCTTTCTTTTATTGTGGGAATACCAGGGTCCTCTTTGCAGTCTACCTTCTAAGGAATATCATTGAAAGGAAAAAGTAGTAAGGAGCTACAGTCTTTTAAAACAGTCAGTATCTGGAGAGCATGGCAGGCCAAACTCCTCCATATAGTACAAGACCATGGCAAAGAGGCAGGTGGGATAGACTGTTAAATTTGATGAATAATAACACTAGAAAAACAAACATGTTAATAACCTTTAGGTTATGGTAAATCTCCTTGGGCAAGAATTATATGACTATCCAAAGAGACCTTCAGTTAAAAAAAATTGTATTTAATAAATATCTAATAATAAATGCAAGTTTTTAAAATTCCATTTTTTCTAGATTTGGAGAGTGAATTTAGACAATAATATTTAAACATATTTCAGATTATTATTTACCTCTTATTGATTAAAATATAATTAATTATGAAAATATTCCATTATATTCAACTAAGGTAAATATTATGAGAGGTTTGTTATGATTATTAACTATTTTAAAACTTTTATATACCTGAATATTTAGCATGAGTTAGTATATTTATCATCCAGGAATAAAATAGGATTTAAATATTTTATTTATTCTATATTTCCTAGTATTTCTAATATGTATTATTGTAGAAATATACTATAATGTGCTGTTTTATGATAAAATATTTAGAATAAATGGTGTTTTCATCAATTCACAAAGAAAATACTCTATCAGGGCTCTTAAGACAGAAGTGCATGCAAATTAAGGTTTCTTTATTAGAAACTTAAACTTTTCTGTTTGCTTTCTATGCTCTAAATACCAAGCACTTAGTTGGTAATTAGTACTCCTACAGGAAAATTGCTTCTTTGCTTCAGGTCAGTGATCAACTATAATTAAAATTACTAAACACTAAGGAAAGAGAGCTAGAAAACAGAAGGCCATGACAACATGATCCAATTTTCAACTTATTATTTAAAATTGGGAAGGGTCCCTACAAAAGTACTGGGAAACCAACCATTATATATGATCCCTCTTATTGTATTTAAATTCTGTTAGCACAATTTAGTATTGATCTATTATTTTTAAATTTTCCAACAATATTTAACTTAATTGTAAGGTCTGAGAATTGCTGAAGGAAGACCCTAACTCAAATAGTATGCAAAAGCAATGATCATTTATACTGAGGAAACAACCAGCATGTGAGGACTGACCATTCATACAAAATGGTGACAACCATGAGAGGAGTTTGCAGGCTACTTTTAAAGGCACTTAGGGGAATTCCAGTTGTTGCTAAGTGTGAGAATGGCTGATTTCCATAGTGAGAGGCACTTGCATACTTTAGCTTCTGGTCAGACTTCAGGGCAACTGCTGATTGGTCACCCTTTTTCTGTGTGTTTTCAAAAAACCTGGCCTTTTCTTCTGGGAAGTTGACACATAAAGTCTCAAGATGGAGGCCCTATCTGAAATGAAGTAAGTCACACCCTCACAAAATGAATAAGAAAGTAATGAATAGTGCCTGAATTTTTAAAATTAAGGATGGTATCCAATAATTAAAGCTTACATATGTCATATATAACATTGAGCTTAATTTTAATAACACATTCCAATGTGGCAAAATGATTTGCTTATCAATAGTTATATACCTATTGAAAATTACATCATTCATGGACTGCTAAAGTAATCTAGATCATACAATATGTGACTCCAATCTATCTTTTCCATTTTGGTTTTCTCTTATAATTTCCATTCATACTTAACAAGGAAAATCTCTTTTCAGAAAATAATGTATTTGATTATTGTTCTCTGGAAATATAAACAAGGAAATGAATGTCAGAGCTTATAGTATAAGGCTAGAAAGTTTTGGCAGCTGCAGAGTTTTCTGTCTTCTTTGTTGTAAAACATAAACTGGATGTTAATTCTTGACATAAACTATGTGAGCAGAAATGTTAGATAAAGTATCTAGTATCAATAAGTTATAATGTCACTGCATCTTGTATCTCATTCCTTTTAGATGAAAATTATTTCTGGTGTGAAAAAAATAATGAAAAGAAATAAACTGAATATAAAAACCATAACTAATTCTGTGGTATATAAATTTTTTCAGTTGGCATAAGATGTCAGAGATTTTGACTATCAGAAATGAGGCAAGATGATAATGTGTTGAAGACAGCTTTTTTATAATTTTTATTTAACTTTCTGTTTTGGGGCAGAGTTTAGAAGAATTTTAATTCACTATCATTATCCACCAAATATAATAACAAATAAAAAAGAAAGAAAAACACTAACACAATATCCATATGCCCAAGACAAGAGTACACCAATCTGTAAAGGAAATTAATATGCAATTGTATAGCTGTTATTTAAAAGCATTTTTTGAGAGAAAGATGACATGCATATTTCTTTTATTTTACTTATTAATTGAAACTATGATAAAGTAGGACAGAAATGTCACCATCTCTTGAAGAATTTCGTTCATAATGCATTAAAGAAGAGAGTGAATCAGGACATTAAAAAATGTGTCAAAGACAGAAAAAACATATCTGTACAAACTTTCAAAGAGGTTCTGGAAATAGCTCTTAGATATCAAACATGCATGCTGGTTTTAAAGAGGATACCATTAAGTTCGGAGTGTCTATACTGGTCAGCTCAAAACTATTTGTAATTTCAGCTTTAGGGATCTAATGCCCTTCCCTGGACTCCCCAGGCATCTGCATTTACATGAACAACACCCACACAAATCATATAAAGATATTTTTAATAAAAATAAAAAAATCTAAATATATATTTAATGTGGCATGTTGAAGGAAATTTCAATGAAGGGAAGTTACTCCAGAAAAAAAAAAAATCTTTTCTCTGAGACTTCAGAAGTTTTATTTCTTGCTGAATTTTTTTATACAAATTTTTCCTTTCGATTCATAAATGTTGACATTTCTTTTGTCCTTAAATGTAAATTGTTTTTGTGGTTAGTTGAACATCACCTATTCAGCCTCTCTCTCTGACCTCCACTGGGTTCATTCTAAGTATATAAATTCCTCAGTAATCTTCAGGTAGACAGTCTGGCATTTGATTTAGAATTATCATTTCTTTTATGATCATTCAGAAAATTAATTTATTGTAAAAAGTATGAGGTGTTTCCACTGAGAAAAAAAATACATCTTATTAGAATCAAAAGTTTGTATATGTTGATGCCCTAGTTAGTTTTTGTCAACTTGAAAGAAGCTAGGTTTATTCACTAAGAGGGTTCTTGATTTAAAAAAATGCCTCCATAAAATTTGCCTATAGGTTTGTCTGCCCTGAATTTTTGAGATTACTTATTGATATGAGAGGAACCAAGCCACTGTTGGTGGTGACATTCCGAGTAGGTGGTTTGGAGAGGTATAGGAAAGTAGGTTGAGTAAATCATAGGAATCAAGTCATTAAACAACATTCTTCTGTGGCTTCTGCTTCAAATCCTATATCCGGATTCCCACCATGTTTGAGTTGTTGCCTCTACATCCCTCTGCAATGGATCTTTACCTGAAAGTATGAAGTGAAAATGATCATATCCTTCTCAAGTTGCCTTTGGTTATGGATTTTTATCAGAGCAATAGAAACCCTAAGATAGTAGACTTGAAACACATGACAACCAAGCAAGTTTGTTGCAGGATATTTGATCACATTGTGAACCCCAAGATTATGAACTAGAAAACCTGTTCCTTGTTGTGATATGACCTGGACACACCTTAAACCCAAGAGCTTTTAGTTTACTGTAAACAAACATTTATGGTGTGGCTCAGCCCTAACACACACATTTACCCCAAGAGCTTTCTGTAAATAAGAGCTAAATAAAGTCAACCATAGGTCAAGAGGCAGAGCAAGCAGCCAGCTGACAGGGAGTGAACATGAGAAAAAACAGGAAATAGAAAAGAGGGCATTGAGTTGAAGGGTATTTAAAACACATGGAGAAAGAGAAGGGGTTTTTCTTTTCCTTCTGGGATGTCAGTGGAGTAGGAAGTTCATCTAGGTGTTTTCTCTGTTTCTCTGAGATAAAAAGTTTTGACCACAACACCTGGCTTTTGAGTGTTCATTGTAAATCCAATGATTGGAATACTAAAATAATAATAATAATTCTTTGTCATATTAGTCTTATTATTAGGTCACATTGGAAAAGTAAATATAGTTTTCTTTCTGTAAGATAGTTTATTTGGAGACCGCATGACATATTTTACAACAAAAGTGAAAATTTCCCTTTCTTTTTAAAATATGAGTATTAGACTTTCTATTACCCATGCATTCAGGGAATGATGAAGAGGATCTTTCCAAAACATCTGTAAATGAATTATATAAAAGCTATGTTAATTTGTCAAGGACTGTGAAATATCTCTGATTTCACATTATTTGCAAAATAATCTTTGGTACTATGGAAGAACAATACATGCATTTATTTACTGAGTCATTACCATAGTCCAAGCTTGTTATATTTATAAATCACATTAGTAGAGATATCAAATTTGAGTGAAATTTATGATAAATTGATTGAAAATACACTCAGAGTGAACAAAGATTAATGTACTCAGATGATTGTCATTATTTATTGGCCTTGATCCCCTGACAACTTGTTTTTATACACCAATGTAGACAGTCCAACAGATGTTGTGCACACAGGATGTTGTGTTACAATGAACAGGTTTGTTCTTACATTGTCTGGAAGCATTTGTAACGTATATGCCCTAGGCCTGATGGTAGAGAATATCTGTGTACCAATATTGGTTACCACAAATATGGTTGGGCCAAAGGGAAACCATTGCTTCTGTCTCAAGTGTGCAGACATGAAATTCCCAGATGGTTGTCCTCTACTAGTTTCAAGGCAAAAAATAAAAATAAAAAGTAAAATAAAATAAAGCAAGTAAAGCATGTGTTCTTGTAGTCTGTGTTGGTGCTATGAATATGGTATTGCAAAGAAGAAAGGAGAGTGTCTGTGATGTTAAATTAGACTTTACAATTTACCAGTGGTTAATTTTTGTCAAATTATTTTTTAAAAATAGAAATGTCAGTAAATATATCTTTCTCCTTCATTCCTTCCTTCTTTTCTTCCTTTCTCTCTCTCTCTGTCTCTCTTTCTCTCTCTTTTTCTCTTGTCCTCTCTCTGTGTGTATGAGTGTCTTTCTCTATCTCTGTATATCTGTCTGTGTGTAGGTGAGTATTTCTCTTTCCCTTTTTGTTTAATCTGACGGTTTCTCTCTCTCTCTAACACACATAGTATTATACTTGAAATAATAAAATAATAGGTAGGTCATGAAAAGAAATTACTAAACACCTTTAAAGTTGTGAGAATTTACAATAATTCCACAATCACTCATAGAAAAATTTGAAGCTGCTAACCAATTTGAAAAAATAGTCCAAAAATTTGAAGAGGCCATCCCTGTTTTCTTTTTATAAAAAAGACTTACACTCTGAAAAATAGAAAAACAGAAAATCCCTTGAAAGCAAATTTTGAATCCCATACTGAGAGCCTTTAATTAGTAAGTCAAGTTGTAGCATAAATTAGTAATCATTCGTATTGTTTTTGAAATACTTTTTTCCTGAAGAAAGTTGAAGAGAAGGAATTGTGAATTTTCTAAAGGACAAGAACCTGGCAATTGGTTGACAATAAGACAGTATGCCAAGTTATTAGGAACAAAGAAACGTACCATCTTCATATGAAAATCATTGGCACTTAGAAATTTTACCAAGTCAATACCAAGAATTTTTAATCCTAATATCAAGCTCAGATGGTCTGTGACTTGGTCTATATATGGTCAGTCCATCCATCCATCCACCCATCCATCCATCCATCCATCCATCCATCCATCCATCCATCCTTTCATCTATCTATCTATCTATCTATCTATCTATCTATCTATCTATCTATCATCTATCACCTTTCTAATCTATCTATCATCTCTCTATCTTAATAACACTATCGTTCTTAGAATAAAAGTAAACTGCAATAATGTATAATCACAAAACAACCTACCTATTCTAAAGCAACCAGTTATTTCCCTGAATTCATTTCAGTTGGAAATGTGCAATTGGAAGCATGCATTTGTGTTTCAAATCTGCTTTTTATTTTGAAATTGTAATATTTGTAATTTATTACTCCTTATCCCCATGGAGAAATAAAATAAATACTGTACTGACATTATTTATGTTTCTGTTGTTGGTAATTTATCCCATTTAACTATTTCTGTCTTACCCTCGGAATTATTTTAAGTGTTTGTTTTTACTTTAAAATTCAATTTCAGAGAACTGAATAATTGCTTACTAGGATCATTATGGACATATATTTCACTTAACTGTATAAAATATGAGAAAATTAAGATAAACTATATTTAAATTTCAAGATTTTTTTGTCTCTAGGCATTAAAAACATGTCCTTTTTATATTAATATGTTTTTTCAAGTTATGTCTGGATCAAAGCCCCCCCCTTTCCTCCAAGTCTCACCATCCCTCCCTCTTCCTCATCTCCATCCTCTTCTCTTCTTATGAGGGAAACCTCACATATCAATCCCCCTCAGTTCATCAGTCACATAAGTGCTAAGAGCTTCCTCTTGTACTGGAACCTGATATGGCAACCCATCTAGGGTTATATGTTCCACTGACAAGCAACAGGGTCCATGATTCACTGATGGTTTGAGGTTTTGTTTTTTTTTGGGGGGGGGTTGTTTTGTTTTGTTTTGTTTGGTAGGATAGTTATGCTAGGTTCCTCACTGTTTAGGTCTGTGGGTTGTTGAATGGTTGTCCTGTGCTGTATGATTAATATCCACTTATATGTGAATACATACCTTGTGAATCTTTCTGGGTCAGGGTTAGTTCACTCAGGATGAGCTTTTCTAGTTGTATTCATTTGGTTGCAAATTGCTAGGCTCTTTTCTGATAGCTGAGTAGTAAAAATGTTTCCTTAAATCTCTAGCTATGTGATTTGTGTTTACAAAGGTAATTAATTTCCACAAAGTGCCGCATTCGTCTATGCTGCAATAACCTAGTCATGGTTTATGAAATCTGGAACTTTTTTATAAAGTCACTAATTATATTTGATATTTAGAACTAGTGCATTTTGTCACAGGATATTAAATTTCAAGGTTTTCTATATTAACTTTAAAAAACCAGGATTGATAATCCAATTCAGTTACATGATATTTTCTAAACATAATATCAAGTATATTTTAAAATTAATTTATTTGTTTATTTTACGTCCCAATAACAAATGACCTCCTTCCCCTCATCCCAGTACAACACTCCCACCAATTTCCACCATACCTCTGCTCTCCCCCCACCCCCCAGTACCAACCAACTCTGGCACATCAAATTGTGTCAGTACTGAGTACCTCTTTTTCCACTGAGGCAAAAACTTCTCATGCTCATGGATCGGTAGGATTAAAATAGAAAAAATGACCATTTCACCAAAAGCAATCTACATATTCAATGCAATTCCCATCAAAATCCTGACACAATTTTTTGCAGACTTTAAAGGAACAATTCTCAATTTCATATGGAAAAACAAAACAAGCCAAGAAAGTTAAAATAGTCCTGTACAATAAAAGAATCTCTACAGGTATCACACTCCCTGACTTTAAGCTATACTACAAAGCAGTACTAATAAAAACTGCATGACATTGGCATATAAACAGACAAATTGATTAATGGAATGGAATCAAAAACCCAGGAGTAAACCAAAACCCCAATGGAAACTTGATTTTTGACAAAGATGCCAATATCAAGTTTATTAATCTGTGATACTCTGGTAGCTATGAATTTAGTGCACTGAGTTCATTATTATGACTACTACATCTAGGTTAAAATAAAGAATTTCATATTTGAAACCAGAAGTGTTAATTATAGAGTCATGTGTCTTAATATCTTAATGTATACTTTTGAAATTCTAACAAAAGTTTCATCTGCTTTCCTATTAACCCTAGTTTACCCATATTAATGTGACTATAGACTTGATCTTTAATTGGTCCTTTATCTTGCCTCACTCTAAATTCTTAATTTTAAATACAAAAATATTAGACACAGACTAAAAATTATGCCTATATGTGAATTTACACATAAACACAAACATGCATATACACACACACAGTTCCTATGGAAGTCCATATGCTAATAGTATATATACTTTCATTTTCTTACTTGATGGGGAGAAACAATGACCTTGGTAGTGTTAGAATTCTTACTACACTAATCTACATTCATTTTTTCGTGTTCCATATCCAGTGAAAACACAATTAAATTTAACAAACGTATGCTTTCTTTGCTCTGCTGGTATATTCTTGGCAATAAATGGTACTTTAGCTTCTAACTACAGACAGAATATAGGAAGGTGGCAATAAAGGAACCATTCTTATCAATGGGAGTTCTGGTATACAGCAGAGTAACTAAAATGGTAAAAATAAGCAAATGGTGCACAGATGCTCATAGCTGACTTCTTGATTTCCAACTTATTAAATGGTCTTTTTACAAACATATAGACTGTTTTTCATGCAGATTTTCTATTCAGGGAACTTCAGCACAGAGAGCTTTTTCTGAGTTAATGAGAAAAGTCCTAATTAAGCTAGCCATATGTTCAATTGCATTTATAAATGGAGAAATAGCCCTTTTTGCTGCTGGTACTACCATTGTTGTCATCTCCTGCTGCTTTGGGTGTCACTGAAGCAGTTCCTGTTTTCAACATTCTCCTCTGTACTCATCATGTGCATTCCAGTCCTGCACTCTGTTTCATGAGATATTCTTGGCACGCACGGCAGAGTGCCTGCAATGCTTGCTTAGGAAAATATCTTTCTGAAGATCTATGTCTGTATTGAATGCAACTATGTCTTCAATTTTGCCCTGGGGATATAGATCTAGCAACACTGCCAAAACATATTCTTTCTTTTCAAGCATTTAATCTATTCTACTGCACACAGAGTGCCCAGAAGTTAGGATTGCCCTACATAGCCCTGGCTGATTTTGTAATGATACTTAGGCTTCTTGTTTAGCCTTTTCTTCAGTACAGGTGTAAGACATTTGTTTAGACTCACATCTTCACTGATTTCAGGCAAATGAACTATGTGGAAGAACTACTTTTCCTTGAGCTTAACACTGCTGATAGGAATTTAGTTTCCTTTCACAATTACCTTAATGTAATCATTAAAAACTGTACAACTGTGTAATTCAAACTTAATGATGGTGGCAGAACAATGACTAGAATCCACTATTGATTCTCTTATTTCATGTAGTCTATAAACATAATGAGTTTGGTGCTGGGGTGAGGGCTTAGTGGCTAAGTGTGTATACTGCTCTTGCAGAGAACCCACGTTTGTTTCCAAATGCTCAAGACAGCTCACAGCTGCCTGTATTCCCAGCATCATTGGAAGCAGATGCTGGGCAGAGAGAGAATAAGAAGGTGAGACACAATTCAACTCTAAATATTTTTTATTTATGATATAAATTCCATTTTAAAGGATATTTCAATTAATTTCCAAAACAAAAACCATAATTATTTTTTTCTTGCTTTATTTGAAATTGGAAGTTTTTCTTAGTAGATTGCTTAATATTAATCAAATTTTTCCTTTAATATCAATAATGAATGTTTAAATTTAACAAATGCTTAGAGAGCTGGAAATTTGTTACTCTTTTCTCTTGGTGACATGATAAAATCACATAATCTGACTTACAAGCTACATGAACATTTTATATAATGCTGTTTACTTACTTCCATAATTAATTATTGGAATATATTATTTAGTTGAATGTATATAAAGAGCCCTTGAAACAGAGGCCCTGAAAGGACATAGGCATGCAGGTGCTAACCTGTCTCATCTTGAGTGACATTTGCAAGAAATGCATAATGCAAAGTTATTTCATTCTTTTTTATTTAATTTCATATTTTTTCAGTGCTTAAAATCTCTGTGTTTAAGATACATTAAATTTTAGTACACTAGAATAAACATGTTTATGAATACACATATATAAATACACATGCATAATTCATAAATACACAAATACACATACATAAAACATCCTTAAAGGTACATTTCTGGAGTTAGTATTTTTAAAAATTATTGTCTGTCCTCCAAAATGGCCTCATCTTGAGGACATGTAAGCTAGAAAACTATTAAGAAGCATTTTCAGATTCAGAACAGCACAAATGCAATGGCTGATAATATGACCACAGACTCTGGTGGAAGAATGGCCTTCATAGTTCTCCTTTGAAGTAAGAATGGTTTTTACATATTCCCAGCATTTAATATTAATCATAGGATATGTATGTAGAAGCGTCATTGTACAGTGGTTATTAGTGGTGTTTTTAATTGAAGTAATTCCTGAAAACATTTTCTTATATGATGTGAAAAAAAACTCTACAGTATAGCAGGAGAACACTGGGTGGTATATCACAACTGCCACTACGCTTTAAGCCTTCACTATCCCATCTTAGGGTTTATGGCTGTTCAAAAAGTAAAAAATAATAACCTGTCAAACATTGTTCAGTAGATTCTTTCCTCAATGTTGAAAATATGAACACAGAAAAGCAGGAAAAATGTGTAGGTTTAGAATTAACTTTCAAATGAATACAATGTTGTAAAAATGTCCATATACAATACATAAAATTTTTTCTATGTGACACCAATTGTATTTAAATAAATGTATGCATCTAAGTTTAATGAAAGCATAAATCAGGAGCTAATGGATCATTATTAAATCCATTTTGCAATTAAGTAACTGTACTTGAATAACATGTTTCTTTCATAGGAATAAACCCAAGTAATATGAAAGAAGTCATGGTTGGAACTTCTTCTAGAACCACAGATCATGACCACAAATTCCAGAATATGTCTGTTTCTTTTTTTAACATTTATTTATTACTTTAAGTTAGGGCTCTATTACCACTCCTTCCCTCCACCACTTCCTCATCTCACCCTCCCACTCTCTACCCTCTCTCCCACCCACCCCATCTATCCAGTGTGGGGTGCCTCCAGGTACAGGCCCCAGTCAGTTAATTAATCACTTGAGGTCTAAGAGTTTCCTCATGCACAGGCGGCATATGTGGAAGTTTCACTAGGGTGGAGTGTCCCTCCAACAGGTAACCAAGTCCATGTTCCTGTTCTTTTGAGACTGTTGATTATAGGATGGGTATCCTGTACTATATGGTGAAAATACAGTTGTAAGTGAATATATACCAGGTGTATCTTTCTGAGTCTGAGTTAGCTCACTAATGATGAGCTTTTCTAGTTCCATCCATTTGGTTGAAAAATACTCCGATATTTAGGGGAAGAGATTACAAACTGATAAATGGTCCTGTTTAATGGGTTTTGGAGGTTAGCCCCAGGGACTTCCTACTTTTCCTTTTCTGTATCCTTCTTCCTCTCCTATGTAGGAGTGCACAGGCTTGAGAAAAATGAGATATAGACATAGCACAGGAAGGTCCAAGAAGAAGGGGAAGATTATTGAATATGCCCTTATACCTTTGTATATTGATACAAAATTAGTAGTTTATTTGGCTAAAGTGGTATTGACCATTGTTTATTGTGCAAAAATAAGATTGTACTGGACTACATCGGTATTGATCTTTGTATATTGATACAAAATTAAGATTATAGTTGGCGACAATGGTATTGACCCTTGTATATGGAAGTAATATTAAGATTGTATTGGGCTACATAGGCATTGATCTTTGTATATTGATACATAATTAAGAGTATATTTAACCACAATTGAATAGATCTTTGTATATTGATACAAAATTAAAGGTAACGCTTCCTAATGGTATCATACCTAGAGATACTTAAAAATAAAATGTGAAGCTCTGGCCTCTTGATACCAACCGTCTAAAATGGTCTAGGATAGTTAAATAAAACAAACTCCTAGTCATGCAAACATGTCACTTTGTTAGCTATTATGACAGTCTATCACAGATATTCTCTAAACTACCCAGTAATCAAGTTGCCAAGAGACAAGCAACATTTGCTTATCTAAATACAAGAGATAGATAGGGCATCTTCAAAAATCCCAAGAGATCTGCAGAATATGGCATTCAAAGATGTTATCTTAAATTAAGATTTTCTTTTTTTTTGATATCGAGACATATCAGCGCATGACAGCACCCCCTATCCTACTCCAAGTAGAAGATAAGCATCGAAGA
>CAJQZJ010009649.1:15313471-15332687 GCA_907164525.1 Lophiomys imhausi | reverse complement strand
TAGGAAGGGGGAATAGGGAGGGGTTTGTGACTGAGATGTAACTTGAAGAAAAAAAAAATAAAGTATTTAAAAAAAAAGAATCGAATGCCATTAGAAAAAAAAAATTGCATGATTTCCTTGTTTCTGATAGCTGAATAGTAGTCCATTGTGTAAATGTAGCACAGTTATTTTTTTATCCATTCTTCCACTGAAGGACATCTGGATTGTTTCCAGTTTCTAGCTATTAACAATAAAGCTGCTATGAACATAGATGAGGAGATGCCTTGTGGCTTGGTGTGGAATCTTTTGGATATATACCCAGGAGTGGTATGTCTGGGTCTTGAGGTAGAACTATTCTAAGTTTTCTAAGATATCAACAGACTGATTTCCATAGTGGTTGTGCATGTTTGCACTCCCACCAGCAATTGGGGAGTGTTCCTCTTTCTCCACAACCTCACCAGTATGTTCTGTCTTTTGAGTTTTTGATCTTAGCCATCTGACAGTAGTGAGGTGGAATCTCAGAGTCATCTTGAGTTGCATTTCTCTGATGATTAAGAATGTTGTACCTTTCTTCAGGTGTCTCTCAGTCAATTTAGATTCCTCTTTTGTGAATTCTCAGTTTAGTTCTGTTTCCCCATTTTTTAATAGGGTTACTTGGTTTCTTGGTTTTTAATTTCTTGAGTTCTTTATAAAGTTGAGATATTATCCCTCTGTCAGATGTGGGGTTGGTGAAGATCTTTTCTCAATCTGTAGTCTGCCATTTTGTTCTAATGACAGTGTCCTTTACCTTACAGAAGATTTTCAGTTTCATTAGGTCCCATTTATTGATTGTTCATCTTAGGGCCTGTGCTAATGGTGTTCTGTTCAGGAAGTTGTAACTTGTGCCAATGATTTCAAGGCTTTTCCCCATCTGTCTCTTCTATTAGATGTAGTGTGTCTGGTTATATTTCTAAGGTCTTTGATCCACTTGGAGTTGAGTTTTTGTGCAAGATGATAAGTATAGGTCTGTTTGAATTTTTTACATGTTGACTTCCAGTTAGACCAGCACCATTTGTTGAAGATGCTTTTCTTTTTCCATTTATGGGGTTCAATTCTTTGTCAAAAATTAAGTGACCATAGGTGTGTGGGTTTATTTATGCATCTTCAATTTGATTCCATTGATCAGCTTCTCTGTTTCTACACCAGTACCATGCTGTTTTTATTCTCGGCCCATTTATCTTTGTGTAAAGAAGCATTACTGATTTTTTAAAAATAATTTTGTATCCAGTAACCTTACTGAAAGAGTCTATCAGCTGTAGGAGTTCTCTTTAGAATTTTTGGGGTAACTTACCTATACAATCATATCGTCTGTGAATAGGGATAATTTGACTTCTAGTTGGTACAAAAGAACCATACCTAGAAATAATAAAGGCTATATACAGCAAACCAGTAGCCAACATCAAATTTAATGGAGAGAAACTTAAAACATTTCCCCTAAAATCAGAGAAAAGGCAAGGATGTCCACTATCCCCATACTTCTTCAACATAGTACTTGAAGTTGTAGCCAGAGCAATAAGACAACTAAAGGAGATAAAGAGGATACAAATCAGAAAGGAAGATATTCTGTTTCTTTATTGTCTTTGTGTTCTCTTTAAAGTATGCTTCTCATCTAAATATTTGAATACATAAGAATATTTACTATTTTAAGAGACTTTTATTAAATATTTTCCTAAGTATTACTGAACAATAATGATCAAAATAGTTTTAACTTTGTTAAATTTTTTATGAACGTGATAAATATACAGTATGATGAAGATGGTGAGTCTCAGATCTACTCCAAAGAGCATCATTGACTCCCCACTGTGTGAACAGCTTCTTAGAGTGCTCTGCTCACTCAAGTACTCACAATATCAGCAAGACTAGAGGCTCTCAGTCCTTCAACAGACAGGACTCCAGACTTCTGAAACCCTCTATTATTAGCAGTGGAAAGAATGTGGAAATTATGGTCTGAAGACGTTATCTAATTCAAGAAATCAGGATTGTTCCAATCAAACATGTAATTTATTACTTAAGTAGTTAATTTATGAAGTACATCATTTTCAAATTGAATGTAATTTCTGTGAAAATCTTTTTAAAAATTAAATTATAGGTAGGTTAGTTTTGTATGTTTGCAAACATGTGACACTATAAATAAAATATTACATTGATGTCCTGAAAGAATATTTTCTGGTTGTGGTTTCTGTTAAGATTACTGTATGTATTTATGATCAAATAGAGTTCACCGGAATTATTTTTATTGAATTTTTATATACAAACAATAGTCATTACAATACTCTATTGGAATTCTATTGACAGTTATTTTCTAGGAACCATGTTAACTTCTGTCAGTATTTCCCCCTTTATTATATATAATGTGTCTAAAACACACTGAAATAAATTCCTTTTGAACACTAGAGTGAATTTTTGGAGAGAATTCATTCTCTCAGTTAGGAGAATATTTGATACTGAAACAAACATTACCCCTTTAGAAAATATAGGTAATCTTAGCCTTTAATCTAGAGTCTAAGTCATGACATTAATAGAACAAAGTAATTATACAAAATTTTAACAATTAAATGAACACCTTAGCTCCATGAATCATTTACTGAAGACACTGTTATTTGAACAGTACATATTGATCACTAATTGATAATGTACTGAATTTGACTTGTTTTGTTCTTGTGTATGCTCTGAAAAGTGTGTTCAACCAATGTCTCAGAATGATGTGGTCCACTTGATTATTTTCTTATGAAAATCCACTTCCTGATATTGTATTAGTTTCACTTCTTTCTACAGCCAGCCAGGAGAAGTGATTTAAGGCCTAAAACTAAATCTATAATTTTGATCTGAACATTCTGTGTTTCCTTCTTTAGAAACTGTCTTGAATTTGAAGATATACTGAAATCATTCCTGAATGTACAAATCGCCTACATTTTCTAATAATGATATATATAGATAGATAATAATTAAATAATAATACATATAGAAATAATTTGTTATAATGAATATCTCTCTATACAAATACTGATATATAGAGAGAAAATAATATAGACATAGATTTATTTAGCAATTAAAAGTATAATGTACCAAATTGCAATATAACATTTATGTGAAGTAACGCAGTGAAAAATTTAAAAAATATTCCACAGAAATTGTTCTCAAAAAAGTTATTTTTACCATCGGATTATGGAATATGAGTTTCATAACATGCAATAAACATGGGTAAACAAAGGTATAATGCTTAACCATTTACTATTAACTACCATCAGAGACTGAGTAGTTATTTAGAGCAACATGGTGGCAGCTGAAGCAGTCTTTACATTTATATTAGTTGTTAAATGAATATAGACATTTGATTACTTGGCAATTTATAAAATGCTCATAAAATTCATTTCTATATTACACATGAGAAATATTAATATGTCTTATTGGAATATGGAATATAGTGTCTATTTTTAAGATAATGTCATAAACATATAAGATAAAGCCTACTCTACATGCTTTTTTCTTTTTTGTTTTTTTTCTTTTTTTTCCTTTATTTTTTATTTCTTCAAGTTACATCTCAATTGCAGTCCCCTCCCTATTCCCACCTCCAGTCCCACCCTCACAACCTCAACCCCCCATCCTCTTCCCTTTTATTTTTTTCTTTTAAGTTTAAGGTATATCTTATTTCCCCCTACACTTTCCCCTTTCATTCCAACAAATGGCTCTTTCTCTTATAATAATAAATATAATACAAAACAACAGAGGTAATTAGGGCACAGTTATGAGGGTTATATGGCTTAGCGTACATTCCCAATGTCCAGTCCATATGTATTTGGTACCTGACTTTAACATTCTATTATCTAACCATCTCCATGAGTTTAAAGTTCTATGTTTGACTCAACATTCATACTAACTTGCAACACAATTTTAAAAGTATCTTCTTAGATCTGTAGCAATCTCTTGACTCTAAAAGAACTCAAACTTTAATTATGAGACTCTAGCTATCTGTTCTTCAACCACTTCAGAGACCTGAGAGGGATAAATATATCTGATTTTATAGGAAGTACAGGGCCTGAAGCTTCCCAAACTAAGAAATGACATACCAGTGGCAGCCTGGACAGTTCCCATTTTCTCTCCATACATTACAGCATCGATCTTTAGTCGTTTGGCCCCGTTTCTCTGACAGACATTGATTGTAGAGCAGGGGTTATGAAGGACTTACCTATCTTGTCTTGGCAGAGCTAGGCTGTCGACTTACCTGCTTCCAGGTTTTGTCCTTTTTGGACAGCATTCTGTCTACAGTTGGAGCAAGGGGCTTTTCCAACCAAGCGATAGGCTTGTGACTACTTCAATCATCTCCCACTGGAGATTCTTCGATGCTCATCTTCTACTTGGAGGAGAATAGGGGGTGCTGTCAGGAGTTGATATGTCTTGATATAAATAAATAAATAAACAAACAAACAAATAAATAAATAAATAAATAAATCTAAAGTTACGAAAACATCTTTGAATGCCATATTCTGCAGATCTCTTGAGGTTTTTGAAGAGGCCCTATCTATCTCTTATATTAGGGTAAGCAGATGTTGCTTGTCTCTTAGCAGGTTTATTTCTGATTAGCTTAGCAAGTAACTATAATAGGCTGTCATAGTACCTAACAGAATGACCGGCTTGCATAACCATTAGTTTGCATTTCTTAATTATCCTGAACAGCTTATGACAATTAGTAGTAAAAGGCGGAAACATCACATTTCATCTTTTTTTTTCCTTTACCTCCTAACCCTTCCATCCCATTTCTCTGGGGTGGGGTGTCCTTATATAATAGTCCCTCATCTCAGTTAAGAGGTTGTATGAGGGCCAAGAGCCTCTTCATTCATTGGGGGTCTACGAAGCAGTACCATCAGTGAAAAGTGTTTCATTGCCCGGGAGAGAGAACTACTAAACAAACAAACCAATAAGCAGACAATAGATAAAGAAGACTAAAAAATAGAAAAAAATATAACTAATATATAAAAAATAAATAAAAATTAAAAATTAAAAATGTCTATGTCCAAGTTCCCTTTGGTGTGTTAGTGTATTGATACCTTCTACTATATAGCTAAAATCCTACTTTAAGTGAATAGAGGCCATATGCGTCCTTCTCAGTCTGGGTTAGTTCACTCAGGATGAACTTTTCTAGTTTCATCCATTTTTTCTGCAAATTACATAATTTCATTGTTCCTGAGAGCTGAATAATATTCCATTGTGTAGATGTACCACAGTTTTTTAACCCATTCTTCGGTTGAGGGACATCTGGGTTGTTTCCAGTTTCTAGCTATTACACATAAGGCTGCTATAAACATAGATGAGGAACCTTCCTTATGATTCCGTGAAGAGGCATTTGGGTGTATACCTAGAAGTGGTATAGCTGGGTCCTGAGGCAGAGCTATACCAAGTTTTCTAAGATATCGCCAGACTAACCTCCATAGTGGTTGCACAAGCCTGCATTCCCACCAGCAATGGAGTAGGGTACACCTTTCTCCACACCCTCGCCAACATGTACTGTCATTTGAGTTTTTGATCTTAGCCATTCTGACAGGTGTGAGATGGAATCTCAGAGTCGTCTTGATTTTCATTTCTCTGATGATTAAGGATGTTGAGCATTTCTTCAAGTGTCTCTCAGCCATTAGGCATTCCTTCTTTGTGAATTCTCTATTTAGCTCTGTTCCCCATTTTTTGATTGGATTATTTGGTTTCTTGGCATTTAATTTCTTGAGTTCTTTGTAGATTTTGGATATTAGCCCTCTGTCAGATGTGGGGTTGGTGAAGATTTTCTCCCAGTCTGTAGGCTGTCATTTTGTTCGAATGACAGTGTCTTTTGCCTTACAGAAACTTTTCAGTTTCATGAGGTCCCATTTATTGATTGTTGATCTCAAGTCCTGAGCTGTTGGTGTTCCAATTATCTGTCTCTTACATACTTTTTTCTATTGGCTTTAAATTTTACATCTTTTTTAGATATATGGCAGTGACTCCTTCACTGAACTCATTTACCCAGAATAATATGTTGAAAGATTACTAAATTCCAAAGACCAAGTCATAAAACCTAAATGTGAAAATAATTTTCATAGATTAAAAGAAACAAGAATAAAGTAACAGAGAACAGAGAATGAATGAATAAAACCCTGATATTCTTTGGAAAATATAGATTAAAAATGAACACTATAACATCTTAAATAGGAAAAAAACTTTTAATCAATCTTCTACCACTTTGAAGATTTCAGTATGGGAATATGTTTATTACATAATAATAAATATAAAAGTTGAATATGAAAGCAAATATAACAACTAAAACTAGTTTCAAGCATTATGTCTAAATTTTGTTCTCTAATAAAATTTATAAAAACCCATAAATTTATACATTTAGAAAGGACTTCTTTGACCTTAGTCATAGTTTGCAACAAAAATCATAAGTTTTGCTGTCAGTATGTTGTGTAAGTATAATTACTTGGAATTTCAAAGGGGTGTAGAATTTTTAATAAACATATACTACTCATCTTTCAAACTGCTTATCTAGCGATAACCTTTAAATGTGTATTCTAATCAATAATGGAGTTATAGTGCCTCCTATGTAATAACACTGAGAAAGATTATAGTAGAAAAGAGAAATTGTGGTTAAATAAATATTCTTTTTATTATTGTAAATATTATTTGATTATATCATTAATATGAAAAAGATTATGAAACTGTCTATAAATTGCATTTATGATAAAACAGATTTTAATTGGTCACCAGGATTGAATTTCAGTTGTGGTAAATATTTTAAATGTGCAAATCACTTAATTAATAGAAAAATGTAAATTATATGCTAAAATTCAATTCAAACTACCAGTTTCCAAAATGTCAATTCTGCATCCAATATTTAATCATATGTAAAATTTTAGACAGCATCATGGAATTGAGTAAGAATCAAATAAATGTTATGTTATGTTTGCAGCTTCCAGATGTCAAATAGGTGTGTGTGTGTGAGTTCAATTTATAAAGCAGGTACAAAATCTGATAGTTATATTTTCCTTCTCTTGTTAAAAGAGAAGGAAATTATTAGTCTGTTTGTACATTTGCTTCACCCATCTGTTTATGTTGGGTCATTATAAATGGAAGGGTTCCTCCTTGAGCAGTGACGTTTTTCATCTTCTTTAATCCATGCCAGACTTGCAGTCAGTATGAAGCAGTCATACACAGTGCTTCCAGGCAGCACTGAACTGTATAAATATTATAGTGATTTGAGGAAGACATTCAAAACTTCCAACAATTTTACTCAATTATCATTTTTTGTTTCTGAAAGTATTTCCTTTAAATTAGGTTGCTTTGCAACATATTCCTCTTTCAATATTATTGTTACTGTAAGATCCACACCAGAGGAATCGGATGGGTGGGAGAGGGAGGAGCGGGTGGGAGGGTGGAACCGGAAGGGGTGGAAAGAGTGCACCATGATGGAGATGTAACTTGAAGTAATAAATAAACAAAAAAAAGTTGTGTATTCACATCTGAAGATTTGGACCTAGGAACCTTAGATGATGATGAACACTCACTGTTTATCCAATAGGAAATGGCAATTCCTACAACAAGTAACATACAGACTGAGCAGATTATACTTGTGTTCTTAGATATGTGAATATATATGTATATATACATATGTGTAAGTATGATAAATATATATAGAGAGAAATATGGATATATGGGTATAGACACATAGATAGTTACAGATATATATTGAAAAAGAGAGGTTTTGTTCCGGAAGAAAGAGAAAGGAAATAATGTAATTGTACTAAAATCTCAAAATAGTTTAAACAAAGTATGTTTAGATCATCTCTCCCTTTATTTTTCTTGGAGAGGTGCAACAAACACATTACTTTCCTGACCCTATTCAGTCATTATTGACGACCCTAAACTAAATAATAATAATAATAATAATAATGTCACTATACATATAACAAGGATGAAAATAAAGATGATGCACACACAAAATTTAGAAGATGGTATTATCAGGAATGCACAACAGAGTAGCCAGTAGCTGAAACCAACCAAGCCTAATAGATGCAACATAGGTGTAACATAGTTCACTGGGAGAAAGTCTGTGTCTTCCTGATTCTTTAAAGGAAATAATATATTCTTATTTTATTTTATGTTTCTGTTTGTGTGAATGTTTGAGCACATATGTGCACAAGGAATGAACTGGCATGAATATTGTGGAGGAAACCAACCACCCAGTGGTTGGATCTGAGGTCTACTCTGTGAAGTAGAACCCATTCTAAGGGGAACAAGAACTCATGGCGATGGTAAGTCATGGGACCTAGGAGAAAACCTAATCCATTTCTTTTGCTAAGTGTACATAGTGTTAAAATGACTCCTAGTGATTTATTGCTATGCACATAGATGAGTGCATCTCTTAATCCTCATCAGAAAATAATTGTGCTGCAGTTAACATAAACAACCTCAATTTGTCAATGGAAAAAAAAATAGACTCTAGAATTCTCAGTGATGAATGGAATATCTATATCATATTCCTGCTCACAAAGCCCAGGATTCATTGAAGAGGGAATGGGAATAATGAAAGAGAGTGACATTGAGGAAAGCTTCAGGAAAACTCTTTAATGAACAAAACATTGATACTCATTCATAACAGTATTTGTGATAACTTTCACAACGTGTCAGCAAGCTTATGCCAGAGAAATTCCCAACACATAGTGGAGGATGTGGGCCCTATATACCCAAAATGATGAAACAGTTATTGGCTTCAGAGGAAGATCCAGTTGTTTTTGTTTGTTTGTTTGTTTGTTTTTGTTTTTGGTTTAATGACAACCTGATACCTGGTAGGTTGACTGAACTTCAGATCAGGCCTTAATTCCAAAATCAGTTGGAATCTCAGACTGGAAAGGAAGGAAAACAGAAGTAGAAGAAGAGGAGGAGGAAGAAAATGAGGAAAGTTGAAGGAAAAAAGATCTGAACTTGGTTATATAAGAAATGAAGGTGAACATGGGAGAAGTTGAGAAGAATGTGTGGCGATAATCTTCATTGTTAACTTGGCTACATTTGGACTTAAATAAAACCCAGCTATCTGGGCACGCTTGTGAGGAATTTTTCTTCATTTGATCATCACAGCTGGATGACCTACCATAAATATATATCAGTAGAGTTAAGGAGACCCACACCAAGTCTGGGCCACACCTTCTTGCGGCAGCCTACATAAAAAGACATGAAAAAAGAAGGTTTTGCTTTTCACCTGCTTACCATCACTCTAGCTAGCAAGTTCATTTATGCTGTGTCTGAGACATGCATTCACTTGTGTTAGAGAGTCGTTCTTTCATATTCCCACATAGATCGGAACTGGCAGTTCTCCAGTATATGCTATAAGTTCTGTTCCTAGAGAAACCTGATAATACAGTAGATTGTGATAAATATTACAAAAAACCTTTCCTGAGAATTTCTTCCAAAAAATATTTCATTCTCACAGTTTCTAGGGATGGAATCATTCTTAGAACATTAGGATTCAGCTGGAAAAAAAATTAGCTTCTTCCTTTTATTCTCTATTTCATGAATCTCAAGAATGAATGTACTGGCAAACTTTCTTATTTTATCAACATGCTCTCATTTTATGTGTGCTTCACTTTTCAGCTATAATTGAGGGACCCACCTGCACTTCACTTTTCCAGCATTACCTTCATTGACTATCCTTAGAGTTCTGATCTCAGGAGATTTTTAAAAAGTTTGCTTGGCACATAGCTATCTTTTTAAACAGTTCTGTTTTTTTTTTCTTACTAAAAAAATTATATACAGTACTTTTTTGTTTTAGATCATTTTTATGTACTGCTTTTCATAAGTGCCTTGGGATTTCTCAAATGTGAATAGTTTCTCTTGTGAGTTTTCTGGGGAAATGTGTAATTCTTTTTCTATAAAATCCTTTTAATAATTTTAATTTGTGAATTTACATTTAAATTAGTCCTACTGAAAAGCTATATAGTCTTGAAGACATCTATTCACTATCTTCTAGTAACTCACAATATGTCAAAGTGGTGTTGGTGTTGAGTAAGACAGGATTAACTTTGCATTATGTAAAGTAATTGAGATTGAATTGAGAAAAGGGTAATTATTAAAGAATTTCATCTAAGGAAGGAGTTTTCTCTGTATGTATATGTAAATGCACATGTGCAATGATATCTAATTATAGTGTATGGATGGTTGAAATTTACACAACCATGAACTTTAATGTGTAGGTATATGTGCATGCTTTCATGTGTGTGCATGTGTGTGTGTTTCTGCATGTTCTTATATGTGTGGAAACAAAAGGCGAACCCGGGGTGTCTTCTTCAATTGATCTGTAACTTTTTTCTTTCTTTCTCTCTTTCTTTCCTTCTTTTTTTCTTTCTTTCCTTCTTTATTTCTTTCCTTCCTTTCTTCCTCCCTCCTCCCCTCTCTTCTTTCTTTCTTTCTTTCTTTCTTTCTTTCTTTCTTTCTTTCTTTCTTTCTTCCTTTACTTCATTCTTCTAGAAATAAAGTCCCTCACTAAGACCTGGAACTCCCCCACTAGACGGGGATGGATGACCACTGAGTGTCAGGATTCCATCTGTCATTTCTCCCCAGAGCTATTTTTATTGTACAGCACCATGCCCACATTTGTACATGGATGCTACAGGTCACACTCAGGTTCCCATGCTTGCACTGTAGCACCTTACCGACTGAGCTATTGCCCTAGGCCCCTGATCTAAATTAAAGATTTAAACATCAATTTTGATTTCCTTTAAGTCTATCACTTGGAAGGTTACCATTCTGTTACTCAAACTTTGTTAAACATTAACTAGCACAATGCCTTGTTTATTCTTTCTTATTTTATATATTGGGTGTGTTAAATGAAAGAAATCACAATTCAATAATATAACAGAGTTAATTTGATAAATTAACAAGTATCTGAACTCAAAACCAGAAATGGTTAAAAATTATCCTACTGCAAGAGAAGTAAGTACAGAAATGCTAACCTGTTAGAGTGGTGTACTTCTATTCTTGACATAGTATGATCAGTTCACACACAGCCTATGACTGGTTTTAAATGATTACTTGTGATTATCTGAAAACACCCTACTCTTTGTAAAACAGATGGTCCTAAATTAGGATTAAGTTTGCTTATGTGCTGTTAACTTAATTTTAAAAGGTGAGACCTTATAATATATAGATATACACTTGTCAACAAATGCTTATTAACTTATTATGTGGAATCACACATAAAGAATTGGATAATTGATGATGTTTAAGGGATGACAAGACTATAAGGATTAAATTTATTTATGAAAATATGTCTCTCAACCTCAATTAATGTATGAAGTAGTAACATTGACAATAAGTCAGTTTCAGTTTCAATAAATAATTCAGAGGTAGAATTTGCATAAGCAATTTACTATCTGGTAACGGTTCACGTATTAGGTATGGTGGCATTCTGTTTCATAGTAAGGTAAAATTAAGGTACGATGTCAATTTTCATGTATATCTTTCCTGTTAACATTAATGGTTGTACAATATCACCTACAATAATGATGAAATTATTGAATGAATTATAATCATTATTGATATAAAATTAATGTTACAAATGGAATATTTCTAGTAGTTAAATTTGATGGTCCTAACAAGGTCACATTGAACTGACTAACATACAACAATTCTACTTGAAAATCTCCCTGAGGTATGTAATACAAATAAAGAACATTTAAAACTGATAATTAAATTTCATAGAAAAATAAATTCAATATAAAGGAATGAAAAAAAATCACCTTGAGAGGAAGAGTAATGGGGAACACTTAACTCATAACTCATTCATCCTTGCATCTCTCATACTTCCTATTTGAGTATCAGAATAACACAAATAGCACCAGATTAGTAGTGGGATATTATTGTCATAATTCTTAGCTTAAAAATACGTGTATAAAAGTATATATTTATTACAGGGCAAAGTGCTTTAAAACATTTTAATTGTAATGTTTACATGATGAAAATGTTTCCTTGTAAAGGCAAGAAATATATCTAGAGGCAATTACAGGTATTTTTTTTTTCTGTAAGGAACTAGATAATAAATATTCTCAAGTTTTTAAACTGTGTACTTTGACTGGGCCAGTGTGGTTCTCAAAACAATGAGATTGTGTCTCCTAGTAATGTCAGAAGCTATATCCATGAATTGTCACTAACATGACCAACCTAACGTGAGCTGTACAAGGAAAAAGCAAACACCCATGCCAAAGTAAATGTAGAAACACCTACAAGGCCTCAACATTGCAAAACTACACATAGAACTGCCCAACTAAGAAATATTGACAGTGGAAGAAAACGTCGTCTCCATGGAAGACACACTACTTGATCATTCAGCTTTGAATGGTTAACTCTGAAAACATACATACAAACAGAGCAGGTTATATTATGAGTATACATACATACATATATATATATATGCACATTTATGAAGGAAACCTCAATTAATTTTTTTTAAGGAACTATGATTTTGAAAGAGAGCAAAGAGGGGTACATGAGAGGCTTCGGAGGACAGAAAGGGAAGGAAGAAATACTAAAATTCTATTATATTCTCAAAAATAAAAAAGTAAAAAATGACAATGTTGATGAGTTCCAGTAAGAACAAATAATGAGATGAATTTAGCTGCCAATATCTAATGTAGGAATTGATGCATGTACTCCAAAGTAGAAGAATCAGTAGAAATTTCCTAAGCATGTTAGATTAAATATCAACACTATATTATTTATTTACATCAATATTCCAAGAAAAATGGTTTATTATTTATGCTGAGTTTTGTTTTTTTAAACGTCAAATAGGTTAAAATAAATATAATAAGATGAGGGAAAATCTGTCATATTGAAATTGGACATGGGAACTCAACAAGGGGAAAAAGTCCTAAGAACAGACACATGAGTCAGAAACTCACTTGTTTTCACAGTCAGGAGTCCCACAAAAATATTAAGCTAACATCTATACTGTATATGCCTACAGACCCATGTATGCCCTGTGCCTGCTGCTTCAGTCTCTGTGAGCTTATATGTTCCTTGCTTAGTTGATTCAGAATCCCTTATTTTCCTATTGTCATATTTCTCCTCTGGCTCTTACAATCTTTCTGCCTCCTCTTCTTTGGTATTCACTGAGCTCAGAGGGGAGCTATTCAATGGAAATCTACAAGTTAGAATTTCTCTCTGCATAATGTCTGGCTGTTACTTTTAATTTAGAAAAATAAAGTTTTCAGAACATATGCTCAGTAAATATGAGTTAAATTAATAACTGCTTTCAAAGGAAGTTGATGTGTAGTTCTGGAAGTTAATATTATTATATGCCCTTATACCTTTGTATATTGATACAAAATTAGTAGTTCATTTGGCTAAAGTGGTATTGACCATTGTTTATTGTGCAAAAATAAGATTGTATTGGATTACATCGGTATTGATCTTTGTATATTGATACAAAATTAAGATTATAGTTGGCCACAATGGTATTGACCCTTGTATATGGTCGTAATATTAAGACTTTATTGGGCTACATAGGCATTGACCTTTGTATATTGATACATAATTAAGAGTATATTTAACCACAATTGAATAGATATTTGCATATTGATACGAAATTAAAGGTAATGCTTCCTAATGGTATCATACCTAGAGATACTTAAAAATAAAATGTGAAGCTCTGGCCTCTTGATATTTCTAAGATGTCTGTTCCCTTTTATTTTACTTGTTTATGGATGGTAACTTAATATTATTAACTATTTCTTTTTCTTCAATTTACAAAATATTTTTTAAAACTGAGTTCTAAGATACCAGCATTTTGATAAAGTACTTTCTATTAGGCTTGTGTGGCTCTAAAAAATTGCCTTGGCACTTCTTTCTCAAATGTTACAGGAGTGGTTGTGACCCACTCATGAACATGACATGTTTTGTAAGTATTTTAATCAGTAGATAATGCTAAAATGCCCCTTTGACATTTATCACCTTAGATATGGATGCCCATCTCATTTCAGTCATGGCATTAGTAATACAACCTTTTATATTTCTTAAGAGCCACATAATTAACTTTGTGTTTGCAATCATTGTTTTTTCTCTACTTACCTTCCCTTTTTCTAATGGACATAAGTTCTCAATATGTAGGTCAGGCTTGGAGCAAACTCATCAAGCTCCTCACAGAGCTTCCAGAGGTGTACACAATTCGAAAGTCTGACTACAATTGTATCACAACAAGTTTTATCACAGCATAAATTAGATGAGTTTCTTATTGTCTTTCAACATACTATTGATTTTAGAATGAGAAGTAGTGATAAAGCTTATTTAGATTATTTTTATGAATTTTGCTTTCAGATATATAGGGTATCATGTGGCTCTTTTATGCTTATACATCACATTTTTTCCTTTAATTGAAATAGACTCCTTTCTAAAATAACATATCTGGAATATGTTTTCCCCACCCTCTACTATTCCTAGTTCCTCTCTATCTGTCCTTTCATCCAGATGCAACATCTTTCTGTTTCTCATTAGAAAAAAATCAGGCTTCTAAGAGATAACAATAAAATATAATATAATAAAGCAAAAACTATCACATTAAAATTGGACAGGACAAACCAACACAAGAAATAGAGCCCAAGAGAAGGGAAGAGAATCAGAAACCTACTCATTCACACACACAAAAGTGGTGGAGATGTAATCTGAAGTAAAAAATAAATATAAAATAAATCCCATAAAACATTAACATGGAAACTGTAAGGTGTAAGCAGAAGGCCTGGTACAGAACTATGCAGGCCTTATGCATGCTGCTTTAGTCTGTACAAGTTCATTTGAGCTTTGGTTTGCTCATGTTTTCTTAGTGTTCTCCCTCCTATCTGGCTCTTAAATTCTTTCTGCTTCCTCTTCCCCAGCATTGTCTGAACTCAAGGATTTGATGGAGACATCAATTTAGGGCCGTATATATCAAAAATGTTAAAACAATGCACATAAATCAAAACAGTAAATTATTTGGGAATAATGATATCAATATAAATTTATTGTAAGGGAAAACACTAAACTACCTTTAAACTTACATGTTATTTGAATGTGATATATTTCCTAAGTGTATGAGTTTGAGTACTATCCCCAGTCCCACCCAGTTATTCACTTTGATTACTTTGGATCCAGAGACATATCTGATCTTGGTCAGACAATTAGTCACTGAAGGACATAGCCTACTATTGTTCCCATTCAACCTCTGCTTCCTATTTGCCACTTGTGAAGGACCCAAGCCTTCACCAGTATAGATCAAAACACCCTAAATACATTTTCCACTTTCCATGTCATGATAGACTTTGCACTTTAAACTGTGAGCCAAAATAAATATGTCTGGTCTTATATTGTTTGTTCTATCACCGTGAAGAGGAACAATAGAGAAAAATAATATGTAACAGAAAATAACAGTTGGAGATTGAACTTTTTTCACATTTACACACATGGGAATCAAAAGCATTAAAAGTGGGCACATTCTTACAGCAAACACCAAAACCATTTACAAATGCACCTGAACAAAGCACAATTCTTCAAATGATAATTGTTTGTCGCGTCCCCCTCGACCAGCAAGGATGACGCAACTCGCAAAAGCTCTTCTCAAGCAGTTTATTCAGGTCCCTTGAAAACAGTCTTCCGAATGCCCGGGCAGACCCCACCAACAGGCTAAATACTATATGAACAGCCAATCAAGTAAAGCCACGTGGTGCTATCTTAGAGGCCCACGTATGCGGAAGCAAGCCAGATCAGCGGTCTTAACCAAATATGGACTTGTTTACCACCGAGAGCGCTCACCGTCGGGCTGGTGGAAGTCGGAAACCGGCGCCATCTTTAGGGCGCGGCACGTCGCAGCTCTCTACAGTTCCCCCTTTTTTATTTTTTCTAAAGTTGGTAGAAGTCCCTGGAAAGGCTTCGTAATCCTCCTATCTGGCGATCTCACGGAGGGCCTGAGCCTGTAGGAGGGCGGTGCTCAAACTCTTACCCGTCTCTGGGTCAGCCTCCCCACTCGGGACTGCCCTGTCTTAGGTGGCCAGACTTACCCGTCTACTCAGTCATTGACTTGCCAGACCATAATATCCGTGGAACGAATACCTTAGTGGGAGGGACTATGCTCAGTGAAGATTTAAGGCTTCATGGCAGCGAGCCATGCCTGAGGGGACTGGCACGCCTCAATGGCGACAAGGGCCTGTATAATCATGGCTGCATTAGGCTTTTGTGTGGCTCTCATCTTGTAGATGCACCATAGGCAAACCAGAGAGGCTAGTATCATCAGTATCGCCAAAGAGCCTACGCCCGCCCAATCTTTAAGATGATCCATAGCCGTCTGTTTCCAGGAAGTCAAAACAGTAGCCAGGCTCAGATCCACCCGAGTGGAATTGATGTGGACGATTGTCGCTCTCAGCTCTCTCATCAAATTTTCAAATTCAGCCGACCAATCCTGTAAAAGGAACTTTTGACAATTGTCTAGACAAATTAGCAGCCTTTGTAAAAATTTTATACTGCACGGAAGTAACACACAAACCTTGCATTTTCCACTCACACCCCAATTGTGCTAGTTGCCAAAGAGAATCAATCTGTTCTTGTATTAAATCTATGCGTTGATTAACTATCATAAGGCCTCCTTTGAGATGAGAATTCATAGAGGTCTGAGTATCCAATGCCTGTGCCACAGTGGCTGAGATGTTATTCACGGCATTGGCAGTCTGTATAGAACTAGACAAGGCAATAGCTGAGGCAGTAGCTCCCACAGCAGCAATAGTGATGGCAGTAACAATAGCTGCAGTGATGACTAAATCTCTTTTAAACCTGAATATGGTATTAGGGGCCTCTACAGGAACTGGTACATATCGAGGCATTCTAGTCACCACAGCCACAGGAAAGGCTGTGGCATTCCAGCATAGGGCATAAAAACATATGCCCGGAGTGCATACTAACTTTCCTTCACCCAAGGATGCACTCCCATTACTTACAATCCACAGAAAAGGAGGCCAGAGACATACTGGCGAAGCTGAAAAGTTCTTGTTGCGGTAAGAATGAAACAAAGATTTCCAAGTACCAGAGCCACTACCGCTAGAAAAATCCAATTTGGTAGCGGACCCTAGGGAAAAATTACCTCTTTGATAAACTCCTCCCCCAAGCATAATGACAGGTCCCAAGTCCATGCAACTTCCATTTACCCCACACAAAAGCCACAAATCAAAAGGATTGGTGGCAGTCTGCTGAGGATCCCTAGTAGATATATCAAGCATTCCTGTACAAGACTTATTCACTATATTACTAATCATGGGGCTAAAGGAAAAATAATCTTGTTGAACCCAAACTGCTCTGCGCTCCTGACATCCAGTCCAGGGAAAAGGTCCTTCCTCTCCTGTGGATCCTCTACAAAAAGGTGCCCAGCATGGCTGTCTGGGGGGGTCCCGGTCAGAGACTCGTGTGGGCCACCATCCTTCAAGGCAAGAACCATTGCCTGAAAACAAACTACCACTTCTACCCCCAAACCTCAGTTGTGGTAAAAAATCTGCTGACTGCTGAGACAATTTAATGCATTCTGTGTCATCTGACCTATTGAAGCTCATTAAAAAGCACAGACTAGCCTTCAAGCTGACATTTCTCTTACCCTCTATAGGGCTTTTCTGATCATCAAAGGGAAGGTAGGGTAAGCCTAGGCTTCTATTACGGCTAAATAAGCGTGGAAACACAGTTGCATCATGTCTGACTGGCATCGGCTTTGGGAATATCGACAGGATCCCCCATCACGGCTCGGTCATTCCTGACATACTCACTGCTACTATCACCAGGATCCTTAGGAAGGTCTTCATGACGAATCTTCCTCACAAGGCGTTCAGGCACCCACACTGGATCTTGTTGATCCTGAGGAAAAACACAAACAGACCCTCTCGCCCATGTTAGCACGGGGTCAGGCCCCCGCCAAGAGCCTGTCAAAATATCCTTCCACTTCACCATGCTTTTAGGTGGACCATGGGAATACTGATGTCTGTCCGCTGCTGAGCGGCCTTGAGCATCCAAATTGAAAAAATTTAAAGTAAATAAGGCTAAAGACATTCTTTCCTTGGGGGTACGGCCTTGGCCTATTCCCCCTTTTTGTTTTTGCAAGCATTCTTTCAAGGTGCAATGAGCACGCTCCAGAATTCCTTGTCCTTGAGGATTATATGGTAATCCGTGATTAAGCTGTACCTCCATCTGGTTGCAGAAGGAGACAAAGGACTGTGCCATATAGGCTGGTCCATTGTCCGTTTTCAGCTGCTGTGGTTTTCCCCATGCAGCCCAGGCTTCTAAGCAATGCCCTATTACATTGCGAGCCTTTTCTCCACTCATAGGTGTAGCAAGTATGATACCTGAGCAGGTATCCACAGATTCATGAATATATTTTAAGGTTCCAAACTCTGAAATGTGGGTAACGTCCATTTGCCAGATTTTTAGTGGCATCAACCCTCTAGGGTTCACTCCCACACTGGGAGGATGATGATGAATCACACACTGAGGACAGTCCAAAACCAATTGTCTAGCATCTGCTCTAGACAAATGGAATTTCTGCTGTAGAGTTTTTGATTTACATGAAATAATTGGTGAAACTGTCTGGCTCGGTCCAGGAATGAGCTCCAAAAAATGCATGTCATCCTAGTCCATTGATCAACTTTATCATTACCCTCAATGGTCCAGGTAATCCTGTATGTGCTCTGATATGTTGAATATAAAAACACCTTTTTTTCTGCCAGATTAAAACTTGTAACTCTTGTAATAAGGCACATACAGTACTACTATTCTTAATAGGACCTGCTAATTCTAATACTTTCACTGCGTTGACCACATAGACTGAATCTGAGATCAAATTGAATGCAAATTGACATCTTTTAAACACCTCAATTACTATTTTCAACTCTACTATTTGGGGGGAGCCTGGTTGAAATTGACATAACACGGTCTCTTGTCTTTCTATCAAATAGGCTCCGCAGCCTGTCTTTGAGCCATCAGTAAACACATTTGGTGACCCTTGAAGTGGTACTGCTGAAGTAAACTTAGGGAATATCACTGGGTGCTCCTTAAAAAATGATAGCAATGGTTTTGGAGGTTAGACCCAGGGACTTCTCTCTTTTGCTTTTCTGTATCATCCTTTCTCTCCTATATAGGAATGAACAGACTTGAGAAAAATGGGACATAGACATAGTATAGGAAAGAA
>CAJQZJ010009649.1:15238689-15263471 GCA_907164525.1 Lophiomys imhausi | reverse complement strand
AATTTAAGATTGTATAGGGCTACATCGGTATTGATCTTTGTATATTGGAATTAATTTTTTAAACAAGATAAGATTCAAAAGTACTATTGCATTATATATTCTATATAACATAAGATTATGTTGATTTTCTAGATGAAAAGTAAAGTGAATACATGGAAGGAACTCATTTATTATGTGCTTGCACATAATGAAATCTCAGTATCCAATAATTAAGGATGTTGAGACCCAATCCGCAATGAGTAAAACTAGTAAATCATTAGTAAGATTAATCATATTAATCATGAAGCAAACTTAAATAATTAACTCACAAATAACAGATACTTCTTTCAATTACTGAATGAATTGTTTAGAAATTCCTGGAGCTCATTTTATGCATTAATAGAAACATCCCAGTGATAAGTAACATATTGTGCCTTCTTTTTTTTAGTGAGAAAATATATATTTATAATATTGGACTATGAATTCAAAGAGCCTATAATGAATATATATATATATATATATATAATTAAATACGCTTAATGCATTATGTTGCAAAACAGCAGCCACACATCGAAAAATGTTTTTGAAGTATTGCTTTGACTCTACATTTTACTGTTACTAATTTCTGTCATTGCACTTGATTTAGAATACAGAAGACACCTCATTCATGTGCTACTAACAATGTACATTTTCCCTTATTTTCTTTCATCCAAACTTGATATGGAGTGTCTTTGGTGATAAAAATAAAAACGCTTTGTTGTGCAGAATGGTTTATCATAATTAGAAACCTGTGGCTACTCTAGTTTCCTTCTATAGATATTACTTGGTCATATGCAAATTGGTACATAAAAGAATCAATACTGGGAGAAGAAAATGGTCAATGAATCAGGATCATAATTGTGAACATCACTCACACTCATTCATCCATTTATCATAACAATGTTTGATGATAACTTTTCTTGGTAAAATATGACCAGATGAGTAACATCAGGGGCATAGTCACACGGGTATAAGTGACAGTAATTAATCAAGTAATACTTTTCTTTCGAGAATTTCATGTGTGAGCATTGTCTCTTCTTTATTCTCATTGCCTTTTCCTCTACCTCTTCAACTCTTCTTGTGTTCCCCAATATTGGGGAAAGGTCTAATATCATTGCTTCTGATAGCCTCATTTCAATGCTGGGATCTTGTTACCACCCCTTCTGAGGCATTCTCTTGATTGGTTAATAAAAGTCACTGATAGCCAATTAGCTGGGCAGAAAGAGTGTAGGAAGGTGGGACTTACTGAGATTAAAACAGGAACTCTGCACTTTACCCAGAGGAACCTTCTTTCTGCTGGGAAACACAGAAGCAGATGGACATAATTGACAATGCTGGAAGGTAATCACAGGCACATGGTAGTTTGGGATTAGCTGATCTGGGTTAACTTATAGTAGCTAATTGAGAGTCTGCCCAGCCAAGGGTCAAGCACTGAAACATTAAAAGGTCTTGGTGTATTTAATTATTACGGAAAGGACTGCAGCACCTTGTAAGCCACCAGTCCAAGCAATCCAGGCCTGTCAGAATCCTGGACTCCCCTTGAACCTAGGCAAATATCACGCCAAGCTGTTGTTAATTCTACCAGCCTAATATAACAACTTATATTAATTAACAGAGTTTAGGTTACAGGTGGTGTAAGCTACCCTTGATCCTGGGGCTCTTTCCCCAGGACAAATCAGGCAACCAATTAAGGCAAGGCAAGCCTCCAGCTGCTCCGCAAGCCTAATCTTACAGTTTATACTTATTAATAAATGCAATTTAATTATCAATTGTAATTATTAGCAAGTATAAACTGTAAGATTGGAATGGTGGGCCCAGCTGGCAGCTGCTCTGCCAATCCACTGGCTGCTTCACCAGCCCAATCTTATAGTTTATACTTACTAATAATTACAATTGATAATTAAATTTCAGTTTCACCCCAAGTTCTTTTCATATTCTTGTTCTCTTGTTCAATTATTATTGTTACCTTCATACACACACACATACTTTATGTGTGCATGTATAATATATAATTGTTAGATAGAAGTAAATATGATGTTCATTATGCAAAAATTTGTAATATTAAGATATCTTAACACTAGTAATAGTTTGGTTTGTAGGAAATGGCCAGTGAAAATGAAGGAAAGATATGTCAATCTGTAGATAGATTAAGGTTGTGTTATGGGGAACCCTGTGGGGTTTTTTACTTTGCTTCAATAATCAAGGAAATATATTGACAGGAACAAGGCAGAATGAGAAATTGATGATGGACAACATAATCACACCCATGGTTTAAAGATTCAGGTTAGTTACAGAGTCAGAGCCATTGCTCCATAGAGAAGTGTGTCAACAACTTTTAAAATTTTGGCACACAGGCATGTAGGAAGAAGGACACACACCATGGGTTAGAAAAAAGAACCTCATTCCACATGGCCAGGAGCATCTGTATAGCATGAAGAATGGCAGTCCAAGGGGACATATGAATATATGGGGTCATATTTAGGTAAAGGATTAAGAGCCAGCTTAGGTGAGCCAAGATTGTTCAATTCAGGCCAAGGCTCATTAAAATCCATGTGGTGTCTCTGTGTTCTCATTTATAATGGCTGTTTAAGTGTTAACAGCTGCCAAAACAATTAATGATAATATAAATACTGGTAAATACTTTAATTAATTATTTCTACAAATCGCACCAACTACGGCAATTAGAATCCATACTTACAGTGTGAGAAGGCCTAGATGAAAGCCAGTTTTCTAGCCAAAGTGCGAGGAACCAAACCCAAATGTATTATAAAGGTGCAGCTATCTTAACAGAAGCTGTTGCTTTGCAGCAAAGGCAGAGAGTTAAGGCTTAGCTCTCCTTATGTACTAAAAAACAACAGCCTTCTAAACAGAGTTTGAGAACAGAATTAACTGCCTAGATCAAAAAATGGAGAAATTCAAAATGCCTCAATACTTTTGGGTCCCAGTTGAGTTTGTTCCTCTTAGCATGCAAATGATTTTTACCCTGACAATTGTGGTTCTGTGTATCCTTTTTGAGAAACATCTGACTAGGATGGGCTTGAAGAAAGAAAGAATTTACAGATGGAATGCTAAATTGCCAACAATGATAATGGAGAAAGGAGGGAGGCCCTTCCCGATAGATAATACAAAATTGATGGCAGCTGGAGCTAAGAGGTCCCTGGCCATGAGGGTCTTGTCAGGGTTTTATGGAAAAGGTCCACCAATGAAATAGAGTTGCAACTAGATTCCAAGAAATAATGAACAAAACTTTAATTGCAGCATGGATTGAAATGTTAGACATGCCAAGGCTCTTGGAATGTTGTTTTTACTTGACTTTTGTTTAGATGTCTTTGATTTTCCTATATCAGGAGGTAGAAAGGATATTTTTCTGGTTTGGCATTGCTAAAACATAAGAGATTTTTGAAGATTTTGGGCAGATCTCAAACTACAGTTAAGAGTTGCTCTCTAGGTTACAGAGTTACTAGTATCTGGGACTTAAGTAAAATATTTGAAGAGGGTGGTACTGGCACATGCCTTTAATCCCTTAATCCCATCACACTAGAGGAAGAAACAGGCAGATCTCTGTCTGAATTCTAGACCAGCCTAGTTTAAACAATGAAGGCAGGGCAGGAACCCTGCTAATAAGATAAGGCTGCTTACTAAAGACAGTTCCAGAATTCAAAAATGACACATTTTTCCTTGATGTTAAGTTTAATAATGTCCTCACTGATCTAATGGATAAATACACATAATCTTAAATTTATGTAAAAAAAAGGGGGGTCACAAACCAGTCTCCTTAGTTGTGGGGCTCCCACTGGAGAAATGGTTTCAAGAGACATTTTGCCCTGAAGGGGATGTGTTAATCGCTGGGTGTGGTAGTGCATGCCTTTAATCCTAGCACTTGGGAAACAAAGACAGGTGGATTCCTGACCTTCACCAAGGTCAGCCTCATCTACAAAGTGAGCTTAGGACAAGGATACACTGAAAAGCTCTGTCTGGGAAAGAGAGAGGGGGGAGATATATTTTCTGTTAACCAATGTAAGGACCCAGAGTTAGGCTGGGGAAGAACATGCAAACTACATACTTGCCACAGCCAACAGTTAAGAAAAGCTAACATAAGTTAGCATACCATGCTATTCTATAGCAATCTCCTTAAGAATGGGGTTTCCATGGTAGAATTGGAACTCAAACTAATACAAAATGGTTTAAGTAATGTTATTGTTTAATAAGGTTAATTCAATTATTTAAATTCATACCTTGATCTCAAAACTTGGGAGATAGCGAAAAAACAGGTTCCTTGTATGTTCCAGGCCAATCTAATCTTCAGAGTTCTACAGAGCAAATCAAGACAGCCCAAGCTACAAAGAGAAACCCTGTTTCAATAAGGATAGATATATCCACATAGAAATTAAATCTCCAAAAAGAGTAGAAAAGGAAAGAAAAAAATATATAAATGCATACCTTTGATCCCAAAACATGGGAGACAAAGACAGAGACAGATAGGTTTTCTGAGTTTGAGGCCAAACTAATCTACAAAAATATAGGAAAACACAGAATAAACATGTTTTCATCAATTATAAAATTTATGTCCACTGTAGAATAGAATACTTAAACTCCATACAGTCTTATGCTGTATTTTCAATTTAATGTAAATTATATATAGCATATATATGTAATATTATTACATGCCATGTTTTTATATGGCATGAATGGAGACTTACAAATATCTTTCTTCTGTTCAAACAAAGAATAGAAGATATTCCTTAATTGATTTGTGCATCCTGCACATCCAAGGTATTTTGGTAATTGCAGAACTATATGTTACTTGTGAGAAATTATATATTTTCAGAACAACTGGACCTGAGTCCAAAGAAGACAAGACAAGTAATCCAAATGATCCAGCCTCATAGACTGTCTCAATAGCTGTTTCCTCCAAAATCTGCATCCAGAACAACTTCAAACAGCTTGCTGAGATGGCCCACCCTCAGAGACTGTTCCAGACAGGACTTCAATAAAGCCCTGAACTTTCTTACCCAAAGTCCAATTTCAGACTACAAATTGCTCATGACATTCAAATTGCTGCGCACATATAGATTGGACAATAAATGTAACTATTAATTTGATTAACCATTTTTTTCCATTTTATTTGGGTCCCCAAACAGGTTTTCTGCATCCCAATTCATCAAGAAGCAGTTTTAAGAAAGCATCCCATTCCCAAAAAGTGAGGTGGATGATTCTTTGGTTATTTGATGTGTCATAGTTGTCATTTAGGGGGAATTTTTAAGCAAAGTGTAGGAGGTTAGACTCAGGTTTTTTTTCTTTTCTCTATTCTCCTCTCTTATATAGGAGGAAAAGACTTGAAAAGAAAAAGAGGGGGAATACACACACACACACATATATATTATATATATATTTGTATATATATATTTATATATATGATAAGATATAAGGATAGATTATTGAATCTGCTCTGAAACCTAAAACTATTGTTATTCTCAAATAAGGTTATCTTTCAATACATTGTTATAGAATTTTGTACATTGATACAAAAATAAAGTTAAATTTCGATTCATTGGTATAGAATTTTATGTTTGACATGTATTATGTATATATCAACTTATATGAGGTATTGTGCCTATACAAATCATTTAAAAGTACAGGTTTACTTCCAATCCTTTTATGGGTTACTATTGCAATCTATTTAGGATTTTGGATACAAGTTAACTGGCAGTTGAGCTTCAGGTCAAGTCAAATAATAGTCTAAATTTATCACAAAATAGACTTAATGGGTTAAACAGATAGTAAATGGTTAAAAATATACAGTTTGTTTGTTCATAGATAAAGATAGATGATAGATAGATTTATAAATAAATCGATAGATGTCTTTAAAACCCTCAGAAGCATACAGAAAATGGTATTTAAATATGTTTTCTTATTATTTTAAGAATTGTTTGACTTAAGACAGTCAGCTCCTGACAGTCCCATTGACTTGGAACAGGACAATGAGCATCAAAAAGAAATCTCCTATCAGGAGATAATTCCTACTGGACAAAAATGCCCCTGCTCTCTCAGCAGACTCTTTACAGTCCAAAGATTGACCAGAACTTAAATGCAGGTAAGTTGATGTCCTGATTCTTCAGAGACAGAATGGGAAAATCCTTTTTATTTCCTACTGCACAATTTAGTCTGTGAAAAATGCTTGGCCAGAAGGCTGAAGATGATGCTCCAACAATATGGAGAGAAATTTGGGACTGTCTAGGCAACAAACTGTCATATTTATTTTTGAAAGCTGCTCTCCTATGCTTCCTACCCACTCTAATAATAAATTTATCCCTTCTTATGTCTTTGATGGGGTTGAAGGCACAACAGTTATAAAATTTCAATTAAACTTGAGTTGTTTAGGATTTAAAAGGATATTTTCAAGTATAAATAAAAATTTTAGGGTTATAAATATAGGAAATAATAGAAATTATTTAGATTCAGAACTATAGACACACCAAGATATATAGATGATTGTTTTTTCTTCTTCAAGATTGCCTGATACAAATAGGCTAAACTTTATGTATGTAACTTTTATATATGGCTTTCTTGATTGTTTCATATTTGTTCTTATCATTTTTACTATATGAGTTTAAAAAATAGCCTTTTTATTAGACAAAAGGAGGGAATTGATGGTGTAGTGTTAAGCAGTCTAAATGTTAATTAACTGGTCCTGCTTGCTGTCTGTTACTTACATTGACTCTGATTGGTTAAATAAAATGCTGAAGCCTGAGACTGGGCAAAGATAGGGAAAGGCAGAACTTCCTGAGATTAGAACAGGAAGCCTGTACTTTCGACAGAGAATTAAAGCATTCCAGCCAGGAGCAGGATGAAGGAGGACACACACCATGGGTTAGAAAAAAGAACCTCATTTGCCATGGCCAGGAACATCTGCATAGAGTGCAGAATGGTGGCCCAAGCGGACATATGTATATATGGGGTCATATTTGGGTAATAGAATTAAGAGTTAGCTTAGGTGAGTCAACATTTCTCAATTCAGGCCAAGGTTTGTTGAAATCCATGTGGTGTTACTGTGTTCTTATTTATAATGGCTGGTTAAGGATTAACAGCTACCAAATCAATGAATGATAATATAAATACTGATAAATAATTTAATTATTTCTACAAATGATTCCCAACATAATTTAATTAATTTTTTTCTACACAGGCCACCATTCAGATGTCCTTTAAAATTTTTTGTTTATTTTACATTAAAATCACAACCCCCCTACTTTCCCTCTTTTCAGTACCACCTTCCCATGCACTTACCCTATGCCCTCCCCAACCCCCTACCAGCCCAGTCTGGCACATCAAATTGCATAGGACTAAGTGCCCTCCTCTTTCACTGAGGTAAGGCAAGGTAGTTTTGGTAGGAAAATGGGGTCCAGAGGGATGAAAAAAGACCAAGTCTGAGATAGTCCTGGATCCAATTGTTAGTGAATCCACTTGAGGACCAAGAAGTCCATCAGTTTCATATGTGTAGCAGGTCTAGGACCAGTCCACGAAAGTTCTTCAGTTGGTGGTTCACTCTCTATGAGCCCCCACTCTGCCAGAATTAATTGACTATGTAGGTTTTCTTGTGATGTCCTTGACTTAGGAAATTACAGGAGTCACTTTTTAGTTTTAAAATGAAACAAGAGAAAGTATTTACTACCATATATTCAGCATTTTAATAATTCACTTTGATTTTTAAGAGTAGAAAGAGGTCTATTTGATGACCTAAATGTTAAATGCTACCACAGGTACTTATAGAAGCTTGACCTAGAAAGCTATACAGGGAAAGCACCTCTCAGGACATTGGTTCTCTGTGCTTAGCCAGTGCCTCACCACCTGAATTGGGTGAGGGTGAAGGACTCAAATCTTTCTGGTAAGTATGTTTTCATGAACACTTCAATTTCTAGGACTGATACATTCATTTCTTCCTGTCTTTATCTTAAATGTTTTTTTGCACATTTAGATAAGATTTTCAGACACTGTAATGAAAGCCTTTTCATGAAGAACCCAGCAAACAATTCCATCTACAGTGGCTTAGTCCTGAGTGCACTATTTTCCATCAAATTTAAACCATCTATTGTTATTGGCCCTAACAGTGGCACAAATCTACATCTATCCTAATTATCAACATGCTGTTCTGTGAAGACAATGTTTTTTGGAGTATACTCTCTCTAGTTTCTTTTTTTTTTGAGATTATCATATAACTAAGGCATTTCTCCCTTTCTTTTCTTCCCTCCAAAACCCTCCCAAACATCCCTCTCTCCTATTCTCTTTTTTCACAAATTTTTATTGCATGGGTATATGAATGTATATATATATATATATCATCTTTGGTCCATATAATGTTATTTGTAGTTATATTTCCAAGGCTACCATTTGACATGGACTTTCTCCATAATGTGTTAATGATGTTTCTGTTACTTTCATTTTGACTGCTTTTCTTGTTGTTTTAATTGGCAACTCAGATGCCTGTCCTAGTTATCTTCTGGGGGAAGAATGCCTGATGGAAACAACAAAGTTTGTTTTGGCTCATTGTGTTAGAAGGAGTTTTTCCTGTAATAGAGGGAAAGACACCATGGAATGTATGATGGTGGAAGTGCATGGCAGACACTTATTGCACTACAGCAGACTAACAAGCAGTGAGAGCATCCCAGAACCTGGAGTGAGGTAACCTTCAAAGGCCAGCCCCTAGTGATGTGCTTCTACCAACTTGGTCCTGCATCCTGAAGACTCCAAATCACAATGCAAGCCATAATGGCATTTAAAATATGAGCATGTGATGGAATATTTCAGTTCTACTCCAGCAACTGGGAGCCAAGCTCACTCCTTAGCTCATGTTACAAAAAGTTTACCAATAACTTTTGATGCAGAGCAAATACTGTAAACAAAATTGCAACCTATATGAATTTGAGCTACATAATACTTGTAATTCCATGATAAAGATAAAATCAAAAGAGAAAAACATTCCATATACATGTAACTAATGCTGAATTTTGAAAGTAATTGCTACTTAATGTAAGACATAGTTTTAACCAGAAACATTTATAATTCTAAATCAGAGGACATTTCTGATGGTATTTTAGGAAAAATTCTTGGACATAATTTAACTTCTTTATTTTATTTTTACATGTATAGGTGTGTGTATGTGCTTGTCTGTATGAACACCCTATGTATACAGTGACTGTTTAAGGCAGAGGTGGCAATCATATACCCTAGAAAAGGAATCATTTTGGGTGTTGTTGGTACCAAGTACAAATCCTCTGCCAGAATATCAAGTGCTCTTGAATGATGAGCTATCTGTACAGGCTCCATATCATTTTAATCAATTATTTTATTATATATAAACCTTATTATACTGGTATATAATAAAGCTTGCTTTTTATGTATAGATGAAATATTAATTGTTTCCACTTTATTTTCTCTTGAAGGATTTGAGTCATTTCACACCATTTATTTGTATATTAAAAAGTGGGTTGTTGTTTGAAATGTATGACCACTCTTGCCTGTGTATTTTCTTTGTTGGCATTTGGCTTTTCCTGCTTTGCTTCTTGGGGGATCTAATTTCTGTGCTACATGGGATTGATTCCATTATAATATACTGAGTTTCTCCTTTTGGGTATCATTTTTCTCTTATAGTTGTTATGATTGCAGTTCTCAGTGCTTTTTCCTCATCTCTGTGTACTGTTTTGTATTTCCCCAAAGCAGTGAGTCATTCCATAAGTATTCTGAAATTTGTTTTGTTCAGAAGATTTTTCTCCATGCACATACTACAATTAGTTTCATTCAACTATTCTTCTCAATGTTGCTTTTTTCCCCCCTGGTAATCACTCTTACCCATTTCAGGTCATTTCTTGATGTCTGAAGCTAGGATATGACTTTATTGTGTCCATAGTTGTGTTCCAAGTATACAAAAGAGTATCTGACAAACACTATATGTTCAGTAAGTGTGGACTGAGGCAATGGATTAAGTTGTTATTTTTTTCTTTTCTTCTTTCAAGTCTCTATATTTTGTTGTTGTTGATAGCTAGTCATAATATTTGTCATTTCTTGCTCAATGCTTTCAATGTCTATGTTTGTACCATATTCCTTCCTGATTTTATAAATTTATCGCAGCATTGTGATTGTTTGTGAATATATCATACCGAGTAAAATTAAATATAACACTAAATGTAAATAAAAAATGACTCTACAGTGTTCAGTTATCTGTACTCCAAATTTATATCATACACCTTCCCTCACTTTTACGGATTACTGTAGAGGTTGAGAAGACAAATTGTAAGAGCCTCAGTTTGAAGAGGACCAGAGTAAAACAGAAAACAGTGTTTCATGAACATGAAAGCTCTGATGATTAAGGAATTCTGTAGGTACTTCTAAAAGACCTGTATTCTGTCAATCTATTCAGTATTTTATTATCAATCAGTGGTAAGTGGTTCATTATTCATATGGCCAGATAATGGCTTCTGTGATGCAAGGTCAGCTTTCTTTAACTATAAAGCTGCTGGAGAATGGACTATGCTTCAGTGGATGGCCCTATACTCAGAATTGTAGGTAAAACAAAAACTAGGTCAATGGGATATTAAAAACAACACAAGAGGATTGAAACTGAACATTGAGGGCATATCTGAGATGCATCTTGGAGAAATTAAGGTGGTATATGATCAAAATAATTGGTAGACATAAATAAATTATATAAAATAATTTAAATTTTGAAGTTAATAGGCAAGCATAACTAAATAGTTCTATTACTAGTAATATATAAAATCTAATATAATTTTGCTATTATTTCCCTGTCATATATTAGAAATGTAAAGTAACTTTAGATATTGCAATGTTAACATACTGTATGAAATCATTTCAACTTTATTCTCAGTGAAACCAATCATGTGTCCTGATGATAATTGTGAACAGACTTGTCATTATGATACATGCTATATCTGTAAATAAATCTTTTATGTGGAGAACACACATACTGCCTTGAAATGTAAGTATTATAGAAAAGGGATTGGATTAATAAATAATTTTTAGGTTATTTACTTGAGGGTTGTTGTATTTATTCAGTATACAAAAAGCTGTGGAAGGAACATATTTCAAAGAAGGTAGACCAGCTATTTTGTTTTTTTATTTTATAAATGCTATAGAAATTGAAAAGGGGATAATAAATAATTATTAAATTTAATAATTTATTAATTTAAATTTTGAATTCATTAATTATTAAATTAAATTATTAACTAAATAATTCTAAAAAGAGATAGTAAATTCTTGTGACAAAAATGATCATCAGTAAGCCAATGAAATGTGAGTCCAGAGATTAAAGGTGGGGGAATAGATCTACCCAGTAAATAGAAAATTTGGAAGAGCCATATTAGTGTCTTGAGATAAAGTAAGAATATTTGATGATTCAAGCAAGAATGCAAGTAATGAATGATCAGACCAGGTCTAAATCCTATAAATTGACAATAAGTCCTCAAGGAGCTGTTAAGGAAGGATGGTGAGAATCACTAATGAGACAGAGAGAAATAAATATTAATGTCTTACTAGAAGATAGCTGAGCATATCTGTATGTTAAAGAAATGGTTGGTTTTCAAATACTGCTGGAATGAACTTGAAGGACATACACACAGACACACATACATGCATACTCCCATGCACACAAACACACACATACACACACACACACACACAGACACATTTCAATGGCCATTGGAATTAGCAACATGGGTGACATGGAGGTGTTCTTTTGGAATTTCTAACAGTGGAGGTAGGGCCTGTTTCTGACTCTTTTGTCTGCTTTTGGGACCCTTTTTCTCCTACTAGGTTGCCTTATCCAGGTTTGATATGATGCTATGTACCAAGTCTTATTGTACTTTGTTATGACATGTTTGTTGATATCTTTGGGGGGCTTTTTTTTTTTTTTGAAAAGGAGTAGTAGTGGGTGTGGAGAAGAGAGGAAGTCAAAGATTGAGGAGGGAGTGGAAATAGCATTTGGTATGTAATATGTGAAAGAGAAAACTATTTTAAAATTCAAAGCAAACACAGAATAAATAAAGTCCAAATATATAAATTCAAAATGTTCACAAGAGCATTATTGCAGAATAGCTGGGTATAAGCACCAAAGAGAGACTGAAGAAAATATACCACATAAATTTGATACAGTTGGGTTCAGATTATGTAGGCTGTAGCAACATGAGAAAATCTTAAGTTCATTTTATAATTTGAAAAACCTAGAAATATACACACAAATTAATGTCTAAAATTCCACTAGACAATACAATTTAAGGAATTACACAAGGAGGTTACTCATTAGCTCCTTGTCACTATAACCTCATATCCAAAATTTTTAAAAAAATCTATAAAGAAGAAAATACTTATTTGCAGGTGACTTTAGAGAATTCATCCCACATTTGCTTAACTATATGTTTCTGTGCATGGAATAATGCCATACCATGTGTATTTAAGAATATTTGGAAGAACCATTCATTTTTTTTATTGGACAGCAAGGTGAGAGAGGTAAATGTAGGGCTTGGTAGCTTTATCCTATTCTTTTCGTTCTGTCTATGCTTGCTGTTAAAAAAAAAAAAAAAAACTAAAATATCCCAGTCATTTGATTTCACTAATAAAGATTCAATAGCCAGATGTTGGATTGAAAGTCTACTAGTTCAGAGAGGCAGAGAAAGCACACAGCTTACGTTCCTCTTCAGCTGAAAATACTAGAGGAAAAAGGCGAGAGCTAAAAAGCTCAGAAAAATCTACAGTAAGAAGCCTTGAAGAGAAATACCTCTGAAGGAGAAAACCCAAAGGAACAAGAACTCCCAACTTCTCCACACTCTCTTAAATACCCCTGAGCCCAGAGTCCCTCCTTACCATTTAATCCTTTTCAGTTGGTTTCTTACTCTGTCTCTTGACCTAGGGTTAACTTTATTTAATCATGTGTCCAGAAAGCTCTTGGATTAAAGATGTGTGCTAGGGCTGAGACACACAATAAGCACTTGTTTACAATAAACAGAAAGTTCTTCTATTAAAGGTGTTTGGTAGAACAGACCCACAGAAGTACTTGTTTACAGTAAACAGAAAGCTCTAGGATTAAAGGCTGAGCCATCCCACAATTAGAAACAGAGTTTTCAATTCACAGTCTCCGGATTCACAATGTAATCAATATTCTGCAACATGTTAACCTACCATAAGATACAACCATATTCAGGGTGGAAACACCTCTTTCTGGCAATCCATTCATAAACAAACTCTCTCATATAGTTGTCTACCTAGCCAATCTAAATCCAGCTGACTAGGGGAAATGTGCAGCTTGTACTTTATTGAAATGCTCTTATGTGGAATGTGTCTTTACCTTTGTGAAGTGGGATTCTATTATGTGTGGAAAAATAATTTAGCAGTACCTGGCATAAAATGCTGGTGATATGTGTTGTTCTTTCTTAAATATTCCTTTAGTTCCCAACAATAATTAGGAATATAAAAAGAATCATTTCATTTATAATTTACTCATATAACCACATACTAACTCTGAATAGCAAAGTCAGTGACATGGTATTAAACCTATAGACATATTTTTACAGTATCTTGATCAGGAAGTGTTAAGTTTTTAACTGTTACTGTTTAAGAGAGTGTTGATTATTTTAATTATACATTTATTAACTTATTTGAGTTCTTTTACAAATGTAGTCTTATTTAGAAATATAATTTCATATATCACAGAAGTGTATAGAATTGCAAAACTAGCAATGATATTAGTTATACTGTTACTATCTGGTATATATTGTGGAATAGCGAGGAGAAGTTTGCATAACACATGCATATGGAATCTCTTCAATTAGAAAATTAGCTAATACTTAGTAGTCCCTTTGTAAACATCCACCATTCCTCTTTTAAGAAAATAACAAGGAAATAATGTTCATAATATTAAGAAAATTTAGAGAACTTAACAAGTAATCCTGTTGTTCAACTTAAAGCTGTCATTTTGTAACAGAAACAGCATAGTAATCAAAGCACTATGTAGAAATTTTATGGAATTCTGCACATTTCGTGGATATGTTACACTACAACAAGAACTCTAAAATGATTGGTGCAGTGGATTTGAGTTGACAATCATACAAAAAGACTGTGAGGGTTAAGAGAACCAAGATTACCCATGCTGTTCAACTCAAGTCATGGTACTTTGTGTAAACAAAGTATTTTGAAGTTACATTAAAACTACAATTTATCAAATCAGAGAAATATAAGCTTGTGTACATTCTGTCAGAAAGTAAAATCATTGTAATCAATTTAGGATGTTTTTTGTGGGAAGCTGCATTTATGAGGGTGTAATTAAAACTGTTTTTAGTGTTTTGAGTGTTTAGAGTTAATTTAGAATTGAAACAACACACACATACACACACAAAGTCATACCTATTAGCTTATTTGAATTACTGGCATAATTTGTCAATACCTACTAAGTTAGAAAATGACAGTAAAGGATCCAAGATGGCGGCGGCCGGCGCTGACATAGCCTCTTCACGGAATCATAAGGAAGTTTCCTCATCTATGTTCATAGCAGCCTTATTTGCAATAGCTAGAAACTGGAAACAACCCAGATGTCCCTCAAGCGAAGAATGGGTTAAAAAACTGTGGTACATCTACACAATGGAATATTATTCAGCTATCAGGAACAATGAAATTATGCAAATTTGCAGCCCATTGGATGGAACTAGAAAAGCTCATCCTGAGTGAGCTAACCCAGACTCAGAAGGATGCATATGGCATCTATTCACTTATAGTAGGATTTTAGCTATATAGTAGAAGGTATCGATACTACAATTAACACACCAAAGGGAACTTGGACATAGACTTTTTATTTGTTTATTTATTTATTTATTTATTATATTTTTTCTATTTTTTAGTCTTTTTTATCTAATTGTCTGTTTATTTGTTTGTTTGTTCTTTAGTTCTCTCTCCCAGGCAATGAGACACTTTTCACTGATGGTACTGCTTCTTTGTAGACCACCCCAATGAATGAGGAGGCTCTTGGCCCTCATAAGACCTCTCAACTGAGATGAGGGACTGTTAAATAAGGACACCCCACCCCAGAGAAATGGGATGGAAGGATTAGGAGGTAAAGAAAAAAAAAAAAGAAATGTGATGTTTCGGCCTTTTACTACTAATTGTCATAAACTGTTTACGATAATTAAGAATTACAAACTAATAGTTATGCCAGCTGGTCATTCTGTTAGGTACTATGACAGTCTATTATAGTTATTTTCTAAGCTAATCAGAAATAAAACTGCTAAGAGACAAGCAACATCTGCTTACCCTAATATAAGAGATAAATAGGGCCTCTTCTAAAACCTCAAGAGATCTGCAGAATATGGCAGTCAAAGATGTTTTCGTAACTTTAGATTTTTTTATATCAAGACATATCAACTCCTGACAGCACCCCCTATTCTCCTCCAAGTAGAAGATGAGCATCGAAGAATCTCCAGTGGGAGATGATTGAATTAGTCGCAAGCCTATCTCTTGGTAGGAAAAGCCCCTTGCTCCAACTGTAAACAGAATGCTGTCCAAAAAGGACAAAACCTGGAAGCAGGTAAGTCAACAGCCTAGCTCTGCCAAGACAGGGTAGGTAAGTCCTTCATAATTCCTGCTCTGCAATCAATGTCTGTCAGAGAAACGGGGCCAAATGACTGAAGATCGATGCTGTAATGTATGGAGAGAAAATGGGAACTGTCTAGGCAGCCACTGGTATGTCATTTCTTAGTTTGGGAAGCTGCAGGCCCTGTACTTCCTATAAAATCAGATATATTTATCCCTCTCAGGTCTCTGAGGTGGTTGAAGAACAGATAGCTAGAGCGTCATAATTAAATTTTGAGTTGTTTAGGAGTCAAGAGAGTGTTATAGATCTAAGAAGATGCTTTTTAAATTGTGTTGCAAGTTAGTATGAATGTTGAGTTAGATATAGAACTTGAAACTCATGGAGATGGTTAGATAGTAGAATGTTAAAGTCAGGTGCCAAATACATATGGACTGGACATTGGGAATGTATGTTAAGCCATATAACCCTCATAACTGTGGCCTAATTACCTCTGTTGTATTGTATTGTATTTATTATTATAAGAGAAAGAGCCATTTTTGGGACTGAAAGGGGAAACTGTAGGGGGAAATAAGATATACCTTAAACTTAAAAAAAAGGGAAGAGGATGGGGGCGGTTGAGGGTGGGACTGGAGGTGGGAATAGGGAGGGGACTGCAATTGAGATGTAACTTGAAGAAATAAAAAGTAAAGGAAAAAAAAGAAAATGACAGTAAATAGACAAGCTATTTGGAACTAACACATTTCTCTGTGCCTCAAGTTTTATATGTGAAAATTAGCAAACATTATTATATGATACTTATCATATCTCATATTACATGTCTTATATTTCATACTATATCCTTGAGGCAAAAAGCTTTATGTAAAGAAAATATACTTTGAATAGCAGTAAAAAATTGGACTCTGTGTATAATGCAGGATACTATGACAAAAGGGGTGCTACATATTTCAAATTTGTCAAAATCTCAAGACATGAAAGATGTAAGGAAAGAAAGTGATACACAGACATTGATAAAGCCAAAGATCCCTGTGAGGTTGAAGTTGACCATAAACAACAAAACAACTAAAAATATACAGCAGAATTAAGTGTATAGTTGAATTTAATCAAATACTTCACTGGGAGTAAGGAATTTGAGTAAGTTATTTTTAATAGGTAGTCACTGACACTAAGGATTATAATATTGAAGTAAGAATAAATATAAATATTATAACTAGACATATCCCTTCTTATATACACAAATAAAATTTTCACAAATATTTTTATCCTCTGAGTTCACCCTGAATTTGTATAAACAAGAAGCATCAATGAGGCAATGTATTTGTGATATTTGTAATCTTATTAGACAAGCAAGCAAAATTGTTTGAGGGAAATTTGATACTATTTGTCATTATATTTCAATGGAAACAAAGAGATCTAAGAGAGGGGTTTCTAGAATGAAATTACTTTCTCCCTTTATCTTTTCTGGAAAGTATTTCTAAATGAAAAGTTTAGGACAACTAGGTACATGTATCTTATACCTCCTCAGTCCCTTTTGTGATTCTTTCTAGAAGGAGCCTTAATTCATACCAATTCTTGACCTAAAACCTCAGCCCTGCTATCTATGTTCTTGAAACTAATATTACAATCTGCTGTATCACTTTTCCTGGTGACTAAGTTTGCCATGTTCATGGAAGATTTATCACTATTCATTGGGAAAACATATCTTTATTAATAAAGTAATACCTATCAAGATGGCTCAATCAGTACGTCTAGATTTCTACAAGCCTGAGAAATTGAGTTCAACTCATGGTACCCATGAGAAGAAAATACCTGAATTCTAAAGGTTGTTCTCTAACCTGTATATTTATATGATTGCATGTGAGAGTCCATACTTACTGTAGACATATATTATACAGATGTAGTTACATAACAATGATGATAATTAATAATAATAATAATAACTTGAAATAATGAATAAAAAGTACTTTTACTATGCTTTGTCTAGCTATCCTAACTCACCCTTAATGTTTCTAATATCAGGCAAAGAATAAAACTGCTCCTTCTGAATAGTTCTGCTAAAACTTCAAAGTGCACCTTCACCTCTCTTGAATCATTATCTAGTGTGAAATGGGCTCTTGTGGAATATCAAGAGCTTCAGTGAGTCCACTGGGTCTTAACTACCAATAAAGGTATCTGTAGGTTCTACAGCATAGAAGAAAATGCACACTTAACCTTAGGCTCAGGCATGTTTACTCCAAAGCAATTAGCTTAATTTTAAATCCTTATCTGTCTCTGCTCATCAGCATGAAACATAACTCATACAGCAGAGACAGGGTCTTGGATAAAGATTGCATTATTTCTTGTGAGGTCTTTGTGATCACATCACAGATATTTGTATATATTTGTTTAATATATATATAATATATAAAATATGTATAACATATTTAATCTTTTATTAATAGATTTTAATATCTGCCTTAATTATGCTGACTCAAGAGTTTATAATGTATATATTATAAAATGGGGATTTTGTCATAATTCCTAATTTCAGAGGGCTAACTAACCTTGTTTGGACAGTGCCAAACAAGAATTCATAAAGATAGTGATATAAATCAAATCATTACTTACAAAATTGACATGTGGGTGTTGATTTTCCAGGAGGAAGACTCTGAAGAAGAAAAACAAGTCATGAACAATGAATATGGAGAACCCTGAGAGAGGAAAATGCAGGAAACATGGTACAAGATAAGGTTTGCAAATTCAACAAAAATCAAACTAATTATATTGAGGATGACATGGATAGGTCTTCATCAAAAGCACAGGGTGTTAGGAGAAATAAAGATAAATAAGACATTATAAATATATTTTGAAGGACACAAAATTTCTAAAGGCATCAATCCTCTTTCCTTCTAGGTTTGCAATGTACTGTAATTTTGCATAGGCTTCATTTGTCTAGATTGATAGCATATCCTCATCTATAAAGTGCTGATCTATGACAGAAACAGCTAATCTTTAAATAATGAATTTTAGTGACCCGTGAATCCAATTTCAAAGGTACTATAGCTTTGCAACACACTGCCGTATTATGATCCATTATAAAATATTCAGTGCAATAATGCCTTTTAAATGTTCATAGGAATTAGGTTGATTATACATTAGCAGGCAATGTGTCTGTGAACTAAACGATTTCTTGGATGTATAACTTAAGCTTGAATTATCTCAGAAAGGATAGACTAGACGAGAATGATAACACATTCAAAATGTGCCAAACCTTATAGATAACTTTATGTTCTTCAGATAAAAGATAATGGGAATTTTAAGTATACTCTGCCTCTTTATGATTCAACATTAGTTTGGAATGTTTTTGAACACTGTTCCTACTCCAAACACACAGTGAAACGTCTCTGGGACTCAAGAGTTGTCACTTGTCACCCTTATATTCACCATTAGAAAGGAACTGCACGGAATATAGTACTTCATCATTGAAATATTTGAATTTTTTTCCTGAGGGACAAATATTTTATCATTTGAAAAGGACAATGAGCCATATTCTTCTTTTATATAGCACATGCAATTAATTCATACAGCCTCATGAATGTCTTTCATATCCACATAGATCTTTATTGTTAACAAGTTTACATGCTTGCTTTTTGTAATTCAATGAAAAAATTTATAGCCAACACCAGCATTGCTTTCCTCACTATTATGTGCTTTCTTTGAATAAAAACAGAGTTTTAGAGTGTGTTCTGCATTACAGTAAATTATGATACATCTTTCAGCATTAGCATATATTCTTCATTTTAGATATTAGCATCAAAATGTTAATGTCTCTATCTATCTCTTGTATTTAGATAAGCAAATGTTGCTTGTCTCTTAACAACTTGATTACTGAGTAGCTTACAGAATATCTGTGATAGACTGTCATAGTAGCTAACAAGGTGACATGCATGCATGACTAGGAGTTTGTTTTTCTTAACTATCCTAAACAGTTTAAGACGGTTGGTATCAAGAGGCCAGAGCTTCACATTTCATTTTTAAGTATCTCTAGGTATGATACCATTAGGAAGCGTTACCTTTAATTTTGTATCAATATACAAAGATCAATGCCTATGTGGCCCAATACAATCTTAATATTGCGTCCATATACAAGGGTCAATACCATTGTGGCCAACTATAATCTTAATTTTGTATCAATATACAAATATCAATACCGACGTAGTCCAATACAATCTTATTTTTGCACAATAAACAATGGTCAATACCACTTTAGCCAAATATACTACTAATTTTGTATCACTATACAAAGGTATAAGGGCATATTCAATAATCTGACCCTTCTTCTTGGTCCTTCCTGTGCAATGTCTATGTCTCAATTTTTCTCAAGCATCTTCAAAAACCCCAAGAGATCTGCAGAATATGGCATTCAAAGATGTGGTCTTAAATTAAGATTTTTTTTGATATCATGACATATCAGCTCCTGACAGCACCCCCTATTCTACTCCAAGTAGAAGATAAGCATCGAAGAATCTCCAGTGTGAGATGGTTGAATTAGTGGCAAGCCTTTCTCTTGGCATGAAAAAACCCCTTGCTTCAACTGCAGACAGACTGCTGTCCAAAAATGACAAAACTTGGTAGCAGGGAAGTCGACAGCCTAGCTCTGCCAAGACAGGGTAGGTTAGTCCTTCATAATCCCTGCTCTACAATAAATGTCTGTCAGAGAAACAGGACCAAAAGGCTGAAGACTGATGCTGAAATGTATGGAGAGAAAATGGGAACTGTCTAGGTAGTCATTGGTTTGTCATTTCTTAGTATTGGAAGCTGCAGGCCCTGCACTTCCTATATAATCAGATATATTTATCCTTCTCAGCTCTCTGAGGTGGTTGAAGAATAGACAGCTTGAGTCTCATAGCTAAATTTTGAGTTGTTTAGGAATCAAGAGGACGTTCTAGATCTAAGAAGATGGTTATAATAGTGATGCAAGTTAGTATGAAATCTAAGTCAGTTATAGAACTGTAAACTCATGGAGATGGTTAGAAGGTAGAAGGTTAAAGTCAGGGGCCAAATATGTATGAACTGGACATTGGGAAGGTATACTGGGCCATTTAACTCTCATAAATGTGGCATATTTAATTCTGCTGTTTTGTATAGAATTTACTGTTATAAGAGAAAGAACCATTTGTTGGATTGAAAAGGGAAGCTGTTTGGGGGGGGAAGAGGGGGGAAGGGTGGGACAGGAAGAGGGAATAGGGAAGGGTTTGTGACTGAGATGTAACTTGAAGAAAAAAAACTAAAGTACTTATATAAAATTAAAAAAATGTTAATGTCTCTAGGATTTTCTTGAATTCACACTTCGATCTTCCATTGCTATTTCTTTGTCCCCATACATAAAGGCTCATGGTAAATTAGCATTGACATAGGATGAGAAATAATTTTTCTTACCTAACTTCATCAAGAAAAGATCAGTGACAATTGCTTATATAGTTGAAACATGCTAATATTTTCCATGAAGCATCTTTGACAATGATTCACAGCTTGCCTGGCCTGTTTGTCCCAATTGAGCATTTGTATGCATAACAATCCATGACTCAGTATTTTCAAATATTTGTTCCACATCTTCATTTTATGGCATTTGTTCTTGTTTTGATGTGTTTCAGTAGACAATGAGGAAGTCTGCTTGGTAAGGGAGATTAGTTACATCTCATTGGTGGGTCGAATGCATGAACATGCTCATAACTGGTGTGGTTTCTCCTACTTTCCCAAATAACTTCTTGTGGTTCATTAAACATAAATGCAACAACAAAGTATACATTCTATTTTCTGCAAGTATACATAAGTGGCTAGTGTTCAATAAGATTTCTCTCCTGATCTGTCCCATGTTGTACATATGCCTTTACAACACAAAAGTGCTTTCAACCAGGACCCCTGCTTTGCCCAACAAGAAGTTTTTGCAAGGTAGAAACATAGTAACTTCCCTTTCTGTTTCACCTGGAGTATCTGTAAGTAATACCAGGTAAACACATTTCATTTTTGGTTACCTTAGGAAAATGCTTATGTAGTTCTGATCAGTTTTCCTGAGTCCTGGCTATGGATCCTGTAGACTTGAGTCTACAGGATATGATTGTTGCTATATCCCATTCTTGCCATGGTTGGATCACTTGTTTCTTGTGCCATTGTTTCAGTCAAAAAAATAATTTAAAGAATAGCACTCTAAGAAAATTTTCTTAACATTTTTCATTTATAAAAATAGATTTAACTGTATTTTGTCCATCAAAAATAAAAAACCCACCCCTGCCACAAAAAAAAAACAAACCAAACCAAAACAAAAAACAAAAAAATCAATCACATCAGGTGTGGTGAGACACGCTTTTAAACCCAGCACTCATGAGGTAGACACAGGCGGATCTCTGTGAGTTCAAGGCTAGCCTGGTCTACAAAGTGAGTCCAGGAAAGCTAAGAATACACAGAGAAACCCTTTCTCAAAAAAACAACACAACAAAACAAACGTACAAAAACCCCCAAAACAAACCAAAATGAACAAACAAAGATAATTTTTGATACTTTGATCCACAGATGTTTGGGGAAAATTAAGTTGTAAGTTTCTGTGTATTTTCAGAACTACTATAATTTACTAAGGATTCACTAGAGACTCAGTAACAAAGTGTTATGGTGGATCTACATAATGCTAACTATGTAACTACATGACATAGGGCTTGGTAGTTAAAGAAGCACTTTGTTTTGTTTCCATTCTCTGTTGTAATCACTATAGCAGCATTCCCAATACAACCCAGAGTTCTTGCTAAACTATTAAGAGAAATCTTGGAATGAATATGAGGGCCATATTCAGTCTATCCTCAGATCAACTGTTCAGAAGCTACTACCGAGTGATATGGTAAACATGAAAATATGGAATATGGATCTCCTTGTTAATATACAAAAAATTAGCAATTCTGAAAAACAGTGCATAACATATGTGTTCACGTGCCATTGATACAAATACTAAATGAATAGCTTCTCTAATTGAAGGGACAAAATCAAATAATTTATAGATAAAATCATTTTATTAGACTATTTGAAAGGAAAACAGTGTTGTATATGTTAAGTAGTTTGAAACAAAAAAGACCATTGTTTTGATATTCCATCTCTTCTAAGATATTAGAAGAGTCACTTTTTGTAGTGATAACTATCAAAATGCTACCAGATATTTGTGAATTAACATTAAAAGTGTTCTAGAGGTTGCAGTAGTCATGATTAAATTTTTTTTCATTTTAATGTACCATATCCAACATAAGAAAGTGACTGAAGACAGAGTGATTGTTCTTACATGACTGAGGAAGGAAAGAGAAAGTGACTGAAGACAGAGTGATTGTTCTTACATGACTGAGGGAGGAAAGAAAGAATAAAGGATAACAAATCCTTATTTCTTAAGGATAATAACTTCCTTAATATAGAAAATATAGACTGAGTTAAGAAGGAGACACTTGAATAAAATCCAATACACTATAATGTTAGGGAAGAAAATAATGAGTGAAATTTCAGTGGATCATGCACAGAAATTATAGCATATATTTTATCACCGTAACACAAAAACAATCAAGAAAAGTGTGTGATGGAGAGAAAACAATACTCATGGCTCTAAGGTATTCCAAACTAATTTTTATCTGAGGTTTTATTCATGTACACACAAAAGTTTTACGCAAGCCTGCTGTGGCCCAATTCATTGAGTTTGCATATAAAAATCATTGTAGGAACAATGACATTTTAAATTGTGTTTTGATATTTGAAGGGAAGCTTCTCGGAATCAAGAATTTTAAGAAAGATTAACCATGAACTAAAAAGAATTCTTTAGACTTATGTTTATTATTAGGTACATACTACTATTTTTTGAAAGACATAAGAATGCACATACATATAGATGATAGATAGACCCACAAACAACTATAATAATTATATAACCAAAAGAAAGATAACAGTGTAAAAGTAAATATGAAGATTTAGTAAATAGTCATATTCTGGTCCTTTTCTATTTTATTTTATTTTTGTATTAAGAATAGCATTCTGAGCTTCCTGCTGAAAGAAAACCTTAGAAAATGCTGGTTAAAGGAAGCTGTTCCCCTAGTTGACACCAGATGGCAATGTGAACTTTTCCATTTCCTTAAGAGGACAGAAACAAATGGGATGAGATCAAAATAAACTATTAGTGAGTAAATTTCTCTTATTTCTGTTTTGAAGGTTAACCAACATTACTAGTTAATGCATAAAACAGGAATATGCCAATTTAATTTATTTCTTTTTTAAAAAATTATTGAAAGAGAAATATTTTAAAATATATTCTAATTACAAATTTCTCTCCCCCAAATACTCCCAGATCTTCCCCACTCCCCAACTACCCTAATCCACATTTTCTTTCTTTCTCTCATTAGATTACAAATAGGCATCTAAAAATAATAAAATAAAATTAGATAAGATAAAAAACAAACATGGCATTGGTTAAATAAGAATGTATTCCTAAGTGGTTCCCAAAGGTTTGAATTTCATTTACTTTGGTAATTTAATTACTTTTCCCATGCATTTCACAGCTCTCCCTATTGATTGTGCATAAATCCACCAACATAGCAAAATTACTAATAACTTCTTATCTTGACTGGCCCCAATCTAGCTCCTTACAAATTTTCAAGTTTCATTCGTAGATTTCACCTCTTAATTCCTTCAAGTTGACAAATGATAAACTTTAATTTATTTATTTTTTGTTAAATGAAAGATATATAAACACAATTCCACATATTAAGTGATTTTTGAAAACATATTTGGTTTACAGTTATATTAGAGGAATCTCTAAAAGTTAAGTAAAGAAAAATATTCTGATAAAAAGTGCCTTGTTTTTCTAGTCTGACTCTTTATTTTACAGCTTATTTTATTTTAATTCTAAACACTCTGATATAAGTGTTTGGATTGCCATTAAATAACAATATTAAGATTTGCTAATACATATTCTTGGCAGAACCATAATGATATATATATATATATATATATATATATATATATTTGTTTGAAACACAGTTTTACTTTTCTGTATTTCAGATTTTTAAGAAGCTATTTGCCTATATATCTTTAAAGTCACATCTTTTTAGTATTTATTCAAACATCGTGATCGTGTGTGTGTGTGTGTGTGTGTGTGTGTGTGTGTGTGTGTGTGTGTGTG
>CAJQZJ010009649.1:15070405-15237106 GCA_907164525.1 Lophiomys imhausi | reverse complement strand
GTGTGTGTGTGTGTGTGTGTGTGTGTGTGTGTGTGTGTGTGTGTGTGTGTTTGTGTGTTTGTGTGTGTGTGTGTGTTGTGGAAGGTTCATTGCTTAGAGCATAGGAGTCACATCTGTCTGCAGTCAGATTCCACACAAGCTAGCATCGTTGCATCTGTTCACAAGCCTGAAAAGAATCAGGGACACACAGAATTGGAGCAGGAGAAACTGCTCTTCTCTGCCCTATTCCAATTTCCAAAGGCAGAATGGTCTTTTTAAAGCCAATTTGAAAGTTGAAATCTCATAAAGGGAATGTATTGAGGTCTAGGGAGAAGCTGAGTTTGACCACACACTGTTTTTGATGAAGCCGTGCATGGTGCCTCTTGATCTTCTGTATCTGTATTTTAAGGGCTGTCCCATTGCTGAAAAGAATGGATCACACAAGGGCAAAGCACAGGTTTGGTCCCCTGAATAGGTTCTTAAAGAACAATTTCCTTCTTCTTTTCTTGTCATATGCTATTTTAGTAGTTTCTATATAATGCTATTGAACATAATCAACATAGAAAAGAAATGTTACCAAGAGTATAAAACAATATCATTGGTTTTCAGTGGCGTCATTCATTTTAAGAAATAATTAATCTGTAAGAGTTAAGGAGACTTGCTTTTCCTCATTAAATATTCTCAATTGTTTACCAAGACCAGTGAATTAATGAAAGTATTAGACCAAGGTTTCCTGTTTTTGTTTAATGATCTAAATTTTTCATCAATATTACTGATTGGATTCATTTCATGGAATACATATATGGATTGGCCTAAATTTAAAACTAAATTTTCATTTTTAGTACTTTGTAGAAAAACATAGGCTGCTTTCATTAGCTAATAGTTGAAAATCATACTTATATAACATACAGACAAAAGTGGAATAGATATAAATGTGAATTCAAGTAAAAATTTGAATTTGTGGAAAAAATTTCATCTATAATCCATGATTTACTGTATTTAAATAACAATGGCTTAAGGTGAAATAGAAACTAAAAAGCCTTCCAATGTAAACATTTCTGATTCTTTGTGATTACTTTTCAATTAGACAATGAAAAACAATTCAATGGTTACTTAATGTAATTGGTTTGCTTTTACTTTTTGACCTCTGGGTTCCACTTACATATTCTGTGCAGTATGCTGTACTATTATCTACCTCTTTGGAATGCACGGTTCCTGTGATTTTACACATGGCTGTTTGGTTCAGTCACTGATAATTACTCTTTTCTTCTTTTCTTCCTTTAGGAATGTAGCATTCTAGAAATGTCTTCTAAATTCTGGAATCAAAGAAGGCTTAAGTTCTTAATATGTCAGAAAATTACATCAAAAACTAGTTTATCTCCATGTTTATGGCTATAAGTCTTGCTAAAAATGAAAATAAATGGTATAATGAGGAATTGTTATTTAAGTGGATAATATGCTTGCATTAGACCTAAAATTAATTAAATGTTTATTAAAACACTGCAGATTTAGAATCATAGTTGTGTTCCTATCTCATTGTTAAGTTTGTAGATGTCTAGATTCTATACTGATATGTATTACCAATTTTAAACCACAAGTAGTTAGGTGTCTGAAAAGTATAGGATGAAAAGAAAAATAAGTGTTATGAATTCATATCTTAGCTTAAAAGCTTTAATAATGAGGGCTTGGTATGTAGCTCAGTGATACACCAATTGCCTACTGTACATAATGACTTGGGTTTGATTTTCACTTGCTCAAAAATATAAACAACAAACAAATAGCTTTCCTGTAAACATTGCTTTAGTGTTGCACAAATGATTAAACAAAAATCCTCTAAGGTTCTTTTTTGTTGTTGTTTGTTTGTTTACAAAGTAAGATTTATAATGATAGATACTTCATTACCCTGAGAAACATAATTTTAAAAAGTACAGCATTAAAACTATTTCTGAAGCTTGCCTCATTTTCAATAACTGGTTTATCAATTCATCACAAGTACAAGCATTTAAAAGAGGAAAACAATGGAAAAAGATAATCTATCTCTCTAATGTTCAACTCAAGATCCGGGTATAATTCTTTTACATTTCTTATGATTAGGACTGCAAATCATTAGTGCAAAGACTTCAGGAGGAGGAAGTATTCAGTTTTCAGGGACCTTATACAAAACTTAAGTCCAAGTGGATCAAAGACCTTAACGTAAGACCTGTCACACTAAATCTACTAGAAGAAAAAGTGGGAGAAACCCTCGAACTAAATGGCACAGGTGACAACTTCCTGAACAGAACACCAACAGCTCAGGACCTGAGATCAACAATCAATAAATGGGATCTCATGAAACTGAAAAGCTTCTGTAAGGCAAAAGACACTGTCATTCGAACAAAACAGCAGCCTACAGGCTGGGAGAAAATCTTCACCCTACATCTGACAGAGGGCTAATATCCAAAATCTACAAAGAACTCAAGAAATTAAATGCCAAGAAACCAAATAATCCAATCAAAAAAATGGGGAACAGAGCTAAATAGAGAATTCCCAAAGGAGGAATCCCTAATGGCTGAGAGACACTTGAAGAAATGCTCAACATCCTTAATCATCAGAGAAATGCAACTCAAGATGACTCTGAGATTCCATCTCACACCTGTCAGAATGGCTAACATCAAAAACTCAAATGACAGAATATGCTGTCGAGGGTGTGGAGAAAGGGCTACCCTACTCCATTGATGGTGGGAATGCAGGCTTGTGCAACCACTATGGAGGTTAGTCTGGCCATATCTTTGAAAACTTGGAATAGCTCTGCCTCAGGACCCAGCCATACCACTTCTGGGTATACACACAAATGCCTCTTCACAGAATCATAGGGAAGTTTCCTCAGCTATGTTTATAGCAGCCTTATGTGTAATAGCTAGAAACTGGAAACAACCCAGATGTCCCTCAAGCGAAGAATGGATTAAAAAACTGTGGTACATCTACACAATGGACTATTATTCAGCTATCAGAAGCAATGAAATTATGCAATTTGCAGCCAAATTGATGGAACTAGAAAAGCTCATCCTGAGTGAGCTAACCCAGACTCAGAAGGACGCATATGGCATCTATTCACTTATAGTAGGATTTTAGCTATATAGTAGAAGGTATCGATACTACAACTAACACACCAAAGGGAACTTGGACATAGACTTCTTATTTTTAATTTTTATTTATTTTTTATTTACTAGTTATATTTTTTCTATTTTTTAGTCTTTTTTATCTATTGTCTGCTTATTGGTTTGTTTGTTTAGTAGTTCTCTCTCCCGGGCAACGAAACACTTTTCACTTATGGTACTGCTTCATAGATCCCCAATGAATGAAGAGGCTCTTGGCTCTCATACGACCTCTCAACTGAGATGAGGGACTGTTATATAAGGACACCTCACCCCAGAGAAATGGGATGGAAGGGATAGGAGGTAAAGAAATAAAAAGGTAATGTGATGTTTTGGCCTTTTACTACTAATTGTCATAAACTGTTTAGGATAATTAAGAAATGCAAACTAATGGTTATGCAAGCCGGTCATTCTGTTAGGTACTACGACAGCCTATTATAGTTACTTGCTAAGCTAATCAGAAATAAAGCTGCTAAGAGGCAAGCAACATCTGCTTACCCTAATATAAGAGATAGATAAGGCCTCTTCAAAAACCTCAAGAGATCTGCAGGATATGGCATTCAAAGATTTTTTTCGTAACTTTAGATTTTTTTATATCAAGACATAGCAACTCCTGACAGCACCCCCTATTCTCCTCCAAGTAGAAGATGAGCATCAAAGAATCTCCAGTGGGAGATGATTGAATTAGTCCAAGCTTATCTCTTGGTAGGAAAAGCCCCTTGCTCCAACTGTAGACAGAATGCTGTCCAAAAAGGACAAAACCTGGAAGCAGGTAAGTCGACAGCCTAGATCTGCCAAGACAGGGTAGGCAAGTCCTTCATAATTCCTGCTCTGCAATCAATGTCTGTCAGAGAAACGGGGCCAAAATGACTGAAGATCGGTGCTGTAATGTATGGAGAGAAAATGGGAACTGTCTAGGTAGCCGGAGTCAAGAGAGTGTTATAGATCTAAGAAGATGCTTTTTAAATTGTGTTGCAAGTTAGTATGAATGTTGAGTTAGATATAGAATTTTAAACTCATGGAGATGGTTAGATAGTAGAATGTTAAAGTCAGGTGCCAAATACATATGGACTGGACATTGGGAATGTATGTTAAGCCATATAACCCTCATAACTGTGGCCTAATTACCTCTGTTATACTGTATTGTATTTATTATTATAAGAGAAAGAGCCATTTGTTGAACTGAAAGGGGAAACTGTAGGGGGAAATAAGATATACCTTAACTTAAAAGAAAAAAAATAAGGGAAGAGGATGGGGGGTTAAGGGTGGGAGGGTGACACTGGAGGGGAAATAGGGAGGGGACTGCGATTGAGATGTAACTTGAAGAAATAAAAAATAAAGAAAAAAATTTGCATGCCTAGTAGCTAAGAAATAAATGATCTATGTGTGGCCAGCCAGTTTCAATTTTATTCCTCCTGTTATATTTATTTTTAACCCCCAGCAGGCATGTATACTTACCTGTCTATATTTAATAGCCAGATTAGTTAATGAAATTGATAGAATCATTGCTATTTCAATCAGAAGGTAGAAAATTGTTGCTGAAATTCTGAGTATTAGATTCAAGGTACGTATATTTGGAAAATTTAAAATACTTTGTTAATAATACCAAAGAAATTAAAAGTGGAAAATGTTGTTTTTACTTTTTCTTTGTGAAATTATTCTAGAAGAATGTTTCTCAACTCTGGGTTGCAACCCTTTAGGTGTTGAATGACCCTTTCACAGAGGTTGCCTAAGATGATAAGAAAACACAAGTATTTACATTATGATTCATAACAGTACCAAAATTACAGTTATGAAGTAGAAATGGAAATAATTTTACTGTTAAAATAATTCTATGGTTGGGGGTCACTGTAACCTAAAGAAATGTATTAAAGGGTCACAACATTTGGAAAGTTGAGGACCACTTTCCTAAAACTTAGTTTTCTTATGAAGCTTTGTAGATTTAGTACACAATAAGTTTAGAATACTATCTTTTTTTCAGTTGAATTACATTTGTGTTAGGAGAGCTTTTATGTCTAAAAATTACTGATGTCATAAATAAAAATAACCAAAAATTTAGAGATTTATTAAAATTCAATCAAAAGCTTAAAAGATAAATTCAATATACATGTACCAGAATCTAATTTGACAGTGAACTTCAAATTCGTCATAATTATTTAAACTAGGTACTGATTTGGATTATCAGTAATATTTAAGAAAAAATTCAAATTGTGGTTTTGCTCTATGGCATGAATTTTATGTCACAATGTATATAACAGCAGTCTTTGTTTCAATATATTTGTGGTATTTTATTTCACACAGAGGGATAAAAGCACATACAATGACTTAAATAATTTTACATTTTTAATACATTTATTTAGTGTACATGTGTGTGTTTATGTGTACCTGTGTGTGTGTCCGTGTGTGCCCGTGTGTGCCTGTGTGTGCCCGTGTGTGTGTGCGTGCGTGTGCGTGTATGTGCGTGTGCGTGTGCATGTGCGTGTGCGTGTGCGTGTGCGTGTGTGTGTGTGTGTGTGTGTGTGTGTGTGTGTGTGTGTGTGTATACCATGGGAATGAAATCAAAGTCAAAGGACAATTAGTTGGATTGCTTCTCTTTTTGTATACTGTGGTTTCTGGTGATGCAATTCAAGTTACCAGGCTTAGGCAAGAACCATTAACTAATGAGCCATTTCATCTCTCTGACCTCCCAAAAAAACCCACCAAACAAACAAACAAAACCTTAAATATTACAATCTTCACTATCAAACATTTATCTAGGAATATATAAAATGATTAGTTTTACAAATATTATAATCAGATAAACAAATTTGCTATTCCCCATAAAGGCAAAAACTTTCTTTACAGATGGTAATTAGACATATTGTTATCTACCTAAAATATCTTTCTGAAGAAAACTGTATGTCTTTGAATCTATCTGTAGTTTTCTGTTCAAATGTCCTTCATGAAGTTTGACAAGTATAATTCTATTCAAAATTGTAATGACCAAACATAATGATTATTATTTTTGTCTCTATTTTTCTAATTAGAAAAAAGTAACTTATGAACAATTTAAATGTCATAACACAATAGAACATAGTCTACTCTAAAGTATTATATTTTTTTGCTTTTCATTTCCTTCCTTTCCATGTTGTGCAATTAGTAACAAACATCTAGAAAGCAGTAGTTTACAATAGAAAAGAATAGAAATGATACAATAAAGAAAAAATATTTATGAGATAAAGAAATAAATGATGGAAATAAGAAATAAAAGACAAAATATATACATTGATATAACCATTGTCCAAATAGAAAACAAATATATTAAGATATAGAATTAGTATTGCTGACAATAAGGTTTTGACTTATTAATGTGCAGTTTGCAAATTTATTTTCTGCTTTCACATATTTTGTCTTTACAAATAAAGTGACTAACTCAGGTGGCCACTTTGCTGATGCTCTACCTCTCATGTTAGATTCCCTGAGTACAGAATCTGTAATAAAACTTTTGATAATGATATCATACTGACAAGATATGCAGAAGATGCAGTTGGAAGAAACTGATGGAGAATCACCAGGTAGGAACTACCCACAATATGTAGATCCATGCCAATCACAATAAAAAACTCCAGAGCTGTGCCATTTCTTCAAAGTTTTTTTTTAATTTATTTTTTATTTCTTCAAGTTACATCTCAATTGCAATCCCCTCCCTACTCCCCCCTACAGTCCAACCCTCCCATCCACTTCCCCCTCAAACCCTCCATACCCTTCCTTTTATTTTTTTAAGTTTAAGGTATATCTTTTTCCCTCCAACAGCTCCCCCTTTCAGTACAACAAATGACTCTTTCTCTTATAACAACAAATATAATACAAAACAACAGAAATTATTAGGCTACAATTATGAGAGTTATAGGGCTTAGCATACATTCCCAATGTCCAGTCCATACGTATTTGGTTCCTGACTTTAACATTCTACTATCTAACCATCTCCATGAGTTTAAAGTTCTATATCCAACTCAGCTTCCATATTAACTTGCATCACAATTTTAAAAACATCTTCTTAGATCCAGAACACCCTCTTAATTCCTAAACAACTCAAATTTAACTATAAGATTCTAGCTATCTAGTCTTCAGCCACCTCAGAGACCCGAGAGGGATAAATATATCTGATTATACAGGAAGTGCAGGGCCTGCAGCTTCCAAAACTAAGAAAATGACATACTGTGGCTGCCTAGACAGTTCCCAATTTCTCTCCATACGTTACAGTATCAATCTTCAGCCGTTTGGCCCCGTTTCTCTGATAGACATTGATTGTAACAGAACATGTCATTCAAAGATGTTTTCTTAACTTATGATATTTTGATATGGAGGCCTGTCAGCTCCTGACCGCACTCCCTATTTTACTCCAAGTAGAAGATGAGCATTGAAGAATCTCCAATTGGAGATGGTTGAATTAGTGGCAAACTTATCTTGGCAAGAAAAATCTCTTGCTTCAACTGTAGACAGAATGCTATCCAAACAGGACAAAATTTGGAAGCAGGTAAGTTGACAGCCTAGTTCTGACAGGACAGGGTAGGCAAGTCTTTCATAATTCCTGCTTCTTTAAAGTTTTTAATCTAAGTCTTAGAATTCCCCTCTTAGAGAACAGAGCTTGACTGCAGTAGAAGAAATGCACTTGGGTTATGCACTATCCTGAGGATGAGGGAACTTTTACATGATGGGATTTACAATACACCAGCAAGTTATACCCAATGTTTATAGAAGATACGTGTGTTAATTTCTGAACAGTGAAATACAATGTATTTAGTTATGCTTTGTTGTGTTTCTATGAGGTCATATTTCTTGAAACAAGGGTGGTTCTCAATGATATGAATGATCAAGGATTCATAGTAAAATATTTGCCTTGAGTACTCACAAATTATGAAATCAGAAATTCAGAATTTCAATTTATAAAAGAAAAACACCTTTTAAATTCATTTATTTCATTTCATTAATCATAGTTTTGATGAGAGGCAGGCAGAACTATGTGAGGTTGAGGCCAGCCTGATCAACAATGCTACTTCTATGACTGTCAAAGGTCCACAGAGAAACCCTGTCTCAAAAAAGCATAACAAAACAAAACAAAGCATATAATTTTATATTGTGCATTTATGTGTTTTTTTCTTGCTGAATTTATAGACACTCATATAGGTGATAACTAGTTTTTTTTATAAGGAATACTTTTTCACACTGTGACTCATGATTTATGACAGTGTCTATCATAATACAATCTTGGATTGATTAATAAAGCATTTTATATTTTGATGTAGAAAACACTTCACTGTAAAATATTTTTACACAGAGATAGAAGGCAGTATATTTTATTTTCATATATAGAGTATACTAGTGGCTTCACATTTGGACTGTTATGTATATCTTCATGTACTTGGGAAGGGCAAATCATCACTCAAACCAGAACAAATTTCCCACAATCGGAAGAAATAATACATTCCTGTTGGTTATTTGATATCAACTTAAACAACAAGTTCTGAGTGATGTTTAGACTACTTTCTTACTCAATATTTCACTAGAAAATTTTGGAAATGTGGATAGTTAACTTTATATGTCATGTGTTTTTTTTAGCCAGATGGTAGTGGCACACATTTTTAATCCCAGCACTTGGGAGGGAGAGGCAGGCAGAAATCTATGAATTTGAGGCCAGCTTGGATTACAAAGCTAGTTCTAGGACAGCCACGCTACACAGAGAAATTCTGTCTCCAAAACGCAAAACAAAACAAGCAAAAAGATATAAATTTATATTGTGTATTTGTGTGTTCTTCCTAGCTGAAGCAGATAGCTGTTATATCAGGGAGCATCAATGAGATGACCAGAACTTCAGAAGTTTTTAAAGTCTCTTAAGACATATTCCTATGCTGGGTCTCAGTAAAAATAGCAGATGAACGTAGATGAGACAAAAGCAAAGAAAAAAAAAAAAAGGAGGACCACCAACTCGAAGCTATATCCTAGAAAACCTATTAGATTGTTGGTATCCAATCTATAATGAAAGTGCTCACTGAAATGAGTGACTTTATTGTTAATATGCACCCTCCCTTCTCTCTCACTTCATCTTACTCTATCTCTTGTTCTTTATATCTCATCTAGAAAATGATAGATTTCAAACACCAAGCATCTATTTGTAAGAAATCATTTGAAATACAATGAGACAATATTAAGAGCATTAAAATAGCTTGACCACTCCTCTATTCAAAAAGTGCATGTTATTTCTTAGTTACTGATTAGTTAGGATAAAAAGACATGACATATATATATATATATGTGATAGATAGGTGATAGATAAGTATAGAAAAATTATGAGAGTGTTATTCTTGTAAACAAGACTCTATAAATTTTGAGAATTACCCTTCTAACTAAAATAAAATCTTCCATATTGCTACATCTCTAAACCGATTCTTACTTTTACTGTATCCAGATCTTCAAATATATCTTCCTCTTTATTTAAGCATATTGTCTTGGAAACATGATAGATCTATTTCAATATCTTCACTTATATCTACAGTTTCAATTCTAATTATAAACCCAAATATTTCTTAAATTTCTCAGAAAATTACTCATTTATTCAACATTTACCCAGCATGAGATGTATGTAAATAACATAATGCTGTTTATTCTCAGAAAGCATACAATATAGAAGATTAATATGAGAAACATATGCCCATTTTATTCATATAAAGTATAAAATATGTTGTAAATTAAAACTATTAATGACCCACAATCTCTAACACAATGTTGTCCTAATATCCATGTGTCAGGCCCTTTAGGAAGAAATTATAATTAGATGAAATCATGATAGTAAATGACAAGGATTAAATGATATAATACAATTCACCAGACAAATTTCAGCTATCTTGTACAGATAGAGGCAAAAATAATTTATTGCAGAATTATGTGACTGTATGAAAACCTGGTAGTCAAAAACAAAATATACATTTATAGCTAAAAATCATATATTGATTACAGTGGAGTTTCTGAAAACACAATACTATCAGATTGAGTTCATATTTTGGTAAAATATTCAACAAGGCATTCAAGGCCTTGTAAATATTGAGAGTATGTTAAATGCCTAAAAGAAAAAAATGAAGTGGACTGTTGAATGTAATATTTTATAGAAAAAGCAATAAGTTTTAATGATTCAGAAAAAAATATAATAAAAATGGCATTTTGCAACATAATTGATTATGTTATACTTGTTTTATAAACTAAAATCCACCTGTTAGTTCACAGAATAAAACAATAAAAATAAAAAAAAATCCATTCAACTCCTGAGTAAGGAGGAAAAATAGGAACTAGCTCAGAAGAGAGTTGCACATTTAAGGTTTGGTCATTAATCTGTGACAGTATTTAGAGGTGATGCTAATTTAGGAAGTGGAGTATAATGGAAAAAGTCCATTTTGGAAGTACAGTCAAAAGGGTTATTTGGACATTCACCCTTTGCTCTTTGCTTCTTAGAAACCATGAATTTAACAGCATAATTTCATTTTGTCTAATTTTCTTTTTATGTGTCTTTATCTAATGTTACACCTTTATGAATAGATACTGTATTTTACATTTAATGAGTTTCTGGGTATATGGAAGGGTGCTTTGACAAGTGCACCAAGGTACTAGAAATATGAACTCAAGGTACTAATTTTAGATATTGTATTGTGTATACATTCAGAAGGAAAAGTAAAGAACCTTTGAGAACCATAGTAAAGAAATTGTCTTTATAGGTGCCTACTTACCCAATATAAAGTGGGAAACCTTATAATGACCAATAAGGTTGTTTTGTTTTGTTTTCTTTTTTTCTTTCTTTTTTTTTTGTTATTGTTGTTGTTGTTATTTGAATTGTGAATACTCCTACTCAAAAATACTTGCTCTTGTGTGTTGTTGAATCACCTCAAAGTTTCTTGAGTCTTTGTTTCTTTAGCCTGAAAAAGAAATAACAGTCTATTTGAATACAGGGGAAACTTAAAACCCTTTAGGTGTCTCAATCAGAGAAAATTCAGCGCAAATAATCAGTTACATGGGTGACTGAAGACCAAAGGAACAAAATGTGTGAAGAATTTAGGCAGAGATTAGAAACAGCAGGAAGCTGTATCGTCCCACATTGGAGGGATAGATAAAATTAATGATATAATAGAGCCCTTGAGCTGCGCCATAGCACAGTAGAAACATGAACTGGGTCCACAGAGGAAGGGGCTTTTTGGAGGAGTAAGATTGAGGGAAGAAACAGACAGTGCCAGAGAGTAAACGAAAAACAAAGCAGAGAACAGAAAAATAATCTCACTACATTTTAATACTTAGCCACCCACCATTCTACAAGTTCCTCCCATCAGCCACTAACCAAAAGGACTGGGATGGTTTTGCTACTATGTGATGTGAGTCAAAGGCATTTATAGAGAAAAAAAGGACAATTTTCTGAACATAAACTGGAGTGACAAGAATTCAAGTATAAAAGCTGCCAAGTCTCTCACCAAGTGATGATAGGTATACATACAATTTCATTACTACAGTAGGACAAATAAGCTGAAAGTGCTTTGGGCAATGGACTTGGTAGGAGGTAGTGTCTATTTATTATTCTTAATTGGGCATCGGTACAGGAAATAATCTGACAAAATTCTACGCCTCACTTAGTTTGCATATTAGAAAGAAATTCATCCATCTTACTTGATTCAGATAAACAGAACTAAGATAATAAAGTCCACATATTTTTACAGAACATAAACAATATTGACTGAACAATATTTACAATATCAAATCAGTGTTTTATTCTGAGTTTAGATTGAACATATATTTTTCCTGTACAGAAAAATGATATTAAGTATTTAAGTAATAACATCCAAGTTTAGTATTTTTTCCATTATTCAAATTAACTAGAAGTTTTTTCATTCAAATATTTTTCCAGTAGGAACAATTTATTTTCAATATTTAATCCCTAATAGTTTTTCAATATAATGGAATTAATATGTCCAAAGATCAGGCTATTTAGCCAGTAATTGTTTTTATGAGAATTGAATATCAATCTCCTTTTTATACTTAGAGGATATATCTATTTAAAAATAGAATGAAATATCTCCAGTAGAATAACATCACAGCTACATATATTTATACATTGCTTGTATTTATAGATATTTTATTTCCTAAGCCTGTAAATTTATATTGCAAAACAATGTTATTTTATCTCTAAAAAATAATAAGACAGTTACAGACAACATATGAAGTCAAGACCATTTAGACTTGAGTAAACTTATTTCAGGTAAAGTAAGACAGAATGAAGAGAGTGATGAGAAGATGATCCAGGTAGGGTATCTATGCTGTGTAGTAGGTTAGAAGGAATAGAAATCATGTCTTGTTCAGAAACCAGCCTAAATGGCACTTCATTGGTTAAAAAGTGAGTACCACTGAGAATACCATGAAGTGAAAAGCTAAAGTGTTCTTATGAAAAACATGACATTAAAACATTAAAATTTGGCCAATCACTGTAAGAGGTTGAGTTTCATAGATTTTCGAAAGAAGAAATCTGACAAATTTTTAATTTCAAAATTTAGTTTTTTAGTATCAAGAAACAATTAATAGGATGTTTGTTTCTAATCAAAGGCAATGTGAGCAATTTAATTGTGGCACCAGGTCCCTAGAAAAAACGGTCACAATTTTTAGCTACTTAGAAGTCAATGGATATTAAAATTCAATTCGAATTCTCTGTAATTGAAAAAACAAAAAGAAGAAAGCAATAAAAACCATTGGTTACATAGCACATTGCAATACAGAAAGGCTTAAATACGATCCTTTAATTTATGACTCCTTCATCTGGATCTTATGTTTACTATAAAAAATGACATTTTGTAGTGCCAGGTGTTTTGAATACAGTATAATAGTTTTCTTAATTATGCCTTCCATATACTCTTGTCTATAATATGTATGATGCAAAATCAAGAAGTAAAAAATGACTGTAATATCACCTGGTTCAATAATATGAATTTGAGGGTTAATCCTGCATATCAACTTAGCTTCATAAAAGTGTAGAACTTTTCCTTGGTTTGTAGTAGCTATTATTGTCATTTTTTTTTTTTAGCAAACATTAATTTGAATATTGCAGTGAAGTATTTTTGTGATTTTAATTTAAATTAGTTATTTTCACCGAGTTCCAATAAGCATAGGGTAGATCCTCTCAATCAATAGCTTCACCTTCCATGGTTTCAGTTACTGGTACTGAACCATGGTTCAAAAACAATGCTAATTAGATGCTAAATGGAAAATTATAAAAATAAATAATCCATAAATGCTTACAAAAATGTTATTCTGAGATGTGTGATGAAATCTCATAATATCCTGCCTTGTCTTCCCCAGGATTTAAATCTTCCTCTTATTCAACATAAACCTTCTCTGATTGTCTGTTAACTACTTAATGGCCATCTTAGCTATGTGACTCCTTTTTTTAATAGGGCAAAGTTGTTCACAATACCCATGTGAATCATTGCACTCTTTCCTATGATGGAAGCATTGTGGCATCTGTATATATTATAAAAAGAATGATGAGAAAAGCTTACAATTATAAAATTTTATTTTGGTGTATTACTATAATCATTCTGTCATTAGCAATTTATTACTAGTTTCCTATTGTTGATAATTTTGAAAGGCAACTTCAAAATAGACATATATAATTAGGAAAAATCATCACATATATATTAGTTTTAACAATATGAATTGGATCCACGTGTAACATGAAACATGTTTGTGTTCATTACAGCTTTTTTTGCTATTAACTTATGGTTTGCTAAGTAATTTATTGTTTTAATATCAAGAATTGTTGCTTCAAGTTTCTAACTATCTAGCCTATACCACAATGCTTACTTTTACATTCCCCTGTATGTATTGATCTGTTGATTATCTAATTTTCTTCTTACAACTTGGTGAGGTACCCTTCAGAGTGTTTAGGAAATAATGGATCACAGTATGCGGTACGGATGTTGTGCTGGTATTATGAAAAATATTATGAGACTCATTGATGCTATCTTTGGATTTCCAGTACTTAGTAATATATTTCATATGTACTATACTTTGATAAATATGCAATGAAGAGGAACATGATATTGAATGCAATATATAATGAACAAAAATAGGGTCAAAAAAGCAATATTGCAATTAGTACATGTTTGAGTACTTTGTCCTGATCAACTATGGGGAGCTACTCAATCATTTTGTGGAAAATTCAATGTTACACCTGTGTGTTATTGGAAATTGTTTTTCATATGATATAAACCTGTGTCTTATGTTTCCATATTTGTATATCAATATTTAAACAATGATTTGATTAATGATGCAGTATACTACCCAAAATGAGGTGAAACAAAACTTATAGATAATTAAGTACAAGTTATTGGTAGATATATGTGGAGATCATTTGTATATATGGTGGATAAGATTATGAAATTACATTAATTATCTCATTTATAGCTTAGATCTTTCAGTAGATATAAATTATAGTTCAAGGTATAGGTGATTAAAAAGACCATCATGCAAGATAGTGGCTCTTAAGGGCGGCAATTATCAGTTGTTCATTCTGTAAGTAGTGTACTGAATTAAATGTTGGGAAATGATAAAAACAAACTCACAGAAAAACATAACAATATACGCAGATATGGAGATTTGTAGAATTATAGCATTAAGTATTTCTTTTTTTCTAATAAATAGGTTTATTTATTTGTTGCTTCAGGTTACATCTCCATCATATTGTCCTCTTTCCCCTTTCCCAGCCCCACCCTCCCACCTTTTACCCACTAACCTTTCCATCCCACTCCTCTGGAGTGGAGTGTCCCTACATAACAGTCCCTCACCCCAGTTCAGAAGTCATATGAGGGCCAAGAGCCTCCTCATGGACTTTTTTGTTTGTTTGTTTTTTAGTTTTCTCTCCCTGGCAATGAGACACTTTTCACTGGTGGTACTTCCTTGTAGGCCCCCAGTCTATGAGGAGGCATTAAGAATTTCTTAAATTGTTGTATTTGAAGCAAAGAATTAATATCAACTCTCCCTATAGAAGCTGAACACCCCAGCTGAGAGCTGTTTCCCAAGCTGCATGGCACCTTCCCTGCCCCACCAAGGCCTCACTCCCCAGAAATATCCAGTTCCATCCTTTGGATCATACACCAACTTGGATATCTCTGAACCCCAGCACCTAGGGTAGGTCTCTGCTTCCCTAACATCCACCACCACCCTGCCCTACTCAACAATCTTAGACCCTCCAAGCTGCTCTGAGCTGGGAGTGGTCTCTTCAAACAACATCTTTCAGACATGCAGCTCATTGATTTGTGGACTTTCACACTCAGGACTACATAGGGCTATATAGGACCACATAGGACAACATAGGACTACACAAGATTACATAGGACTACATAGGATGTGGAGAGGTACAGCTCAACAAGATTATAAGGCCTCCCAACTAATTCTCCTTCCTTGACACCAAGTTCTGAAGGCTCCAGGAGCAAGTAACTAAGAAACACAAGATGACAAAAGGCCAGCAAAAGACAAGAACTGACAAAAGTCAGGAAAATATGACTCCAACAAAATTTAGCCATACTAATACAGCAAGCCCTGACCATCCTACCATAACAAAAATAAAAGAATATGATGACAAATATATACTTAGAAAATGATAGAGGACTTAAAAGAAGAAAATAGATCCCTTAAATTAAAGGAAGGGTTAGGGGGTAAAGGGTGGGAGGGCGGGACTGGGAAGGGTCGAAAGAGGACACTATGATGGAGATGTAACCTGAAGCAATAAATAAATAAATTTTAAAAAATTTAAAGAAGCCACAATCCTACAGACGAAAGCAATGGGGGATTCCTTTAAAGACATCCAAGTCAAAAAAGAATGGGGAAGAGAGAAAGCTATGAAAGAATTGCAGGCAAAGGCAATCAAATCAGGACAGGAAATACAAAAAACAGTCCAAGACCTGAAACTAGAAGTGGAAAAATAAAGACAATGCAAGCAGAGACTATCCTGGAGGTGGAGAACCAAGGAAAGAGAGCAGGAACTATAGACATGAGAGTCACCAATAGGATACAAGAGATACGAGACCAAATCTCAGGTGTGGAAGACTCAATTGAAGAAATCAACATAACAACCAAAGAGAATGAGAAATCGCAAAAGTCCTCACCCATAACATCCATGAAATCAAGGATTCAATGGAAAGGCAGAACCTAATAATTATAGGCATAGATAAAAGAGAAAACTCAAGACTTCAAAGAGCAGGAAACATTTTCAACAAAATCATAGAAGAATATTTTCAAACCTAAAGAAAGTGATGATAGTAAAATGCAAGAGGCACAAAGATCTCCAAACAGATTGGACAACAGAAGAAATTCCTCCTGCCACATAATAGTTGAAACTCCAAATATACAGAACAAACAAAGACAGAACTACATAGTCAAATGTGCTACAAGCCCTAAGAGACCACAGGTGCCAGCCCAGACTACTGTACCCAGCAAAACATTTAATTACCATAGATGGAGAAAAGAAGATATTTCAAGTTTTGTCTTTTTTGGACAGCATTCTGTCTACAGTTGAAGCAAGGGGTTTTTCTTGCCAAGAGATAGGCTTGCCATTAATTCAACCATCTCACACTGGAGATTTTTCAATGCTCATATTCTACTTGGAGTAGAATAGGGGGTGCTGTCAGGAGCTGACATGTCTCGATATCAAAAAATCTTAAGTTAAGAAAACATCTTTGAATGCCATATTCTGCAGATCTCTTGAGGTATTTGAAGACGCCCTATATATCTCTTATATTTAGATAAGCAACTGTTGTTTGTCTCTTAGCAACTTTATTTCTGATTAGCTTAGAAAATAACTGTGATAGACAGTCATAGTAACTAACAAAATGACACGCTTTCATGACTATTAGTTTGCATTTCTTAATTATCCTAAACAGTTTATGACGGTTGGTAACAAAAGGCCAAAATTTCACCTTTCATTTTTAAGCATTACTAGGTACAATACCTTTAAGAAGTGTTACCCTTAATTTTGTATCAGTATACAAAGATCAATACCAATGTGGTCAAATATAATCTTAATTTTGTATCAATATACAAAGATCAATACCTATGTAGCCCAATGCAATCTTAATTTTGCATCAATATCCAAGGGTCAATACCATTGTGGTCAAATATAATCTTAATTTTGTATCAATATACAAAGATCAATACCGAAGTCTGTCAGAGAAACGGGGCCAAATGGCTAAGATTGATGCTGTAATGTATGGCAAGAAAATGGGAACTATCCAGGCAGCCACTGGTATGTCATTTCTTAGTTTTGGAAGCTGCAGGCCCTGTACTTCCTATATAATCAGATATATTTATCCCTCTCAGGTCTCTGAGGTGGTTGAAGAATAGATAGCTAGAGTCTCATTGTTAAATTTTGAGTTCTTTAGGAATCAAGAGGGTGTTCTGGATCTAAGAAGATGTTTTTAAAATTGTGATGCAAGTTAGTATGAAAGCTGAGTTAGATATAGAACTTTAAACTCATAGAGATGGTTAGATAGTAGAATGTTAAAGTCAGGTGCCAAATACATATGGATTGGACATTGGGAATTTTTGCTAAGCCATGTAACTCTCATAATTGTGGCCTATTTATTTCTGTTGTTTTGTATTGTATTTATTGTTATAAGAGAAAGAACCATTTGTTGAACTGAAAGAGGGAGCTGTTGGGGGGAAAAAGATACATCTTAAACTAAAAAAAAAAAGGGTAGAGGATGGGGGGTTGAGGAGGAAGAGGGTGGAAGGGTAGGACTGGAGGGGGGAGTAGGGAGGGGATTGTGATTGAGATGTAACTTGAAGAAATAAAAAAATAAATTATTAAAAAAGAAAAAAATAAAAGTTGAGCAAAATTTAAAAGCTAAAATAAAGAGAAGATATTCCACAACAAAACCAAATTCAAGCAATAGCTACCAAAAAATCCAAATCTACAGAAGATCCTAGAAGGAAACTTCCAAGTGAGAGAAGGCAACTACAGTCAAGAAAACACAGGAAACTAATAACACTCCTGAAGTAAACCAAAAGAAATACCCAAGGCACTACCACCACCTTCATACAAATAGCAGGAAATAACAAGTGGGTCATTAATATCCCTTAACATCAATGGACTCAACTCACCAATAAAAGACATAGGCTTACAGTATAAGTCTGTAAAGAAGAAGCATCATTTCGCTGCATACAAGAAATGCACCTCACCAGCAAAGATAGACTCTACCTCCAAGTAAAGGATTGGGAAAAGGCTTCATAAGCAAATAGTCCCAGGAATCAAGCTGGAATAGCCATCCTAATATCCAGTAAAATAGACTTTCAACCGAAATTCATAAAAAAAGATAGGGAAGGACACTAAATACCTGTCAAAGGAAAATTCATCAAGATGACTTGAATTCATCTCAAAACTGAACATCTGTGCCCCAAATACAAAGGCACCTTTTACATTTGTAAAAGAGACACTACTAAAGCTTAAACCACACATTGATCCCCACACACTAATAGTGGGAGACTTCAACACCCCACTCACACCAATGGATAGGTCATCAATACAGAAGCCAAACAGAAATAATGAGACTAACAGAGGTCATGAATCAAATGGACCTAACAGATATCTATAGAACATTTCACCCAAACTCAAAAGAATACAACTTCTTCTTAGTGTCACATGGAACCTTCTCCAAAACTGACCATTTACTCAGTCACAAAGCAAGCCTCAACAGATACAAGATAATTGAAATAACACCTTATATTTTGTCACACTACAATGGATTAAAGCTGGAATTTAACAACAAAAGAAATATCAAAATGCCTACACATTCATGGAAATTAAAAAATTCTCTACTTAATGACTATTGGGTCAGGGAAGAAATAAAGAAGGAAATCAAAGACTTCCTAAAACTCAATGAAAATGAAGGCACAACATACCCAAACCTATGGGACACAATGAAAGCAGTGCTACATGGAAAGTTTATAGCACTAAATGCCTTCAAAAAGAAAATTGTGACAGCTCATATTGGCATTAAACAGGTGAACTGAAAGGAGTTAGAAAAAAAAAAGAAGAAGCAAACATTCTCAAGAGGAGCAGGAAATCAAACTCAGGGCTGAAATCAACAACTTATAAACAAAAAGAACAATACAAAGAATCAATTAAAAAAGAGTTGGTTCTTTGAGAAAAAAAAAAATAGACAAACCCTTAGCCAAACTACCTGAAAGGCAGAAGGAAAAAACCCAAATCAACCAAATCAGAAATGAAAAGGGTAAAATAAAAAACAGATATTGAGGAAATCCAAAGAATCTTTATGTCTTACTTCGAAAACCTGTATTCCAAAAAATTTCAAACCTAAGGGAAATGGATAACTTTTTTTGATAGATTTCACCTACCAAAGATAAATCAAGATCAGATTAACAAATTAAACTGTTCTATAAACCCCTAAGGAAATAGAAGCAGTCATTAAAAGTCTCCCACCCAAAAAAAGCCCAGGTTCACATGGTTTCAACACAACATTCTACCACACCTTCAAAAAATAAATAATAACTATACTTTTCAAACTCTTCCACAAAATAGAAACAGAAGGAACACTGTGAAACTCATTCTATGATGCCATAGTCACACTGATACCTAAACCACACAAAGATCCAACAAAGAGAATTTCAGACCAATTTCCCTCATGAATATAGATGCTAAAATACTCAATAAAATACTTGCAAGCCAAATCCAAGAACACAACAAAAGAATCATACACCATGATCAAGTAAGATTCATCCCAGGAATTCAGGGCTGTTTCAGCATAGGAAAATCCATTAATGTAATCCACCATATAAATAAGCTGAAAGAAAAGAAACACACATGACCATCTCATTAGATGCTGAAAAAGCATTTGACAAAAATCTAACACCCCTTCATGCTAAAAGTCCTGGAGAAAGCCGGCATACAAGGACCATGCCTAAAAATAATAAAGATAATATACAGCAAGTCAATAACTAACATCAAATTAAATGGAGAGAAACTTAAAGCATTTCCTCTAAAGTAGAGGACAAGGCAAGGATGCCCACTCTTCCCATTTCTCTTCAACATAGTACTTGTTCTAGCCAGAGCAATAAGACAGCTGATAGGATCAAGGGGATACAAATCAGAAAGGAAGAATTCAAGTTATCTCTTTTTTCAGACAATAAGATAGTATACATAAGTGACCCCAAAAACTCCATCAGAGAAATCCAACTGCAGATAGACTTTTCCAGCAAGGTGGCTGGGTACAAAATTAACTAAAAAAATTGGTAGCCCTTCTTTACACAAAAGAGAAATGGGCTGAGAAAGAGATTAAGGAGACAACATCCTTCACAATAGCCAAAAATAATATAAGATACCTAGGGTAACTCTAACAAGCAAGTGAAAGACCTGTACAAAAAGAACTTGAAGTTCTTGAAGAAAGAAATTGAAGAGGATATCAGAAGATGGAAAAATATCCCATGTTTGTGGATAGGTAGGATCAACATAATAAAAATGGCCATCCTATCAAAAGCAATACACAGATTCAATGCAATTCCCATCAAAATACCAACACAATTCTGTATCAACCTTAAAAGAATAACTCTACACTTCTTATGGAAAAACAAAAAAATCCAGAATAGCTAAATCAATCCTGTAAAAAACCAAACCAAACCAAAACAAAACAAAAAACATCTGGAGGTATCACCATCCCTGATTTCAAGTTATACTACAGAGCAATGGGAATAAAGACAGCTTTGTACTAGTATAGAAACAAACAAGTTGATCAATGGAATCAGATTGAACACCTGGAAATAAACTCACATATCTATAGTCAAGATGACTCTGAGATTCCCTCTCACTGATGTCAGAATGGCTAAGGTCAAAAACTCAAAAGATAGCATATGCTGGGGAGTTTGCAGAGAAAGAGGAACACTCCCACATTGCTGGTGGGAGTGCAAACTTGTACAACTACTGTGGAAATCAGTTTGGCGATATCTAAGAAAATTTGGACTACCTCTACCTCAAGATACAGCCATACTACTCATCATTCCATAAGGACATCTCCTCAACTATGTTCATAACAACTTTATTTGTAATAGCTAGAAATTGGAAACAATGGAGGTGTTCTTCAATTGAAGAATGGACAAAAACCTGTGGTACATTTACATAATGTAATACTACTCAACTATCAAAAACAAGGAGATTATGTAATTTGAAACCAAGTGGATTGAAGTAGAAAAGCTCATCATGAGTGAGCTAACTCAGACTCAGAAAGATACACATGGCATATATTCACTTATAACTGGATTTTAGCCATTTGGTCCAGGATAACCATCCTATAATCAATAGACCCAAAAGAGCAGGAATATGGATGTGGTGGCTTGTTGGTGGGATACTCCACCCTAGTGAAACTGCCATGTATGCCTCATGTTCAATAGGAAGCCCTTAGACCTCTTGTGACTAACGAACTGAGGGGGGCCTGATATAGAGAGACACCCTCACTAGAGACATGGAAGGGGTGGGAGAGGTGGTAGAGTGTGGGAGGGAGGCACCAGGAGGGGGTGGAGGGAGAGGGTGGCAATGGAGACGTAACAAAGTAATAAATAAACATTAAAAAAATGCTGAACATCTTTTCTATCATAAGCTCAGAGACACATAGGTCTGTATATCAGAAATTATATTGTTGACATTTGCATATATTTTACATTAAAATTCTAGTTATTTCAAAACTCTCAATGAATTCCCATCATTAGTCAATCATGGTGCATGATTAGTATCAATTGAACATAATTATAGTGACCCCCCCATCTCTTCTACCTTCCTCAACTTTCTTTATTTCCTTCATTCTTTCTATCCTCCCATCCTCCTTTTTACCCTTTTACCCCTTTTCTTTATGTTTGTACTCCACTCCATCCTTCTTCCATTTCAATATTTAGGGTTTTGCTTTACTTGCATGCTATGAGAAAATATTTCGTTAAATTAAAAATCCTTCCAGTTATTGAAAATTCAAACTATCTTAAAAAATGACCAGTGTATAAAATAAATCCTTTCTTTAATGTTCTCATTTATGAGACAGACAGGGATTGTGTGTGTGTGTGTGTGTGTGTGTGTGTGTGTGTGTGTGTGTGTGTTTGTGTGACTGGTCCAAATTAAAAAAAAAAAAGTAATGACTTTGAAATAAAAGAAAGAGCTAGCCAGAGTGGGTTCATTGGAGGATTTTGGAGGAGGAAAAGAAAGGAAGGGAAAATGATGTCATTACATTATAATTTCAAAGACATTAAAAATCAAAATGCCAGCAAATAACTAAATTCAGTCTAATTTGACAGGAGAGAAAATTATTTGTGTCATTGCTTATTTGTGACAGTTGCTTTGTGTGGTCTCCTTGAAGGCATCCACCATATTATAATTAAGGAGATCATTAAAGAAAGATAGCTGATTATGATCTGGTTCCACATATTACCTTTTATTATACTGGTATTCAATATGGTTTTTCTTTTTAAAACATTTTCTTAGGAATAGTGATATACAAGTAGTTATTAAGATCATTGAAATAAGTTAGACTCATATTCACCCAGAATTTTCAAATTGTATTTAATAGTGCATTAGTAGGAGGAAGGCTTTCTACTTGGGAGCCTTTAACTTAAAAAAAATCTTGACACATTCTCACTCATACAGTAAGTTGTAGAAAATTATACAATTTATAATTTCTATATTAAATTTTATTTTTGTATTATAATATGTTATTGACAGAAGTATAAATATCACAGAATATTTATAGTTGTGATTCACTAACAATAATCTGTGAATACTTGACAATCTGATAAATAATGTATTTTGAAGTATTTTATTTTATTTTATAATTGCAAAGCTTATTTGTTTAACCCAAACAACCAGACTGTCAAGAAAAATTTAAGAAGGATCATCCTTGTTTTTTAATTGAAAATAGATTTATATACAATATATTTTGATTATGGCTTCCCCTCCATAAACTCTTCCCAGTCCCTTTCCACTTCTGTCTCATTCTGATCCACAGCCTTTCTATGTCTTCTTAGAAAACAATCAGATATCTACATATGTATAATAAAATAAAATAAAAAAGACAAAGCAATAACAAACAAATTGGAATAGGACAAAACAAACAGAAGAAAAAGAGCCAAAAAAAATAAAAAAGCACAAGTACTGCATGTAGATGCAGAGACACACATTTTTACATATAGGGATCCCATTAAAACACAAAACTGGAAGTCCAATAGAACTTAAGGCTTACTCAATAGGAAGAAATTCATGCCTACTACTGTCAACCTAGATGGGTATCCATGGCTGGGACACCATAGACCTTAGAGAAGAAGTTACTTCACCACTCTACTAAACAAGAGCAATTTCTAAATTTATTGCAAATATTTATCCTTATATTGACAGTTATGTGGCTCTCACCTCTCATAAAATAAGCTTCTATTGACAGCAGATGGAGACTATTACAAAAAACCACAAATGGCTAGATTTCGAAAGACAGATTATGTGGTACACAATCACCAATGTCACATCTGTACAAAAAGGCTTACACCTAATACACATGGAACATCATTTTAGAAGTGGCAGAAAGATTGTAAGAGCCAGAGATTGGGACTCTTGCTGCTACATGGTTTCTTTTAGACATGGCTGAGGTGGTGTACCTATATTATCTCAACAATATTATCATATAAACAAGACCTTCATCTGACAACACCAATTGATATGCCACAGAAGATGGGAATATTTCATATGGTCCCATGCCTAGTTGAAAATCTACAGCAATCAGTGGTGTCTGAGACATGGAGAGTATCCCAATAGTTATGCAATCCAAGTAAGTGTTCTTCCCTTCACATACAGATATATGAGCAACAGTGAAAGGACTCAGTGGGATATGTGTATGTGTGTCTGTGTATGTACCAATAGTAATTAAAGAAGATATCATTAATTAGGAGTTTAAGAGGAAAAAGATGAGAATAAATGATGTAAATAGAAAACTCATGTATGAAATTACACAAATGAGTAAAAAAGTAAATTTTGAAAAATACAATCCATATTCATACAAGACAGATTACATATCTTTAACAGCTTCCAGAGCCATCTGGGCTATTATTGGGTTACACTATTTTTTTTACTACTTATAAAACTAAGAGTGATAGGAAATCTGTCTCTCTGTATTTTAAAAACATACCTTGTATATACCACGAATATTGTGATGCACATTGGGACTTAGGCTCATCTCTTTAAAATCATATTCATCACCAATTTCTCACTAGTACTAAAAGCATTCCTGTCGAATGTTCTTAACATCTTCATACACACACGTGTACAAGTTGACACACTCTATTACTCTCTACATAGACTAACAGGTGACTAGAGACAATGTAAAATATTATAATGCTACACTAAATTGACTATTCACATATTTTTGTACAGTTTATGTATTTCTAATACTTCATTTTAATCTGTTCCCAAGTTAACATATTGATAAAATGAACCCGTAGGATATCACATATCCTTTCTACATATATAAGGTGTGCAGAAAGAATGATATATTCTGTTAGATTTTATGTCTATGTATTATATATATATGTATATGTTTAACAATGAATATATACATATATACATTTCTTTCTATATTTAACAGGAAGTGCTTTTCCTTATAAGGTAAAACAAGTTTCTTTATTTTTAATTTTTTATTTCTTCAAGTTACATCTCAATGGCAATCCCCTCCCTACTCCCCCCTCCAGTTCCAACCTCCCACCCACAACCCCCCATCCTCTTCCCTTTTTTTTTATAGTTTAAGGTATATCTTATTTCCACCAACAGCTCCCCTTTTCAGTCTAACAAATGGCTTTTTCTCTTTTAATAATAGATACAATACAAAACATTAGAGGTAATTAGGCCACAGTTATGAGGGTTATATGGCTTACCGTACATTCCCAATGTCCAGTTCATATGTATTTAGCACCTGACTTTAACTTTCTACTATCTAACCACCTTCATGAGTTTAAAGTTCTATATCTAGCTCAACATTCATACTAACTTGTAACACAATTTTAAAAGCCTTTTCCTAGATCTATAACACTCTCTTGACTCCTGAACAACTCAAACTTTAATTATGAGACTCTAGCTATCTATTCTTCAACCACCTCAGAGACTTGAGAGGACTAAATATATCTGCTTTTATAGGAAGTACGGGGCCTGCAGCTTCCAAAACTAAGAAATGACATACACACCAGTGGCTGCCTGAACAATTCCAATTTTCTCTCCATACATTACAGCATCGATCTTCAGTCACTTGGACTCGTTACTCTGACAGACATTGATTGTAGAGCAGGGATTATGAAGGACTTGGCTAATCTGTCTTGGCAGAGCCAGGCTGTCGACTTACCTGCTTCCAAGTTTTGTCCTTTTTGGAGAGCATTCTGTCTACAGTTGGAACAAGGGGCTTTTCCTACCAAGACATAGGCTTGCGACTAATTCAATCATCTCCCACTGGAGATTCTTTGATGCTCATCTTCTACTTGGAGTAGAATAGGGGGCGCTGTCGGGAGTTGATATGTCTCGATATAAAAAAATCTAAAGTTAAGAAAACATCTTTGAATGCCATAATCTGCAGATCTCTTGAGGTTTTTGAAGAGGCCCTATCTATTCCTTATATTAGGATAAGCAGATGTTGCTTGTCTCTTAGCAGCTTTATTTCTGAATACCTTAGGAAATAACTATAATAGACTGTCATAGTACCTAACACAATGACTGTCTTGCATGGACTATTAGTTTGCATTTCTTAATTAACCTAAACAGTTTATGACAATTAGTAGAAAAAGGCTGAAACTTCACATTTCATTTTTTTTCTTTACCCCCTAACCCTTCCATCCCATTTCTCTGGGGTGCGGTGTCCCTATATAACAATCCCTCATCTGAGTTCAGAGGTCATATGAGGGCCAAGAGCCTCCTCATTCATTGGGGGTCTACGAGGCAGAACCACCAGTAAAAAGTGTCTCATTGCCCTGGAGATAGAACTAAAAAACAAACAAATAAGCAGACAAACAAATAAAAAATAATAAAAATAGAAAAAAAAGTCTATGTTCATGTTCCCATTGGTGGATTAATTGTAGTATCAATATAATCTATTATATAGCTAAAAGCCTACTATAAATGAATACATGCCAGATGCATCCTTCTGAGTCTGGGTTAGCTCACTTAGGATGAGATTTTCTAGTTCCATCCATTTGGCTGCAAATTGCATGATTTCATTGTTCCTGATAGTTGAATAGTATTCCATTGTGTAGATGTACCACAGTTTTTTACCCTATTCTTCAGTTGAGGGACATCTGGGTTGTTTCCAATTTCTAGCTATTACAAATAAGGCTACTATAAACATAGATGAGGAAACTTCCTTATGATTCCGTGAAGAGGCATTTGGGTGTATACCCAGAAGTGGTATGGCTGGGTCCTGAGGCAGAGCTATTCCAAGTTTTCTAAGATATCGCCAGACTGACCTCCACTCCCACCAGCAATGGAGTAGGGTTCCCCTTTCTCCACACTCTCGCCAGCATGTGCTGTCATTTGAGCTTTTTTCTTAGCCATTCTGACAGGTGTGAGACGGAATGTAAGAGTTGTCTTGCGTTGCATTTCTCTGATGATTAAGGATGTTGAGCATTTCTTCAAGTGTCTCTCAGCCATTAGGGATTCCTCCTTTGTGAATTCTCTATTTAGCTCCGTCACCCATTTTTTGATTGGATTAATTGGTTTCTTGGCATTTAATTTCTTGAGTTCTTTGTAGATTTTGGGTATTAGCCCTCTGTCAGATGTGGGGTTGGTGAAGATTTTTCCGAGTCTCTAGGCTGCCATTTTGTTTGAATGACAGTGTCTTTTGCCTTACCGAAGCTTTTCAGTTCCATGAGGTCCTATTTATTGATTGTTGATCTCAGGTCCTGAGCTGTTGGTGTTCTGTTTAGGATGTTGTCACCTGTACCAATGAGTTCGAGGGTTTTTCCCCATTTTTCTTCTAGTAGATTTAGTGTGACCCATCTTATGTTAAGGTCTTTGATCCACTTGGACTTAAGTTTTGTACAAGGTGATAAGTATGGGTCTAATTTAATTCTTTTACAAGTGGACATCCAGTTGGACCAGCACCATTTGTTGAAGATGCTGTCTTTCTTCCATTGTGCCATTTAGGCTTCTTTGTCAAAAATTAGGTGGCCATAAGTGTGTGGGTCCATTACTGGATCTTCAATTTGATTCCATTGATCTACTGGTATGTGTCTATAACAATACCATGCTGCTTTTACAACTATTGCTCTGTAGTACAGCTTGAAATCTGGGATGGTGTTACCTCCAGATATTTTTTTATTGTACAGGATTGATTCAGCTATTCTGGGCTTTTTGTTGTTCCATAGGAAATTGAGAATAGCTCTTTCCAAGTCTACAAAAAATTATGTTGGTATTTTGATAGGAATTTCATCGAATCTATATATTGCTTTTGGTAGATAGCCATTTTTATTATGTTGATCCTACTTATCCATGAGCAAGGGAGATCGTTCCATCTTCTAAACGCCTCTTCCATTTCTTTCCTCAAGGGCTTGAAGTTCTTGTTGTACAGGTCCTTTACTTGCTTGGTTACAGTTACCCCCAGGTATTTTATGTTGTTTGTGGCTATTGTGAAGGGGGTTGTTTCCCTTATTTCTTTCTCAGCCCATTTGTTTGTTGTATAAAGAAGGGTTTCTGATTTTTTGAATTAATTTTGTATCCAGCCACTTTGCTGAAGGTGTTTATCAGCTGTAAGAAGTCTCTGGTGGAATTTTGGGGGTCGCTTATGTATACTATCATATCATCTGCAAATAGGGATAGTTTGACTTCTTCATTTCCAATTTGTATCCCCTTGATCTCCTTTAGTTGTCTTATTGCTCTAGCAAGAACTTCAAGTACTATATTGAAGAGATATGGTGAAAGTGGATATCCTTGTCTTGTCCCTGAGTTTAGAGGAAATGCTTCAAGTTTCTCTCCATTTATTTTGATGTTGGCCACTGGCCTGCTGTATATTGCCTTTATTATTTCTAAGTACGGTCCTTGTATGCCTGTTCTGTCCAGAACTTTTTGCATGAAGGTGTTGGATTTTGTCAATTGCTTTTTCTGCATCTAACAAGATTATCATGTGTTTTTTTTTCTTTCATCTTGTTTATATGGTGAATGATGTTGATAGACTTTCGTATGTTGAACCATCCCTGCATTCCTGGGATGAAGCCTACTTGATCATGGTGTATGATACTTTTGATGTGTTCTTGAATTAGGTTTGCTAGTATTTTATTAAGTATTTTTGCATCTATTTTCATGAGGGAGATTGGACTGAAGTTCTCTTTGTTGGGTCTTTGTGTGGTTTAGGAATCAGGGTGACTGTGGACTCATAGAATAAATTTGGCAATGTTCTTTCAGATTCTATTTGGTGAAAGAGTTTGAAGACTATTGGTGTTAGCTCCTCTTTGAAGGTCCGGTAGAATTCCGTGCTAAAGCCATCTGGCCCTGGGCTTTTTTTGGTTGGGAGAATTTTAATGACTGTTTGTATTTCATGAGGGGTTATAGGGCTGTTTAGTCTGTTTATCTGATCTTGATTTAGCTTCAGTAGGTGGAATCTATCATGAAAATTGTACATTTCACTTAAGTTTTCAAATTTGGTGGAGTATAGATTTTTAAAGTAGGCTCCAAATATCCTCTTAATTTCCTCAATGTCTGTTGTTATTTCTCCCTTTTCATTTCTGATTTTGTTGATTTGGGTTTTTTCCTTCTGCCTTTTAATTAATTTGGCTAAGGGTCTGTTTATTTTGTTGATTTTCTTGAAGAACAAACTCTTGGTTTCATTTATTCTTTGTATAGTTCTTTTAGTTTCTAAGTTGTTGATTTCAGCCCTAAGTTTGATGATCTCCTGACTTCTGCTCCTCTTGGGGTGTTTGCTTCTTTTTTTTCCAATTCACCCAGTTTAGCTGTTAATTCGCTAACATGAGCTGTCACAATTTTCTTTTTGAAGGCACTTAGTGCTATGAACTTTCTTCGTAGCACAGCTTTCATTGTGTCCCATTGGTTTGAGTATGTTATTTCTTCATTTTCGTTGGATTTTAAGAAGTCTTTGATTTCCTTCTTTATTTCTTCCCTGACCCAGTGGTCCTCTAGCAAAGAGTTGTTTAATTTCCATGTGTGTGTAGACTTTCTGTTGATTCTTTTGCTCTTAAGTCAAGCTTTATTCCATGGTGGTCTGATAAGATACAAGGGGTTATTTCAATTTTCTTTTATCTGTTGAGGCTATCTTTGTGTCCAACTATATGGTCAATTTTGGAGAAGGTTCCGTGAGGTGCTGAGAAGAAGGTGTATTCTTTTATGTTTGGGTGAAACGTTCTGTAGATATCTTTTAGGTCCATTTGGTTCATGAGCTCTGTTAGACTCATTATTTTTCTCTGGCTTCTGTCTTGATGATTTGTCCATTTTTGTGAGTGGGGTGTTAAAGTCTCCCACTACTAATGTGTAAGGATCAATATGCAATTTAAGTTTTAGAAGTGTTTCTTTTATAAATGTAGGTGGCTTTGTATTTGAGGCATAGATGTTCAATATTGAGATGTACTCTTGATGAAATTTCCTTTAACGAGTTTCTAATGCCCTTCTCTGTCTTGTTTTATTAATTTCAATTGGAAGTCTATTTTGTTTGATGTTAGGTTGGCAACTTCAGCTTGTTTCCTGCGTCCATTTGCTTGGAAAACCTTTTCCCAGCCCTTTACTCTGAGATAGTGTCTATCTTCATTAGTGAGATGTGTTTCTTGTATGCAGCAAAAAAGATGGGTCTTGTTTATGGATCCAGTCTGTAAGTCTGTGTCTTTTTATTGGCGAATTGAGTCCATTGATGTTGATGGATATTAGTGACCAGGGGTTGTTATTTCCCATTATTTTGGTATATGTGGTCGTCTTGTGTTTATTTTGGTTTAGATGCTGTGGAGTTTTCTATTTCCTCTGTTTTCTTGGGTGTAGTTTTCTTCTCTGGGTTGGAATTTTCCTTCTAGGATCTTCTGTAGGGCTGGGTTTGTGGGTAGATATTGTTTAAATTTGATTTTGTCATGGAATATCTTGTTTTCTCCTTCTATGTTGATAGAGAGTTTTGCTGGGTATAGTAGTCTGGCTGGGCACCTATGTTCTCTCAGGGATTGTAGAACATCTGTCCAGACGTTTCTAGCTTTTAAAGTTTCTGAGGAGAAGTCAGGTGTAATTCTGATGGGTCTGCCATTGTATGTGACTTGGCCTTTTTCTCTTACAGCTTTTATTATCTTTTCTTTTTTCTCTACATTTGGAGTTTCAATTATTATGTGGTGAAGGGAATTTCTTTCTGATCTAATCTGCTTGGTGTTCTGTAAGCCTTTTGGATTTTTATTGGCATCTCTTTCTTTAGGTTTGGGAAGTTTTCTTCTATTTTGTTGAAGATATTTCCTGGACCATGGAGTTGGGAGTCTTCTCTTTCCTCTATGCCTATCATTCTTAGGTTCCGTCTTTTCATTGAGTCCTTGATTTCCTGGATATTGTGGGTGAGAGATTTTTTAGCTTTCTCGTTTTCTTTGGATGTTGTATTGATTTCTTCCATCGAATCTTCCATGCCTGACATCCTGTCTTCCATCTCTTGAATCCTATTTTTGGCACTCAAATCTGTAGTTCCTGTTCTCTTTCCTTGATTCTCCATTTCCATTTTTAACTATGACTGTGTTTTCTTTATTGTTTCCATTTCCATTTTCATGTCTTGAGTGATTCTATTTTTTCTGTATATTTCCTGCTCCAGTTTGCTTGTCTTTTCCTGGAAGTCTCCCATTGCCCTCTTTTTTTCTTTTTCAAGGTGAGCCAGTGTGTTCTGAAGTTCTCTAATGGTGTTTTCCATTGCTTTCGTATGTGCAATTGTGGCTTCTTTTAATTCCTTCATAGATTTAAGTTCTTCTTGAAGGGATTCTATCACTTTCCATAATGTAGAATTGTCCTTGTTTTCATGTGTTTCAGCTGTGGTGAGGTGGTCCGGGCTGGATGAAATAGCCTTGCTTTCTTTTGTTGGAGTCATTCTGCTTGGCTTTTTTTTTTTTTTTTTTTTTTTTTTTTTTGGTCTGGGGCCTCTGGCCATTGAAAATTTCTAGCTGTCTTCTGGACTTGGGTCCAAAGGGGCCGCTTTGGTGTAGGAGTCAAATCCCTTACTCCACCCCTGTAAGGTGAGTCATTCAGCCCCGCCTCCTAGATGGAGACCTAACTATCCAGGGGGTGGAGTTGTGTACACATAAGCTCTGGTTCCCCGCCGAAAGGGCCAATATTTAATATTTATTACTTCAGGTTACATCTCCATCAGTGTCCTCTTTTCCCCCCTCCCAGTCCAGCCCTCCCACCCTCTACTCCCTATCCCTTCCAACCCACTCCTCTGGAGTTGAATGTCCTTACGTAACAGTCCCCAGCCCCAGTTCAGCAGTCATATGAGGGCAAGGGGAACTCTCCTCCATTGCTAGTGGGAGTGCAGGCTTGTGTAACCACTATGGAGGTCAGTATGGCGATATCTTAGAACACTTGACATAGTTTGCCTCGGGACCCAGCCATACCACTTCTGGGTATACATCCAAATGATTCCTAACCGAATCACAAGGAAGTTTCCTCATCTATGTTCATAGCAGCCTTATTTGAGATAGCTAGAAACTGGAAAAAAAACAAGATGTCCCTCAACTGAAGAATGGATTTAAAAACAGTGGTACATCCTTTCTTTTCTTTCTGTATTTTTTTCTATTTAGCATGGTCTGGATTTATTTTCTTTCTCCCTTGATAAAGTTGCATTTTTACCTATAAGTGAATGCTATACAGAAAAAGCCTTTTTCTTGAAAAAATATGTTAAAAGAGATGATATATGAATGCACTGCTTAAGTAAAAATTGTTCAAAAATAGCATATCAGGTTAAGTAGGGATTAATGTCACATACTTTTTTTTTTCATTATTTAGATGATGTCACATACTTTTAATACTAGTTCTAGAGAGGCAGAAGTAGGTGGATCTGCCAGATATTGAGGCCAACTAGTCAACATAGTGCGTTCCAGAGCTACATACAAGACCAAGTCTCACAACCACCCCCTAAGAAAGGAAAACTTAAATTATTATTATGTAAGTTTTGTCAAACTGAAATGTGGGGGCATCCCACACCAGAGAAGTAGGATATGTGGAAGAATGGTAAGGGGGTGGGAAGGTGAAACCAAGATTCCTAGTCAAAATTCCTAGCCAATTTTTTGTTGTTGTTTTGAAAATTTGACCTCATTCACCACATTGAATAACTGAACAGAAAGACAGTGTAGCTATTTAAGAAAGGCAAATTTATAATTCATGATATGAAGTGCTCACACAATTGTTTTAAGAATAGTATGGGAAAATTCTGTCTTGATATTCATGAATATTTTCACATAAATTACAGAATGAATTTCACCTTATAGTGAAACTGAATAGATCATTAAATTCTAGTTCAGTCTCCACTTTTACATAGTCTTTTAGCCACTAGGAAAGTCCAGTAAATACAATGTTCTCAGGTTCCTTCCACTGTCACTTTTCTCTAATTCTTATTTAAGAGCTTGTACATGGCAAGGAAGCTAGATGTGTTTTGTATTGAAATGCTGAGTTCTTCTTCACCTTTGGTCGATAATAAGTAGAATGGATTTTGTCTTCATGCTTCCATAGCTGGGTATTAACTATCATATAGCATGATTTCACATGATTCCAATTCTACAATTTAATATTACATGTACTATCTATGACAATGCAATCCCAGTTTGTGGATTTACACATTGGCTAGGCAGGGCTCAGTGGCTGAACCAGAGCAGATTCTTTATGAGTCTACTGCTAGCAAACAGCAGATCTGACATTGAAGGTTTGGATCCTGAAATCTGTGTGGTACTGATTTGTTGTGCTTGGCTCTACTGTGTGAATCTACATTCTCCAATTCAGACGGCAGAGCCATTCTGGCACATGCTATTTTCTTTAGAATGATGAACAAAAGATTAAGTATTTCAAAGTTTCCAAAAGTTTTCAAGACTTTTTTCTGTTTCAATTCCACATGTTAAGTTATATGTAAAAAAAAAAATACAACCCACACAAATGAAGAAATAACTTAGCTCATCATGAAACAATGACTTCCACAGAAGCTCTTACCTTGGAGAAGGCCTGTAAACAGTGACTAGTGTTGATTTCTAAAAGTCTCCTATTTGATCTTTGTAATTACTTTCCTCAACATAAGCCAGCTCCAATTAGTTCTAATTTATTATTAATAGATGTAAACATATTGAATTATTCCTGAGTTTATCAAACATATGATTTATTATTTGTGCTAATTAAGTATTGTTTGTCATCTTGTAAATAGTCAATAATGACTGCACAATTGATAATCATTACAAGAATAATTTCATATTCATTGGACACTACAACAGTGAAAGTATCCTATTACTATGTTTATTTGAGACTCATGGGAATTAAAGCTTAAGAAAAACCAATGATGTTTCTCAAACCACATAGTCAATGACACAGTGAGATAAGAATGCAGATGTTTTTTCTCAGAAACTATGATCAGCACTAAGCAGTATATATTTAATCTAAATAAGTAAACACTTAATTGTATTTAACTAAGATGTACTAAACTTTAAAGATATAAATTATTTCCATTTATAAGCTGAATGTGTAATAAAGGAAACTTGTGAACTAAGATTAAATGTTTAAATAATAGTTATATTCTACTTAAATTATTCCTTTTATTGAAAATAGTTTTTACCACATAATATATTCTTACTATGATTTCCCCTCCTTCTACTACTCCAAGTTCCTCTCCAGCTCTCCTCCCATTTGGATCTACTCCTTTTATGTCTCTCATTAGAAAAAAAAATAGGTTTATAAGGGTTAATAATAAAACAAATGAAATAAAATAAAATAAAACAAAACAAAAACAATACTTCAGAATTGGACAAACCAAACAAAAAGAAAAGAGCCCCAGTAACAGAGATCCACTCATTCATATACTTGGGAATTCTATAAGAACACTAAGCTCGAAGCAAACTACGCAAAAGAACTGCTGTAGTCCAGGACCAGCCCTCTGTATGATTTCTCTAAGTTCATATGTGTTAATTATGATGATGTGAAAGGCCTTTTTTCCTTGGTGTCATTCATACACTCTGGCTTTTACACTGTTTCTGATTTCTCTTCCTTGGGGTTTCCTAAGCCTTGTTAGGAGGAATTTGATGGAGAATTCCTGTTTAGGGCTGCATTGACAAGTCTCTCACACTCGATATATTGTCTGGATAGGGGTCTCTTTATTTGTTCCCATCTGCTGCAGGAGGTAGCTTCTCTGATGATGAGTGAGCAAGGCATGGGCCTACAAATATAGCAGAATGGCATTAGAAGTTATTTTATAGCTAGGTATTTTTAGTAGAACAATAGCCTCTGGCTTTATGCTGAGTGCCTGGGATATTTAGTCTCAGGCTCTTGGTCAAGCAACATAACATATATTTTATATTTCGTAGAGTGGGCCTTAAGCCAAATGAGATAATTGCTAGTTACTCCTACAAGCTTTGTGTCTTACTTGCACTAGCATATCCTGCAGATGAGACATTATTGTAGGACAAAGCTATTGAAGCTTGGTTGGTGTTTTGTTTCTTCTTCGGTTGCTGCAGAGGATAATCCTGTACCCAAGACACTACTATGCTACCAGTCAGGGGTGAAGGCTCTGGGTAGATACCAGCTCAACTTCTCCATGGTCAATGAGTTGTGTAAGTGCTATGTTCATTAATGAGATGTCGCCATCAATTTGTGGAGAATAACCTGTAATCTCAACAACAATCTGGGTTGTTTGGTTATTCCCATGAGAACCCTTTCATCAACAACTTAATTAGATGTAGCCCAATACTGATGCTGGAAGCTTCATTTGGTGACAAAAATGTTCAGTTGGGGCTCTGTCTCCCCATTTATTTTGTGATCCAATTAAAATTGCATATATATATATATATATATACCTTCACACATATGTATATATATATATACATTATATATATATATATTGTGTGTGTACATATATATAAGCTTCTAGTCTATTAGATCTTCATAGTACTCAAACAATGGTCCTTTATTTAGCAGTCTCTCACAATATCACTTCCTTTAATCCCCTTTCACTACCTCTCTCCATTTGATCCTCCATTCCAATTCCTCCAACAACCATAGCTATCTTTCTATTACCATTTCCTATGCATATCTATCAGCCTCTCCTGCCAGTCCCTTACTCTATACCTAACCTCTGTTTCTATGAATTTTCCTTTGGTTATCATTATCTTAACAGCTGATGTCCACATATAAGTGAATAATACTGTCCTTTTATTTCTGGGTCTAATTTTTTGAGCATCCAAGTAATATTCAATTTTGTAAATGTACCACATTTTCTTTATCCATTCTTCTCTTGAGGGACATCTAGATTGTTTCCAATTTCTGATGATTATGAATGAAGCAGCAATGAACACAGTCCAGCAAGTGTTTCTGTGGTAGGCTGAGGCACCTTTGGATATATGTGCAAGAGTGGTATAATTTTATCTTAAGGTAGATCAATTCTTACGTCCCAGAGGAATTGTCACACTGATTTCCATATTAACTACAATTGCATTCCCACCAGCAATGGTTAAGTGTTTCCCTGACTCCACATATTTTTCAGCATAAGGTGCCATTTTTTCTATTAATCTTAGTAGTTTCCATGGATATGAGATGAAATTTCAATGTAGTTTTGCCTTGCACTTCCCTGAGGACTAAGGATGTTGAACCTTTCTTTAAGTGCCTCACAGTCATTTGAGTTTTCTTTGAGAAGTCTCTGTTTATGACTGTACCCCATTTTTTCCCATTGGGTTACTTGTATTCTTGATATCTAAATTTGAGTTATTTATATACTTTGTATATTCGCTTTCCATTGGATGTGGAGTTGGTAAAAATCTTTTCCATTCTATCAGCTGCCACTGTGTACAAATGACTTTGTCCTTTGCCATACAGAAGCTTTATAAGTGTTCTGTTCACAAGGTCTTCTCCTGTGTCAATGAGTTCAAGGTCATTACTCACTTTCTCGTCTGTCAGGATCAGTGGACCTGGTTTTATGTTGTGGTATTTTGGTCAATTGGAGTTGAATTCTATGTAGGGTAACAAGTATGGATCTATTGGGATTCTGTTACACGCAGCTGTCTAGTTTAACCAGCACCAGTAGTTGAAGATATTATTGTTTCTCTGGTGTGCATTTCTGGCTACTTTATCAAAAATCAGGTGTCCACAGTGGTGTGGGATTATCTTTATCTTCATCTTCAAATTGCTTCCATTGATCAATGTTAATTTTTGTGCAAATACTTGCTGTTGTTATCACTATAGCTCTGTTATATAACTTGAAATCATGTATGGTAATACTGCCAGAAGCTCAGTATTTTTTTTTTAGCTATCATGGGTTTTTGTCTTTGTGTATGAAGCTGAAAAATATTTTTTAAAGACCTGATAAGATTTGTGCTGGAATTCTTTGAAGATCTCGACAGGACATTCCATTCATATATGCCAGTATTTAAGTATGCTAAAATGCACACTTTACAGACAGTTGCATTTATATAACTGTTTTTACAAATAAAGACATCAAGGTAGGTATTTTAAAAAACTATGAATGTCAGAAAATTCCTTCAAAATTTCATGTTCCTTTTTAATTCATTTTGATTAATTTCATTTCCACAAGTTTATTTTTCTGATTTAACACATAAGAAAAGAAGTTGATTAGCAGGAATGCTATTTTTGCAAATGCTACATTATTGCTGATACGTGAAGACTTCCTTATTTCTAGATTTAAGGACAAATGCTAATACATTCTTAGGGATTACACTGGTTTAGTAATTTCAAGATTATGGATTCTCCTCAAGTAGCCCCTTGCTTCATTGGTACTCAGTAGTTAGCTAGATTTTCAGCAGACAGACACCACTTCAGAATACCAAACCAAGCAAAATGTTCCTGCAACTAAGATTCAAGGGCAATTATAGAAGAGGAGAAAGAAAGACTGTAAAAGCTAAAGGATTAAAAAAAATGTTTAATTTTTCCATGGCATAAAAAATAAAATCATGAGTAAAGGAAGGGAAGTGTGTATCCTTACAGGAAATTAGAGTCATTTCTTGACAAATACCACTGGATGCACGTGTCATTAGGAGTCATTGCTCTGTCCATTTAGCAAAACAGTAGATTTTGATATTCCTCTAGATTCTTAGCCTATCAAGTCTCAGGTTCTCAGCCACTCTAACAATAATGATGATCGGTTCCATTTCATGGAGTGAGCATTAAATCAAATCAGATTGTCATTGGTTAATTCCACAAGTTTTTTCCACTACTGAAATAATGCATCTTGCATTCATCTCATCATTGTACATCTGATTTGTACATTTTGTAGCTGGATTGGTGCTTACCATTCACATTTAATAGCATGAAGAATAGCTTCCAGTACCATGACATTAGTCCATATGGGAGAAGGTGATAGGTAGGCATCAGCTCAACTAGTCTGTGTTCAATGAGTTGTGTAGATATTGTCTTCAGAAATAAGGTCTTACTGTCAGTTTCTGGATAACCAGAATCAAGCAGAAGCCTTGGGAATAAAAACAACCAATAGCCTGGGTTGTTCAGGGGTTCCCATGAGGATCCCTTTGGAGAACAACTTGATTAGATATAACCAATTCTAGCTAGGTACAAAAAGCTTCATTTGGTGATGAGATGACCCATGGGGCTCTGACTCTTTCATTATTTGGTCATATCATTTAAAACATCATATTGTATATATTTTAAGAAGTTTATACCATTTCTAGTTTTCACATGACTTCTCAATCGCCCCTATGTTTTACTTATCCATCACCATATTCCCTCCTTCAACCACCATATTTCTCCCCTTCCATGCTTGAACCTCCCATTGATGTGCCCTCCCTCACTCATAAATTAATATCTATTCTATTTTTGAGAAAGATAGAGAGAAGAGGGCAAATATTTAAGGTGATTAGGGCAGTTGGGAGGACTTAGGAATTGGAGGAAGAGAAAGGGATCAAAATATTTTGCATGTAGAAAATTGTTAAGAAAAATTCTTTACAATAATAGAAAACAGTTTTATTCAATGGAAAAAGTAGAAGGTGAAATTTACACACACACACACACACACACACACACACACATATGTATATGTATACATTTTTCATTTGTTTTTGTGATTTTTTTCCACATTACACTTTTATTGATTCTTTTGGAGTTTCACATCATACATCCCTTTCACAATCCATTCTAGTCCTTCCATGTATATCCCACCTTGTGAACTACCCTCCCCAAAAGAAGTAAAAAGAAGAAGAAGAAAACAACAACAATAAAACCATCTGCTTTGTGTTATCTATATTCTCACTGGAGTATGCTGAAACTCTCTGTGCCCTGCCTTTTAAATGGAACTGAGTTTTCCCCCCCTAAAAACACCTCTTGCCGAAGCCATCATTTGTGAAAAGTTACTCTTAAGCATCTCCACACTTTCTTTTTCATACCCAGAATTTAAATTAAAAAAAAAAGAAAACAAAAAACAAACAAAAAAACCCATCAGAAACAAGACAACAAATAATTTAAAAATTACAGACATATTTAAACATAGATTTCAAAGTAAGATACAGGAAAGATTAATACACTTAATAAAGCATGCTGAAAACATGTTTAAGGAAAAAAACTGTACAGTCCTTAAAGGTTTAAATATTAAAAATGTGAAAATAGCCCTATCCCCAACTCCTCTTTGCTGACCAGTGCTATGGAACAGAGCCAGCTCACCTGAGCTGAGAGTTGTGTCTCAAGCTCCACTGTAGCTTTCTTGCCCCACTGGAGATGACAAGGCCTCACGCCCCTGGAGCGTCCAGCTCCATCCTCCTGACCCAACACAACTTTAAGTCTCCTTCAACCCCAACACCTAGCTTTTATCTTCCCTCCCCTCCTCCCTGCCTACAAACTCCCTGCCCAATGCCCAGGGACCCTCCAAGCTGATGTGAGCTGGAGGCAGTCCTCTCAAACTTCATCTTGTGGACCTGCACCTCCTGCGACATACTGAACTACAACCTGAGGACCAATAGGATCACTTAGGACTACCCAGGACCAACAAAAGGACCACCCAGGACCAATAGAACTACTCAAGAACATCCAGACTGTGGCTTGTCTACTTCCGTTGACATTAATGGGAGTACCAGCTGGACATTAGGAACCTGCGGGCTGGGAATAACACCTCCCACCACAATCCCTGACATGAGCTCCCAGTTGGGACACAGCAGGAAGGAAAGGCATCAGGGACAAACAGCTGAGGAACAGGTGGCAAAAGGCCAGTGAAAGAACAGAACTGACAAAATTCAGGGAAATATGACTAAACAAAACTCAGCCTTACTAATACAACAAGTCCTGACCTTCCCACCATGGCTGTAGCACAAGAAGATGATTTCAAATCTATACTTATGAAAATGATAGAGCACTTAAAAGAGGAAAATAAATCCAATAAAGAATTTAAAGAAGTCACATTCATACAGATGAAAGTAATGGAGCATTCCATTAAAGGTCTCCAAGGTAACTCAGTCAAAAAAGAATTGGAAACAGACAAAGCTATGAAAGAATACATACAAAGACAATTAAATCAGAGCAGGAAATATATAAAACAGTTCTAGACCTGAAATTGGAAATGAAATCAATAAAGAAAACACAAGCAGAGACAATCCTAGAGTTGGAAAAACAAGGAAAAAGAACAGGAGCTACCGACATGAGTATCACCAATAGGATACAAGAGATGGAAGACCAAATCTCAAGCAGGGAAGACTCAATTGAAGAAATCAGTGCCACAACTAAAGAAAATGTGAAACTTAGAAAAGTCCTCACCTATAACATCCAAGAAATCAAGGACTCAATGAAAAGACAGAACCTAAGACTTATAGGCATAGAAGAAGGAGAAGACTTTAGACTCAAGATCAGGTTGACAGATTAAAGAATCCTATAACACCAAAGGCAATAGAAGCAATCATTAACAGTCTGCCAAACAAAAAAAGCCAAGGGCCAGATAGTTTCAGCACATAATCCTACCACACCTTCAAAGAAGAGCTAATATTAATACTCTTCAAACTCTTCCATAAAATAGAAACAGAAGGAACACTGCCAAACTTATTCTATGAGGCCACAGTCACCCTGATACATAAACCACACAAAGACCCATTGAAGAAAGAGAATTTCAGACCAATTTCCCTCATGAATATAGATAAAATACTCAATAAAATACTTGCAACCTGAATCCAAGAACACATCAAAAGAATCATACATCATGATCAAGTAGCTTCATCCCAGGAATGCAGGAGTGGTTCAATATATAAAATCCATCAACATAACATACCTTATAAACAAACTGAAAGAAAAAAAACAACATGATAATCCCATTATATGTTGAAAAAAGCATTTGACAGAAATCCAACCTAAAAGTCTTGGAGAGAGCTTGTATACAAGGACCATACCTAGAAATAATAAAGGTGATATACAATAAGCCAGTAGCCAATATCAAACTAAATGGAGAGAAACTTAAAGCGTTTCCTCTAAAATCAGGGACAAGGCAAGGCTGCCCACTTTCTTTGTGTGTCTTCAACATAGTACTTGAAGTTTTAGCTAGAGCAATAAGACAACTAAAAGAGATCATGGGATACAAATTGGAAAGGAAGAATTCAAATTACTGCTCTTTGCAGATGATACTATAGTATACATAAATGACCCCCCAAATTTCTCCAGAGAACTCCTACAGCTGACAGTCTCTCTCAGTAAGGAATCTGGATAAAAAGTTAACTCAAAAATATCAGTAGCCCTTTTTTACACAAAAGACAAATGGGCTGAAAAAGAAATTAGGAAAGCAAAACCCCTCATAATAGCCACAAATAATACAAAATACCTTGGAGTAACTCTAACTGAGCAAGTGAAAGTCCTGTACAACAAGTACTTCAAGTCCTAGAAGAAAGAAATCGAGGAGGATATCAGAAGTTGGAAAGATCTCCCATGTTCACAAATAGGTAGGATCAACATAATAAAAATGATCCTCTAACTAAAAGCAATTTACAGATTCAATGCAACTCCCATCAAAATTCCAACACAATTCTTTACAGACCTTGAAAAAGAACTCTCAACATCATATAGAAAAAATAAAAAACTCAGAATATCTAAATCAAATCTGTAGAACAACAACAACAACAACAACAACAACAACAACAAAATATCAGGAGGTATAACCATCCCAGGTTTCAAGCTATACTTCAGAGCAAGCAATTGTAGTAAGCACAGCATGGAACTGGTATAGAAACAGACCACTTGACCAATGAAATTGAATTGAAGACCCACAAATAAACCCACACACCTATGGTCACTTAATTTTTAACAAAGAAGCTAAAACTGTACAATGGAAAAAGGAAAGCATCTTCCACAAATGGTGCTGTTCTAACTGTATGTCAACATGCAGAAGAATGCAAATAGATGCATATTTATCACCTTGCACAAAACCTAGGTCCACCTAGATCAAAGACCTTAACATAAAACCAGACACACTAAATCTAATAGAAGAGAAAGTAGAGAAAAGCCTCAAACTCGTTGGGCACAGTTGACAATAACCTGAACAGAACTCCAATAGTTCAGACTCTAAGACTAACAATCAATAAATGGGACGTTATGAAACTGAAAAGCTTTTGTAAGGAAAAGGACACTGTCATTAGAACAAAATGACAGCCTACAGATTGGGAAAAGATCTTCACAAACCCCACATCTGACCAAGGGCTAATATCCAAAATTTAAAAAGAACTCAAAAAATTAAACACCAAGAAACCAAATAACCCAATCAAAAAATGGGGTACAAAGCTTAACCAAGAATTCACCAAAGAGGAATCTCAAATGGCCAAGAGACACTTGAAGAAGTGTTCAACATACTTAATCATCAGAGAAATGAAACTCAAGAAGACTCTGGCATTCCATCTCACACCTGTCAGAATGACTAAGATCAAAACTCAAATGACAGCACATGCTGGTGATGTTGTGGAGAAAGAGGAACACTCCTCCATTGCTGGTAGGAGTGCAAACTTGTACAACCACTATGAAAATCAGGCTGGTGATATCTTAAAAACTTTGGAATAGCTCTACTTCAAGACCTAGTCATACCACTTCTGGGCATATATCCAAAAGACTCCTCACCAAGCCATAAAACCATCTCCTTAACTATATTTATATTAGTGTTATTTGTAATAGCTAGAAACTAGAAACAACCCAGATAGCCTTCAACTGAAAAATAGATTTAAAAACTGTCATACATTTACGTAATGGAATACTACTCAGCTATCAGAAACAAAGAATCATGCACATTGCAACCAAATGGATGGAAATAGAAAAGCTCATCATGAGTCAACTAACTCAGACTCACAAAGATACACATGGCATATATTTACTTATAACTAGACTTTAGCCATATAGTACAGGATAACCATCCAACAATCAATAGACCCAAAAGAACAGGAACATGGATTTGTTTACCTTTCAGTGAGACACTTACCCTAGTGGAACTGCCATGCATGTCTCCTGTGCAAGAGGAAGCTCTTAGACCTCATGTGACTAATGAACTGAGGAGGGCTAATACAATGAGGCACCCCACACTGGAGAGGTGGGATGAGTGGGAGGTGGGTAAAGGGTGGCAGTGTGGGACCAGGAGGGGGTCGAGGGATGGGGTGGTAATGGATATGTAACTTGAAGTAATAAATACATGTTTTTAAAAAGTGTGAAAACACTAAGAGTTGAAAAAGATTTGGCAAATTCAACTCCTATGAGAGCCAGCAGAATGGCTACACTCTCTATCCACCCATCACACATTTCAAGAGTTCTCTTTGGTGACATCCTATCTAGACTGTTACTTTTGGAGGGTGAGGGTGAGAGGAGTATGTTTTGTCACAGAGGCTTTCCATGTCTCTTTATCTCAACTCTGCATCTGGAGACATCAAGATCACAGCAAAAGTACCTCCTTGTTCTTTGCAGTCAGAAGGAACATGAATCATTATCCTCCATATAGTTTTCCATAACAGCACAAATCACAAACACAGCCACCAACTGTAGTAGAACCACAGACCCAGACAAGGCACTTGGAGATGGCCCAGACCACAGAAATAAACATGGCCTCAGGTGGCAGTATGTCTCATTGACCTGTGACTGGGCACAGGGCTCCATTGCTGCTTCTTCACTATTTTTGCTTATTATTACTATGTTTCTCCCTTCCTTTTCCTCCTTCATAAAAATCCCATATCCCTTCTGCATTATCTTATATTTTTTACAAAATGATTTTGTGAAATTCAGCTGAAAGAAAATGTGTTCATGAAAGAAAGTTCCATAAACATACACATGAGTAAGTACTTTAATAGTCATTTTAGGGTTTGCATATGTCTTTGCTTACAGAAGAATGACTGACTGGCTTATTTTAAAAAGAAGGAAAACTACGAATGCAGATTACTAGGAAATGTAATCTGAGAAATCCATACATATTCATATGGTTTTAACACACAATTTAAAGTATGAGAAACAAATATTAATTTTTTAAGCTGAAACAAGTGAACCTACTTGAAATAGCTACATCTCCCTTACTTGGGGAGGCTTAATATCCTGTTTATTTATTTGCATCAATTTTACATATTGAAGCTGAATTTTTAAAAAATCCTGATTTATGTATACAGACACATAATAGTTTATGTTATAATTTTCTCCTTCTAAGAACACAGGTTTAATCATTACTGAAACAAAATGTTTTATGAAATGTTCTTTTACTAAAATTATTCTTGTTAGAACAATTTTGTCAATAATTTATGGTCATTAAACATATATTGAGGAAACTACCGAATTTTTTATTTCTTTCTGGCAAATGAGGTTCATGTTATTTTGAGAACTGTATTTAAACAGTAAAAGTCATGGGATTTTCAAACACAGAGCTCTTGGAAATCATATGTTTGATTTAAATGTGTCATTTCAATTATGGAATAAACTTGTTAAGTCTGTACCTGCTACAAATTTCACATTTCCTAACTATTTGTCTTAATATGTTAGGTGGTTAGACTATGTCTTAGAAAACATTCTTCTTTCTTCTGCATAAAAATTAAGTGTATTAGAAACTAGAACCTGTCTAAGAAAAATGAATTCCAATAACTAAGACTTCTATTTTTTTTTACTATTTTAAACTGCAGTTATTTTCACAATTATAATAAAAGTCACAATTAACCCAATTCTAATGTTTATGTACTACACATAAAAATGATACTGATACATAGAAACTGACAATGTAATACCTCTTTAAATATCAGTCTTGGAGGAATGTGAAAATGAGAAGTTATTTCTGTGTATTCTTCCTTTCTTAGTAAAATTTTGATTGACTTAATGAATGGATACTGTCACATAGAAGCTAGTAGGGGATGAATTACCCCTCCTTTCTTTGGGGTATGTAGAAAACATCAGAACAGTCACTTCAGATAATTTTCATTTCCTCTCAGTGTCTTTACAGATACACTGGAGATGACTGGCAGACAGAGCTTATCACCAATATATTTATTTAGTAATTGTCAAACAAATATTGAGTCAGATAAAAATAGACCTAGTTTACTAAGGCCATGGTTCAATGGAAGAATGAGGTATATGCATACATAAAATCTGTGGGTGAGTGGTTTACATAGAAATATAAACAAGAATGGAGGACTTATGGAACTAAAGAAGGAAGGAAAGAAATAGAAGAGGGAAGGAAAAAATGATAAAAAGATAGAAGACTTGATAAAGATGAAAAACTTCTATTTTTGTACACCTTTTATATTATTTCTACAACTATTCCTCCCTTCATTTGTGTAGTTCTGTTATCCTATGTTAATCAAAGGATAAAGACATGCAAAATTTCTTACAAAATATGAACAAAATATCTGAGTCAGTTTGCATGTGCAACCACATGAATATGCTTGTACATCGTCTCCGTTTCCTTGGTTTCCCTCTGCTAAACATGCATCTCTTGGATGTCTCCTTCCAGGAATACAAGCATCTGGTAGTCAGTGTCCATGTTGTAGTATGTTTACTTGTAGCTTTCCAGTAAGATTTAAGTTAAAGAAAGACATCCCCATCAGAGATTGCATTGAAATTTACTCTGTATTGATAAGTCTGTTTATTCATATTAACGTAACACTGGGAGATGAAAAGACAAAGTTTGTCTCTTTTATTATCTTGGCATAATGCAGATTTTCTTGAATAACCAAAAATAACCTGGAATTTCACATAGACTAAAACATGCAAAGGTGCATATGCCTAGTAAAATGCAAAGGTGCATATGCCTAGAAAAATCTAATTCTGAAATCTTTAGCTCTCCATATGTTAAGTCCAAGTGTAATTTTCTCCATTTGTAACTCCCTATCCACTATTATTACATAAGAAATTGAAAATGCTCTTCTCTCTGCAACAATAACAAGGACATTTTAATTAAAAATTTAAAAACACTGGCAACTTTAATATATTCTCTGTATACAGAGTTTTAATGGGACTTCTTCTTTGCATGCATATTTACCAAGGAATAAGTGCTCTGGAGGAACAGTTAGTCCATCTCCATAATTTTTCTTTAATTTTTTTTATTTCCATGAACTTGAATTCTGTGTTATGTTTTAAAACAGTGGTTCCCAGCCTTCCTAATATTGTGATCGCTAATACAGTTCCTCATGTTATGATGACCTTCATCATAAAATTATTTTGTTTTTACTTCATAACTGCAATTTTGTATTTGATAAATCTAAATATCTGATCTTGAGTCATGACCCAGGTTGAGAACTGCTGTTAAACTCTGTTTTTTTTTCTAAATTCTTCCATTTATGACAAGGTTAGTAATACTAAGTAAACATGTTGAATGGGTTAAGAAAATTTTAATCCAATACTCAGTGTATGTACTATATTTTATTATTAATAAAGGTTAATCCTAATCTTTACATTGGAATATATAACCTCAGGAATATTTCCAGTGAAATTGACCTTAATCCCTTTCAATTCTGCTTTGGTCTAATTGGCAATTAGTCAGATTCATAATCAGAAAAAAAATAAGATTTCACTTTTTCCATTAATTAATTAATTTGTTTACTTTGTATTCCAATCACAATTGCCCTCTTTTCTTTTTCCCACACTCCCACCCACTTTGCCCATAATGGTCCCCCACCTGGTACCAGCCCACTTGTGCACATCAAAACAAGTGTTTTAGTTTATGTGAAATTCCAGTTTTTTGTTGTTTATTCAAGTATTCCGGTTGTCATTCAGACAAAATGAAATTGTGAAAACATTTTTTTCAAGTTTCAATAATTTAGTTTTTTCAAGTTTTAATCATTGAATTAATACCTTTTAAAGAAACATTTTCTCATATGTCTCACTCAAGCTTCAGAGAAGGAATAAGGAAAGGATTGTTTATATAGATGCATAAAAGACTCAAAATTTAAGGATATGTATATCTTCTAACATTTTTATGCAAATTTAAAATTAGAGGCTTTTGGTCTCTTTATTTTCAGAAGGTTAAGCTAATTTATCCCAGTGGACAAAGATATGTTGCCCCTCTTAGATTCTCCTTTTTTCCTTGAACTCTGGCCCACCCAGTGGGGAAACAAGCAGAGAAGATCCACAGTTAGGCAAGAGGTCCAGTAACAAGGGGTTATTAGGGGTGATGCCACTGCTTCCTTACTTCCACCAGACCCCAGGACAACTGCTAGCGCCTGGTTTCATTGGGCTTTGACAAGTCCTGGATCCTGTAGCAGAACAGTGCTTACTTTGATTGTCCTCCCTACCCACTTCATGTGGCAGGAATGTCCACCAGCAACATCTCCCCATCATGTGAAAACTTTTGATAATACAAAGAGGTACTTTAGCAGTCTATCCCTCTCAAAATGAATGCTGGAAAAGAGAAAGAGGTGAGGAAGGATTGTGAAAGGAGAGAGGAGATTAAGTAAGAGGGATTAAGGTCAAGGAGGAAAGGGATATGGTAGAGGGAAAGAGATGAACAAGAGAGAGGGGGAGAAGGGGAGACAGAGGGAAGGAGAAAAGGAGGGGAATTAAGTGCTGAAGACAAAATAAAGACAGAAGGGTAAAGGATAAGTGAATGAGGTGGGAATGAAAGGTGAAATCATGGAAGACAGGACAGGATGAGTAGGAATGAGAGGTAAAAGGAGGTGTAGGAATGAGCAGGATAGGAAGATTAAAATGAACTTTGCATTGTATGTTGTATCTGATCTTTTCATGACCATGCAGTGACCATTCAGATAGTAAATAGGTTACTATAATCCTGTCAGCCAAATGTACTAAATAGTAAAAAATATCAGAAATTCAGTGACAAAAATTAGATTTTAATGAGTCAAAATTACATGTAATGATTAGCCCAGAAAAGGGATTGATGAGGATACACATAAAAAATAATGTTTGACCTAGTTGAACACGTGGATTATTTTTTTTTGATATTCACAAAAATATGGTTGTAATGAGAATTGCAGTAAACAAAAGGTGATATGAATATTACAGCACCAGTTTTGTATTTTACTGTTTCTGCTTGTTTGCTTTTTAATGGGAGGAAAGATGTGGTTAGAGCCTTTAGATTATCAACTGCATTTTAGAATAGGAAGAACATAGTTATAAAACTATGGGAAAGAACTTTAGTTTTATAGGTTAAAGAAGGATTTTTTAATTTATTTTTTATTTCTTCAAGTAACATCTCAATTGCAATCCCCTCCCTACTCCACCCTCCAGTCCCACCCTCCCACCCTCTTCCTCCTCAACCCCCATTCTCTTCCTTTTTTTTTAAGTTTAAAGTATATCTTTTTCCCCCCAACAGCTCCCCCTTTCAGTCCAACAAATGACTCCTTCTCTTATAACAATAAATACAATACAAAACAACAGAAATAGGCCACAATTATGAGACTTATAGGGCTTAGCATATATTCCCAATGTCCAGTCCATACGCATTCGTCACCTGACTTTAACATTCTACTATCTAACCATCTCCATGAGTTTAAAGTTCTATATCGAACTCAGCTTCCATCCTAACTTGCATCACAATTTTAAAAACATCTTATTAGATCCAGAACACCCTCTTGATTCCTAAGCTACTCAAAATTTAACTATGAGACTCTAGCTATCTAGTCTTCAACCACCTCAGAGACCTGAGAGAGATAAATATATCTGATTATACAGGAGGTGCAGGGCCAGCAGCTTCCAAAACTAAGAAATGTCATGCCAGTGGCTGCCTGTACAATTCCCAATTTCTCTCCATACATTGCAGCATCAATCTTCAGCCATTTGGCCCTGTATCTCTGACAGACATTGAATGTAAAGCAGGAATTATGAGGGACTTGCCTACCCTGTCTTGACAGAGCTAGGCTGTCGACTTACCTGCTTCCAAGTTTAAAGAAGGGTTTTATAGGCTTAGAAAAGGGCCTATGGGCATGGACACACAATGGTCTTCATGTTGGTACAGTCAACAAGGTTTCAAGGTATGATGCAGAAGCTGTAGGCAATCTCAAGTAAGTTGTAAAGTGGAAAAAGTCTTAGATTGGCCTTTGTCATTGCAGGAACATATACTGCCAAAAGTCACATTGCAAATACTATGCTGGATGATGGAAAACATAAAATTTCATTTATCCTAAGTAGTCAAAAGTGTTAAAGGCAATATTTTTGCTGTAATTTATTTTTAAATCTGTATCACTCTTAGCATTGGTTTAAGTCTATTGCTAATTTGCAAAGTCACAAAATTTTGAGGTGGACCAATGCTGGCTTTAGCTCTTATGGATGATTCTACATTAAGAGGACTAAAGTCCACCATTCTTTGATACAAACCCTGAGTTCATCTATTTATATGTTTACATTAAGAAATTTAACTCTATGGAACAAGCAACATTTTAAAAATTATATACCTAAATTTAATCTCTTTTTAATGTTTTAATTTATTGCTTCAAGTTCATCTCCATCACAGTCCCCTCCTTCCACCCCTCCTGTTCCCACCCTTCCACAATTTCCCTCTTCTCCCACCTATCATACTCCTCCAGTGTGATCTTCCCTTACATATCAGTCCCACTCAGTTCAGCACTCATATGAGGGTTAAGAGCTTCACCTTACACTTGGAGCCAACATGGCAGCTCCAATAGGGCAAAGTGTCCTACTAACAGGTAAAAGAGTCCATCTTTGTTTTCCTTTTGATCTGTTGGTTGTAGTATGGTTATCCTGTATTATATGGTTATATTCCAGTTATAAGTGAATAGATGCCATGTGAATCTTTCTGGGTCTGGGTTAGCACACTAAGGATGAGCTTTTCTAGTTCCAACCACTTGGCAGCAAATATTATGATTTCCTTGTTTCTGATGGCTTGTAATTTTCCATTGTGTTTGATGGGGAATAGAACTAAACTGAGAAATCACAAGAGGAATTTCTAATGGCTGAGACACACTTGAAGAAATGTTCAACATCCTTATTCATCAGAGAAATAAAACTCAAGACGACTCTGAGATTCGACCTCATACCTGTCAAAATGGCTAAGATCAAAATATCAAATGACAGCCACAGTCGAGGTTGTGGAGAAAGGGGAACACTTCTCCATTGCTGGTGAAAGTGCAAACTTGTACAACCACTATGGAAATCAAAATGGAGATATCTTAGGAAACTTTCAATAGCTCTGCCTCAAGATACAGCCATACCACTCCTGGGTATATATTCAAATGATTCCTCATGAAACCACAAGGACACCTCCTCATCTATGTTTATAGCAGCTTTATTTGAAATAGCTAAAACTGGAAATGATCCAGATGTCCCTCAACTGAAGAATGTATAATTTAATCTTTTTTTTTAAAATACACAAAGCTAGAAATAATAATTCACACAGGAAATGTAGAATTTTTAAAGAATTATATTCAATGAATAATGATTTATCTGATAAATTGCTTCACTGAAAACTGAATATGGAGCATAACTCTCCATCCTGATGAAAGTCACAGAGTATATAGATCATGTGATATGACATGATAAAATAATAACATGGTTAAATATTGTCCAGGTTGATCATCCCTTAACAAAAATGTTTAACAATAGTATTGTTATGGATTTCAGAATCTTTTACTATTTTTCAGATTTTGAATATCTGTTTATATATAATACAGTCTCTTGGAGTATGCCTTTCTTTTAAAGACAGTGTTCAATTATCAATTTCATAGGTGGCCATGGTCATGAAGCATCTGCAAGGAATGCATATGAGTGCTTTGCTGATGGAACTCCATGTAGCAAGGTCCATGGAAACTCATTCCCAATTGGCAAGGACCTATGGGTGAATTTTGGTGGCTTCCATGATTATTATTTCGATAGCATGTGTAACAAGCTCTCTTTGCTTTTTCTGTGCTGTTTATACTCATAGCTATACTTAGCTTCACTTTGTTAGTCATGAAGGTTGGGATCATGTAGGCTGAAAGCCATGTCCATGTTTTTATCAAAATTCTTTTAAGGGGTAAACTCTCCTCTCATCCATTTACCTACTTTAACCTCCAGTTGTATCCAATAACCCTGGGTATTTTGGGAAATGTAATCATGTCCCTAGAGAAACAGCAATGGTCACAATGAGTTGTGAAGAACTGTGGGTCCTGCTCACATAACTGTTCTGGGGAACCTGTGTCTGATCAACCGAGACTTAAAAATGGTTCTTATAAGATAGTGTCAGGAATTGATGGTTGCATATCAGGAAAGGTTGCTTGATAAAATGAGCATGTCTCTGTCTACAGTTTTAAAAAAGCAGGCCCGGGGGGGCCAAGATGGCGGCGAACTGCACGGATGCATTTTGAATGTGGGACAGAAGAGCCATAGAAAACAGAGAGTTGTTGGACACTGTGCAAAAACCGGAGGGTTTGGTCCCTCCGGGAACACTCACAGCTCCCAAGGGACTGTAAAAAGTCCCAGGGCAAGGCTCTCCCCCATTTCTTGCAGACACAGAAGCCACTAAATCCGGGATTCAGGAACTCCCATTTGGAGAGGCGCCTGGTAAGATCGATCCAAACACACAGCAGGCAGAATCAAAGGCCACTTGGTGATCACCCACTAGCCTACTGGGCTTCCCACACCTCAGGAGGACCTTATAACTACTTAGGAAACTTTGTAGACTAGTTGAAGTCTTAACAAGGAAGAAACAGGGCGCTTGGTGGGTGATCCGCAGCCACTCGAGCTGGAGCGGGAGGCCGGCGGGCAGAGCAGTCAGGGTGAGAAGCGGGCGCAGGTGGGTGGGGCTGGAGCCCGGTGCACCCACAGCAAATCAGCTAGGAAGTGAGGCTGGCTCAAGCGGCAGGAGGGGAGGAAGCCCCACGCACCCACAGCAAAGCAGCTAGGGCAGGAGGCCGGCTCAGGCAGCGGGCGGGGATGGAGCCCGGTGCACCCACTGGAAAACAGCTAGGAAGTGAGGCCAGCTCAGGTAGCAGGAGGGGAGGAAGCCCCACTCACCCAGAACTCAGACGGTGGGAGGAGCCGAAGCTCTGCCCAACCATGGCAGAGCAGATAGGGAGGGAAGCGGCCAGGCCTGTGGCAGAGAAGCCTAATGGGTAACCAGAAGACAGGGGACCATAGCTGTATTCTGATAAACCAGACATATTAGGTGTGGAGCCGGGCCCTGTCAGCCTCCGTGACGACAAACAAAGCCCACAAAATCTGTGCCTCGGCAAACAGGTCCATAACATCAGAACCATTACAGGCTGATCACTCAGTGTGCAACATAGAGAAGTCTGAACTGGGAGCAGTGAAACAATCCCGGACCATTACTCACTACCTGGGAATAGGCTGCACCAGCTCACAGCAATACAGGCTATTAAAACCACAGTGACCATGAGATCCCCCTGTAAGCAACGACAGATAGCCAAGCAATTCGACTCCTTCACCAAAGCATCCCCTGTGGATCCAAGCACAGAAAACGACAAGAACAGACAGCTAAACACACCCACATGGCCAAAGGTCCAAGAAAAAATAGAAATCAAGGAAATATGACTCCAACAAAGCAGAATTATCCTAGCTCATCCAATTCGGATGACCTCACACCAACAGTAACACATGAAAATGATGACAATTCTGCATTATGGAAAGTGATAGAGTCCCTTCAAGAACTTAAATCCATGAAGGAATTCAAAGAAGCCACAATTTTACAAGCCAAAACAATGAACAATACCATTAAAGAGCTTCAAGCCAAGGTTCAAGCTTCAGCTTGAACAGGAAAAGGACAAAACAATGAAAGATTTTCAGACAAAAACAAGCAAGCTGAAGAAGGAAATGTACAAAACGAACAATACCATAAAAGACATGAAAATAGAAATAGAAACAATAAAGAAAACACCGTCAGAGTTAAAAGAGGAAGTGGAGAACCAAGGGAAGAGAACAGGAATTACGGATGTGAGTATCAACAATAGGATGCAAGAGATGGAAGACAGGATCTCAGGCATGGAAGATTCGATGGAAGAAATCAGTACAACATCCAAAGAAAATGAGAAGGCTAAAAAATCTCTCACTCACAACGACCAAGAAATCAAGGACTCAATGAAAAGACGGAACCTAAGAATCATAGGCATAGAGGAAAGAGAAGACTCCCGACTCCAAGGTCCAGGAAATATCTTCAACAAAGTCATAGAAGAAAACTTCCCAAACCTGAAAAAAGAGATGCCAATAAAAATCCTAGAGGCTTACAGAACACCGAACAGATTAGATCAGAAAAGAAACTCCTCTCGCCACATAATAATTGAAACACCAAATGTGCAGAACAAAGAAAGAATATTAAAAGCTGTAAGAGAAAAAGGTCAAGTCACATACAATGGCAGACCCATCAGAATTACACCTGACTTCTCCTCAGAAACTTTAAAAGCTAGAAAGGCCTGGACAGATATCCTAAAAGTCCTGAGAGATCATAGGTGCCCAGCCAGACTACTATACCCAGCAAAACTCTCTATCAACACAGATGGAGAAAACAAGATATTCCATGACAAAATCAAATTTAAACAATATCTCCCCACAAACCCAGCCCTACAAAAACACTAGAAGTAAAATTCCATCCCAGAGAAGAAAACTCCACCCAAGAAAACAAAGGGAATAGAAAACCCCGCAGCAACTAAACCAAAAGAGGCACAGGACCATCACCTATAACAAACTAATGGGAAACAACCCCAGGTCACTAATATCCATCAACATCAATGGACTCAACTCCCCAATAAAAAGACACAGGTTTACAGAGTGGATCCGCAAGCAAGACCCGTCATTTTGCTGCATACAAGAAACACATCTCACTACCAAAGATAGACACTACCTCAGAATAAAGGGCTGGGAAAAGGATTTCCAAGCAAATGGACACAGGAAGCAAGCTGGAGTAGCCATCCTAATATAAAACAAAAGAGACTTCCAACTGAAGTTAATGAAAAAAGAGAAAGAAGGGCATTACATACTCATTAAAGGGATTATTCATCAAGAGGAAATCTCAATACTGAACATCTATGCCCGAAATACAAAGGCACCTACTTTTGTAAAAGAAACACTTCTAAAACTTAAATCGCACGTCGATAACAACACATTAGTAGTGGGAGACTTCAACTCCCCACTCACAACAATGGACAGATCATCAGGACTGAAGCCAAACAGAGAAATATTGAGTCTAACAGAGATTATGAAACAAATGGACCTAACAGATATCTACAGAACGTTTCACCCAAACACAAAGGAATACACTTTTTTCTCAGCACTTCACGGAACCTTCTCCAAAATCAACCACAGAGTTGGACACAAAGATAGTCTCAATAGATACAAGAAAATTGAAATAACCCCTTGTATCTTATCAGACCACCACGGAATAAAGCTGGTCTTCAACAGCAAAAGAATCAACAGAAATCCTACACACACATGGAAATTGAACAGCTCCTTACTGGATGAGCACTGGGTCAGGGAAGAAATAAAGAAGGAAATCAAAGACTTCTTAAACAACAATGAAGACACAACATACCCAAACCTATGGGATACATTGAAAGTTGTGTTACGAGGAAAGTTCATAGCACTAAGTGCTTTCAAAAAGAAAATTGTGACAGCTCATATTAGTGAATTAACAGCTAAGCTGGGTGAATTCGAAAAAAAGAAGCAAACACGCCCAAGAGGAACAGAAGGCAGGAAATCATCAAACTTAAAGCTGAAATCAACAACTTAGAATCAAAAAGAACTATACAAAGAATCAATGAAACCAAGAGTTGGTTCTTCGAGAAAATCAACAAAATAGACAGACCCCTATCCAAATTAACTAAAAGGCACAGAGAAAGAACCCAAATCAACAAAATCAGAAATGAAAAGGGAGAAATAACAACAGACATGGAGGAGATCCAGAAAATATTCGGGTCCTACTTTAAAAATCTATACTCCACCAAATTTGAAACCTAAGGGAAATGGACAATTTCCTCGATAAATTCCACCTACCAAAACTAAATCAAAATCAGATTAACAGCTTAAACAGCCCAATAACCCCTAAGGAAATAGATACAGTCATTAATATTCTCCCAACCAAAAAAAGCCCAGGGCCAGATGGCTTTAGCACAGAATTCTACCGGACCTTCAAAGAGAAACTAACACCATTATTCTTCAAACTCTTCCACCACATAGAAACAGAAAGAACACTGCCAAACTCATTCTATGAGGCCACTGTCATTCTGATTCCTAAACCACACAAAGACCCAACAAAAAAAGAGAACTTCAGACCAATCTCCCTCATGAACATAGATGCAAAGATACTTAATAAAATACTAGCAAACCGAATTCAAGAACACATCAAAAGTATCATACATCATGATCAAGTAGACTTCATCCTAGGAATGCTGGGATGGTTCAATATATGAAAGTCTATCAATGTAATTCACCACATAAACAAGGTGAAAGAAAAAAACCACATGACAATCTCGCTAGATGCAGAAAAAGCATTTGACAAAATCCAACACCCCTTCATGCTAAAAGTTCTGGAGAGAATGGGCATACAAGGACCATACCTAGAAATAATAAAGGCAATATACAGCAAGCCAGTGGCCAACATCAAATTAAAAGGAGAGAAGCTTAAAGCATTTCCTCTAAACTCAGAGACAAGACAAGGATGTCCATTTTCATCATATCTCTTCAATATAGTACTTGAAGTTCTTGCTAGAGCAATATGACAACTAAAGGAAATCAAAGGGATAAACATTGTAAATGAAGAAGTCAAATTATCCCTATTCGCAGATGATATGTTAGTATACATAAGCGACCCGAAAAACTCCACCAAAGAACTCTTACAGCTGATAAAGAACTTCAGCAAGGTGGCTGGATACAAAATTAACTCAAAAAAATCAGAAGCCCTTCTTTATACAACAAACAAGCATACCGAGAAAGAAATAAGGGAAACAACCCCCTTCACAATAGCCACAAACAATATAAAATACCTGGGGGTAACTCTAACCAAGCAAGTAAAGGACCTATACAACAAGAACTTCAAGCCCCTGAAGAAAGAAATGGAAGAGGCATTTAGAAGATGGAAAGATCTCCCATGCTCATGGATAGGTAGGATCAACATAATAAAAATGGCCATTCTACCAAAAGCAATATATAGATTCAATGCAATTCCTATCAAAATACCAACACAATTCTTTATAGACCTGGAAAAAGCTATACTCAAGTTCATATGGAACAACAAAAAGCCCAGAATAGCTAAATCAATCCTGTACAATTAAAAAGCATCTGGAGGTATCACCATCCCAGATTTCAAGCTATACTACAGAGCAATAGTAATAAAAACAGCATGGTACTGGTATATAAACAGACCAGTGGATCAATGGAATCGAATTGAAGACCCAAACATGGACCCACACACCTATGGCCAACTAATCTTTGACAAAGAAGCCAAAACCGCACAATGGAAGAAGGACAGCATCTTCAACAAATGGTGCTGGTCCAACTGGATGTCCACTTGCAAAAGAATGAAATTAGACCCATACCTATCACCTTGTACAAAACTTAATTCCAAGTGGATCAAAGACCTTAACATAAGGCCGGCCACACTAAAGATAATAGAAGAAAAAGTAGGAGCAACCCTCGAACTCATTGGCACAGGTGACAACTTCCTGAACAGAACACCAACAGCTCAGGACCTGAGATCAACAATCAATAAATGGGACCTCATGAAACTGAGAAGCTTCTGTAAGGCAAAAGACACAGTCATTAGAACAAAATGGCAACCAACAGATTGGGAGAACATCTTCACCAACCCCACATCTGATAGAGGGCTATTATCTAAAATCTACAAGGAACTTAAGAAACTAAATGCCAAGAAACCAAATAATACAATCACAAATGGGAGACGGATCTAAATAGAGAATTCACAAAGGAGGAATCCCTAATGGCCGGGAGTCACCTGAAGAAATGCTCAACATCCTTAATCATCAGAGAAATGCAACTCAAGACGACCCTGAGATTCCATCTAACACCTGTCAGAATGGCTAAGATAAAGAGCTCAAATGAGCTCACATGCTGGCGAGGGTGTGGAGAAAGGGGAACCCTACTCCATTGCTGGTGGGAGTGCAGGCTTGTGCAACCACTATGGAGGTCTGTCTGGAGATATCTTAGAAACCTTGTAATAACTTTGCCTCAGGACCCAGCCATACCACTTCTGGGTATACACCCAAAGGACACTTCACGGAGACACAGGGAAGTCTCCTCATCTATGTTCATAGCAGCCTGATTTGTAATAGCTAGAAAATAGAAACAACCCAGATGTCCCTCAACTGTAGAATGGATTAAAAAACTGTGGTACATCTATACAATGGAATATTACTCAGCTACAAGAAACAATGAAATCATGCAATTTGCAACCAAATGGATGGATCTAGAGAAGCTCATCCTGAGTGAGCTAACCCAGACTCAGCAGATGCACAAGGCTTCTATTCACTTATAGTAGGATTTTAGCTATATAGTAGAGGATATCTGTACTACAACCAACACACCAAAAGGAACACGGACATAAATTTTTTTTTTTCATTTCTTTTTCTTTTTCCTTTTCCTTTTTTCTTTTTCTTTTTCCCTCTCTCTTTTTGTTGTTGTTCTTTGTTTTTGTGGGTTTTTGTGTCTGTGGGTCTTTTTTTTATTTTTACCCCCGTAGCAAGGAGACACCTTTCACTGGCAGTACTGCCTCGTAGGCCCCCGGTGTATGAAGAGGCTCTTGGCCTTCATTTGACTCCTGATCTGTGGTGAGAGACTGTTATGCAGGGACACTCCACCCCAGAAGATCAAGACGGAAGGGTCAGGGGATAGAGCATGGGAGAGCGGGGCTGGGAAGCGGGAAAAGAGGACAATATGTTTAAGGATGTAACCTGTAGCAACAAACAAATAAATTTATTAATTAAAAAAAAGCAGGTAACAACGTTAAAACACTGTAAATAAAATAAAGGATACAGCCATTCAACCTGGTTTTATAAACCTCCAAGTGTCGAAAAAACGTAGAGCTAAGGTAAAATACATGAGAAATGTGGTGTTAACCCATGCCTTTAACTTCAGCAGAGACGGGAGGAGCACCATAGAGTTAGTGGACTTATAAATTCTAGAGTTACACGGAACAGGGTGGTGAGGGTACACACCCTTAATCCCATCATTCAAGAAGAGTACACCCTTAACCCCAACACACTAGAATCAGAAACAGGCAGATCTCAGAGCTCAAGGTCAGCCTGATACAAAACAAACTCTAAATAGAGAAAAACTTCGATCCAGCAGTGGTACACATCTTTAATCCCTTCAGATGGGAACCACAGGTCTCTGATGCCAATAAGTAGAATGCAGAGACACACACATAGGATTTGGAAGGACCTAAGTTTAGAAGCTACTTACAAAAGGCCCACTCAATACAAACAAATTGTACTTCGAGATCTCAAAATATATACACTAAAGCTTGTTTAGCTCCAAAATAACAAAATAATTTCTTCTTTAAACCAGTTTGAAAGATAACACTTTATATATTGTCAAAAAACCAAATGTGCTTCAGGAGAAATATTACCTAACCCCCCCACCAAAAAACAAAAAAAGAGGGCAATTGTCCCTGAGTGAGGATTAGGGCAGGGCTCTGTTCTTATCTTTCCAGGAGAATCAAAGCATCCATTCAAGGAACCCAGGGACAACTGGACAATGGAAACCTCAGCAGAAAACAGAATCAGACATCAAAAGAAGACGAGTGACCCAGATGATTCAGCCTGACAGACTCCCTCAATAGCTGTCTCCATAAAAGCCTACAACCACAACAACTCAATATCGCTAAGACTGTTCAGCTCTACACAATGCCCCAGCCAGAACCTCAGTAAAGCCTGGAAGTTCAGCTTCTGCCTACAAACTCCTTAGGACATCTAAACAGCTGAGAACAGAAGGACTGAACATAAAACGATTGTACTAACATTTTTAACCATTTTTCCATTTTGGTTTGGGCCCCAAACAGGTTTACTAGGACCCAAATCAGCAGGAAGTCATTTTAAGAGAGCATCGTCCCATACCCAGAGGGTGGAGAGGGTGTTTCTCCGCCCCCCCTTTTTTGGTTATTTGAAGGACAATTGAAAACTCTGTTATTTAGGGGAAGAGATTACAAGTTGCTAAATGGTCCTGTTTAATGGGTTTTGGAGGTTAGACCCAGGGTATTCCTTCTTTCCCTTTTCTGTATCCTTCTTTATCTCCTATGTAGGAATGCACGGACTTGAGAAAAATTGAGACATAGACATAGCACAGGAAGGACCCAGAAGAAGGTTCAGATTATTGAATATGCCCTTATACCTTTGTTTATTGATACAAAATTAGTAGTATATTTGGCTAAAGTGGTATTGACCATTGTTTATTTTGCAAAAATAAGATTGTATTGGACTACGTCGGTATTGATATTTGTATATTGATACAAAATTAAGATTATAGTTGGCCACAATGGTATTGACCCTTGTATAAGGACGCAATATTAAGATTTTATTTGGCTACATAAGCATTGATCTTTGTATATTAATACAAAATTTAGAGTATATTTAGCCACATTTGAATAGATCTTTGTATATTGACACAAAATTAAAGGTAATGCTTCCTAATGGTATCGTACCTAGAGATACTTAAAAATGAAATGTGAAGCTCTGGCCTCTTGATACCAACCGTCTTAAACTGTTTAGGATAGTTAAGAAAAACAAACTCCTAGTCGTGCATGCATGTCACCTTGTTAGATACTATGACACTCTATCACAGATATTCTCTAAGCTACTCAGTAATCAAGTTGTTAAGAGACAAGCAACATTTGCTTATCTAAATACAAGAGATAGATAAGGCATCTTCAAAAACCCCAAGAGATCTGCAGAATATGGCATTCAAAGATGTGGTCTTAAATTAAGATTTTTTTTTTGATATCGTGACATACCAGCTCCAGACAGCACCCCCTATTCTACTCCAAATAGAAGATAAGCATCGAAGAATCTCCAGTGTGAGATGGTTGAATTAGTGGCAAGCCTCTCTCTTGGCATGTAAAAACTCCTTGCTTCAACTGCAGACAGACTGCTGTCCAAAAAGGACAAAACTTGGTAGCAGGGAAGTCGACAGCCTAGCTCTGCCAAGACAGGGTAGGTTAGTCCTTCACAATCCCTGCTCTACAATAAATGTCTGTCAGAGAAACACAACCAAAAGGCTGAAGACTGATGCTGGAATATATGGAGAGAAAATGGGAACTGTCTAGGTAGTCATTGGTTTGTCATTTCTTAGTATTGGAAGCTGCAGGCCCTGCACTTCCTATATAATCAGATATATTTATCCTTCTCAGCTCTCTGAGGTGGTTGAAGAATAGACAGCTTGAGTCTCATAGCTAAATTTTGAGTTGTTTAGGAATCAAGAGGGCGTTCTATATCTAAGAAGATGGTTATAATAGTGATGCAAGTTAGTATGAAAGCTAAGTCAGTTATAGAACTTTAAACACATGTTGATGGTTAGAAGGTAGAAGGTTAAGTCAGGGGCCAAATATGTATGAACTGGACATTGGGAAGGTATACTGGGCCATTTAAGTATCATAAATGTGGCATATTTAATTCTGCTGTTTTGTATAGAATTTACTGTTATAAGAGAAAGAACCATTTGTTGGATTGAAAAGGGAAGCTGTTGGGAGGGAAGAGGGTGGAAGGGTGGGTGGGACAGGAAGGGGGAATAGGGAAGGGTTTGTGACTGAGATGTAACTTGAAGAAAAAAAATAAAGTACTTATATATATATAAAAAATAAAGCAGGCCCTATTCTACTCCAAGTAGAGGATGAGCATCGAAGAATCTCCATTTGGAGATGGTTGCATTAGCAGCAAGCCTATCAGTGGGTAAGAAAAATCCCTTGCTTCAATTGTAGACAGAATGCTATCCCAAAATACAAAACTTGGAAGCAGGTAAGTCAATGGTCTAGCATTGCCCAAGACAGGGTAGGCAAGTCCTTCATAATTCCTGCTTTACAGTTAATGTCTGTCAGAGATACTAGATCAGAAGCCTGAAGATAGATGCTCCAATGTATTGAGAGAAATTGGTTACTGTTCAGGCAGTCAGTTGTCTCTCATTTCTTAGTTTTGGAAGCTTCTGGCTCTGCACTCCCTGGATAATCAGATACATTTATCCTTTTCAGGTCTCTGATGTGGTTGAACATTAGATAGTTATAGTCTCACAGTTAAATTTTAAGTTGTTTAGGAATTAAAAGGATGTTCTAGGTCTAAGAAGATGTTTTTAAGTTGGTAATGCAAGTTAGGATGGAAACTGAGTTAGGCATAGAATTTTAAGCTCATTGAGATAGATATTCAACAGAATATTAATATAATTTTCCAAATATATATGGACTGGACATTGAGAATGTGTGTTATAACTTATAATGTTCATAAGTGTGGCCTAATTGTTGAAATTGTTTTGCTTTTATTTACTGTTATAAGAAAAGGGGCCTGTTATTGGGAGAACTGTTGGGGAGAAAAAAGAAACACTTTAAATTAAGCAACAACAACAGAAACAGATAAGAGGGCAAGAAAGTAAGAGCAGGAGGGGGAGGAGGAAAGGGACTTGGACAGAGATGTAACTTGAAGAAATATATAATTTTTTAAAGTGTTGTGACAAATAGCCGCTATCTGATGACTGAACTTATATCCACGATGGCTAATCTGTTTCTCAATTTGTACAACTGTCTACTTGCTGCTAGCTGTGTATGTGCTCATGTTCACAGGGCATGACTGGTTCAACATTTGTTTTATGCTTGCTGAAATTTGCTTGCAAAATGTTGTTTGAGGGTAATTGGACTAGTGGGAGAGGGAAGGAGAAAGGGAAACTATTGGAGGATTATATGATACTTTTGCAATGATGAGGCTTTTTTAATGCTGATATTATGATTTTTCCAAATTAGAAAAAATTATAATAACACTGCACAGGTGAATATGTTTGTGGTTGTATAAATAAAGATGGGTTGAGCTTCACGGCCACTTGCCTGATTGTCAACTGGTGGTAAGTGTCTTCATTCTCAGCAATGCCACATGTGCATCCTCAGTTCCAGAACTCTTGCTATAGAACTGGTTGCCAGTGGATGACAACCGAACAGGGACCCAAAAGATGGTAGGCATTTGGGGAAATGATTCATTGTGGATAGTATTCTGTCTAGGGTGCTGCTGGTCTCCTGTGAAGTTTTCCTGGCTGAGAATAGATAAATAATTTCAAGAACTTTGGAGAAATGATTTGTATCCTTTCCATAATGGAACAGAGTATGTCTAAAAAGATTGTCCTTTGTGAAGACATCATTAAACACCTTATAAAGACACAAGAACATAAGAACATTTAGTTCAGGGCAGGTACAAACATTTTTACAGTTTATAAAAAATGTTTAGTCCTTGGTTTGTAGAGGAAGACATTCTAGATCTAGAATGTGTGGAATAAGGTTGGTGCTGAAATCAAGGCATGACATGACATCAATGGAGCTACTGAAATGCCCATAATAGTTTTTTTCTCCTTATGTAGTTTACTGAGAACAGCTTTAGACATAGGGAAAGAAGGAGCTCTAGCTCTAGCTCATGAGTTTTACAGGGAACTACAAAAGGAAGAAGTCCTTAGCAATCCTTTAAAAAGGTTCCTTCTTTCTACCCCCTCTCTCCCTAAACTCTAACACGTCAGAGAAGAGACCAAGGATGAGAAGGAGGAACAAGATGAACCTCTGGATCCTGAAGATGTCTTTGACTTAGAAAGAGAGGGTGCTCAATTTCACAACCCAGATTGGCCACTTCTTGAGAGAGCTAACAAGAGGACAGAGAGACTAAAGGCTAAATTTAAGCCTCTCCCAAGAGCAGTAGGTATTCAGGGACCTTTACAACAAGCTTAACAGCAGGGAGACCATTTAACTTGTTTTCCAGTGGTCTTTGATTCTGAGTGGGATGATGGACCTTTACTGGAGCCTATCCCTTATAAACTCTTAAGGAAATCAAACAAGTTACTGGTTACTATAACACCAACTCTCCATATACTGTAACTTTGGTTGAAGGACTTACAAGCAAATGGATAACACCTTATGAATGCTTTCAGGAAGCTAACGCTTGCCTTTCAGGAGGCAAATTTCTGCCCTCGAAGGTGGAATACAAAGTGCTAGCAAAAATGGAGGCTGGTGAGCATGCAGAAGGGAAAGGTGGGAAAGGGAGCAGTCTGTCACTTTGTATATGCTTATAGTAACTGGCAGTCATCTTGCAGTTTGTGAGCAATTAAAATTGTCCAGGGAAAGATTACTAATAAATTCTGCTGTTGGCCTAGGGGCCCAGAAGAATTTCCCAGCTCCAGATCAGAAGCTCCTAGTGATTGTCAATATTAGACAAAGTGCTGATAAGGCCTTTGAGGGCTCTGTTTCTCTCCTGATCACTACTGTAGAATGGGGTGTTCCTTCTTCTGAAACCACTAGGCTGATTATTAAACAGTTAACTTTGGAGAATGCTTCTGCAAAGGCACTGTTGAACCCAAAATGACAGGAGATACCACAGATTTTTCTAAAAGCTTGTGCAGAGGTGACTCCCTCATATATGCAGAGTGAGATTATTGCAGCTGCCCTTCAGGTGCAAACTAGTACTCAATTTCTTAAAAAAAAAAAAAAAAAACTTAAGAAAATAGACAAAATAATTGCGCTCCCCTAAGGAGACCAAACAAGTAGATTGTTCTTCATGTGGACAACGTAGGCCTTCCCCCAAAACAGGGACAAGTCATGGGGAGCACGCAGCCCAGGGATGCACACACACACACACACACACACACACACACACACACACACATACACACACACACACACACAAGCACACCATCTTTGTACCCTTGGAGCCAGAATATATTTCTGACTCCAGCTGCAAGTTTCACAAGAACGGTACTCAACATTTTGGTCCCATGCATTCCAATTCTGCTGGTGGTTTCAACGTTTGTTTTTCTGTCCCTCAGCCCTCAGAACACTGGGTGAGGGTCAAATAGTGGAGAAAGCACAGCCATCAAATATGATGAGCCCATTCCCATTTCAAGGCCAACCTCCCAATTACAGAGAGCCTCCTCAGACAGGGCAAGACTGGCCCAATGTTTTGCCACCTCAGCAATAGTAACTTTAGACTCCCTGGTGGTGTGTCTTTCTACTAGGACCAATGGTCCACTGCTTGCTAATACCAGGGGACTGATACTAGTAAGGAGTTCCACATCCTACACTGGATCAGTGTCATCACTGGAGTCATATGTTGTGGGAAGGTTTAATAAGGGCTGATTTCAAAGCTGAGATCTGGCCCTTCTGAGGCATTTTCTGATTGGTTGAATAAAGGCTGAGGCTTGAGATTGGGCAAATTCAGAGGTAGGAGGGACTAAGGTGCTCAGGCTTCTGAAGCAGAAGTTGATAGGTAGAAAAAGGCTCCAGCAGATGAAGTAGGAGAAGCCTCCAAGATGAGCAGCAAAGAGCAGGAAGGAGGACACAATCCATGGGTTAGAGAAGAGAACATTGTTCCACATGGCCAGGAACATCGGCACAGCGTGGAGAATATCAGTCCAAAGGGATGTATGTATATATGGGGTCATATTTGTGTAATAGAGTTAACTTAGAAGGGCCATGATTGCTCAATCCAGGCCAAGTCTTGTTAAAATCCACGTGGTGTCTGTGTACTCATTTATTATGGCTGGTTCAAGATTAACAGCCACCAATCAATGAACAATAATATAAATACTGTTAAACGATTTAATTAATTATTTCTACAATCATAGACTCAGATTTTACAGGGGAAATTAAAATTATGATTGGATCTCCCATAAAAACCATTATGAGTCATCTTGGGCAGAGAGTTGCTCAGCTTTTACTTTTACCTTCCTGCCAGATGGAAATGTCAGTTTCTAATCAAGAGAAAGGAAATCATGGATTTGGTCTTCAGATATACATTCTTGTATGCATACAAGAGGTTAAATCTAAATGGCTCATAAAATTTTAAACATACATGGAAAAACAACAGAAGGATTGTTAGATACAGGAATGGATGTGTCCTGTGTAGTAGGAATGGATTGGCAAGCTAAATGACCTACTCAAATTAATCCTTCAACATTAGCTGGCTTGGTACAACCCTCCAACACTCCTGGAAATGCCCACATATTACACTGGACTGATGATGTGCATGTAGGAACCTTTTGGCCTCATGTTACTCTTTCTCTCCCTTTTTCTTTTCGGGATGTGATGTACTTGAAAAAAATGGGTGTTCTATTAAGAAACACTAATGACAAAATTATAGCTAAAATGTTATAGTTGGGGTCCCATCCAGATAAGGCCCAGGAAAAAGTTTTCAAATTCAGGTATATCTAATCCTTCCTGTAATAAATAGATAGATAGATAGATAGATAGATAGATAGATAGATAGATAGATAGATGATAGATAGATAGATAGATAGATGAATGAATGAATAAGTAAATAAACAAGCAAACAAACAAATTAATAAATTGGGCCATTTGGGCTTGGAATGTCCTTAGGATTTTTGATGGGGACGTTAAATGATTTTCAAAGACAATGGGAAGATACTAATTGGATCAGACCCTATTTGAAATTGTCCACTTCCTAAGTTCAGCCTCTGTTTGATATATTTAGCGCTTATTCTGAGCCTAGGTCACCAAGGACACTTACCTCTGAAGCTCAAGAGACTCTGAAGATAATGGAGCAGGCTATTGTGTCACATAAAGTGACAAAACTTGACTATACTCAGCCCTGGTTCTTGATCATTACTTCAACAGACCATACACACCTACTGCTGCTTATGGCAAGAGGGTCTTTGGTTCATCTTCCCGTGTCTTCCAAGAAGATTGTGATCACATATACTAATTTAGTGGCCACAGTAATATTAAAAGACCATCTTAGAAGCAGGGGACTATTTGGCCAACATATTTCAGGAATTAATTTACCTTGAACTGCTAAAAAATTAACTACATTGCTTTCTGACTCCCCAAAAGGAGGATGAGATGGTAACAGAAACTCCTAGACTTTGAGTTTTGTTTCTCCTCCTGATGAGATTTCTCCTGGAGCCCTTACAACCACTAAGGATCTACTGCCCAGTTTCTTGCCCAGCTGTTTGCCAGATGAATCATTTAATCACACTTGGGATCCAGTTAACCCTATAAGTGGTTACATGCATTTGTTATCCTGTGTGTTTTCCAATAACAGAGTAACTTGTATGGTTAAAGAAAACTCAGACAACATATATGATTGGTGTGTTTCTAGTCCTGATTATGATTACAGAAATTATTTAAATGCCAATAAAGTCTGTTTTTCCTGGAAAGATGATATACTTAAAAAACCACCAGTGATTAGTTATTATTTTTCTGCTGTATAGGTGACAACTATTTTTCTAGCTGAACCATTGGACTATTCTGTCCCCCAGGGACATTATTATAAACTCTTTGCTACAACCAAGTATACTGTCATTAAACACCCCTTGCAAAGTTCTCCTTTATACTCTGGGCTTACTTCACTTTTTGCTATTCAGAATTAAGGATCACTTGTTGTCCTTACTATTAGAATTTATCCTTTTATCATGTTTCTTGTATTAATTGTGTTATAACCAATTGTATTAATTAAACTTTTGCTTCTGGCAATATTTTGAATGTTAGACAACCTCCATGTGTTCTTTTGCCTGTAATCTCAACCATGGTTTGATGATCCTGGAATTTTTGCAAAGGACACTGTGGTCAATTCCCTCTCTCAGTCCAAACACTTTATTGCTGCCCTTATATTGGGCATTGCAGGTTTTGATCTCTAAGGTACCTTTGTGGCTGCTTTCACCATGACCCTGTCCTAGCAGGTCCATACTGCAGAACATGTTAACACACTTTCTAAAAATGTTTCCAGTGCCTCTATTACACAGAAGAAAGTTGATAAAGGCATCTCAGATTTTTTAAAAGAGAAAGCTATATTATAATGGAAACAAATTGAAAATACTTTAGGCTTACCACTGCCTGTCACACAATTATAAATGGATCTGTGTGACTCCCTTGTCATATAATGGTTCAGATATACTTGGGGGTGAGTTCAGACTCAGAGGCATTTAGAATAATTTTAAGATCGCTTTAAATATTCACACTCTTCATTGCAGCCATCTCACATGCTCATATACAGTTATCCTTGGCTGATAAGGTGGCTGCCTTGTTTTTCAATTCTACTCAGTCTTAACACTTCTAATAAGGATTTCTGATCTTTTCTGATTAATCTAGGAATTACTGTCTGTCTGTTTCTTACTTTTGTTATTCTTTTTCCAGTCATCATCTAGCAAGTAAGCTCAGGTCTCAGGTCTCTGTGATGTGACTCCTGATATTTGATGTCTTCAATTAAAAAGTTAAAATGGGGAGATGAAGGTGCCCATGCAGCATCTGCAGGAACAGCATATGAGTGCTTTACTGATGGAACTACATGTGGCAAGGTCCATTGTGACTGAGATGTTTTCCCAATCAGCAAGGATGTGTGGGTGAAATTTGGTGACTTCTATGCTTATTACGTGCATTGCTTGTATTACCAGCTCTCTTTGAGTTCACTATGCTGTTTATACTCATAAGGATATTTAGTTTTACTTTGTTGGTCAAAGACAAGGGCAGGATCACACAAGCTGAAAGCCCAGTCCATGTTTTTTTTCTCAAAATTCCTTGAAGGGTGAAGCTCTCTGCTGCTCCCTCTACATCTTTTGATACTCCAGATGTGATTGTCCATCCTTTTTGGGACATGTAATCATGTCTTTAGAGAAACAGCTACAATCACACTGAGCTGTGGAGAGCAGTGGATCTTGCTCACATAACTGTTCGGGGGAAGCTGTGTCTGAACAACAGAGACTTAAAAATGGTTCTTGGAAAGATAGTATTAGGAATTGATGGGTACATAGCAGGAAAGGTTGCTTGGTACAGTGAACACATCTCTCTCTACAATTTAAAAAGTATTATGACAAAGGAATGCTATTTGACGTTGGTCTTATACTCACAATGGTCAGTCTGTCTCTCACCTTGCTTAACTGTGTAATCGCATTAGCTGCCAGCTGGGTATATGCTCATGTCTACAGAACATGCCTAGCTAGATATTTAATTTTTGTTTGCTGAAGTTGTGTTTTGTAGTACAAAATGCTGTTTGGGGTGATTGACTCAGTGGGAGAGCAAAGGAGGAAGGGAAACTATTGGGGGAATATATGAGGCTTTTACAATGGGTCTTTTGTAATGCTAATGTTATGATTTCTCAAATTAAAAAAAACATAATAACACTGTTAAGGCAAGTAGGAGTGAGCTATTCAGGGCCACTTGCTTGAATGTTAATTGGTGGTCAGTGTCTTCATTCTCGCCAATATCACACACCCGACCTTAGTTCTAGAACCCTGCTGTAATGCTAGTCACTGACAAATGTTTTATACACATATTCTATATTCTAATTATATGTCATAATTTACACACATTCAAGTTTGATAGTAAACCATCACTGAATTCAGGTGAGAAATTTTTCATGTGGCACTACTTTGATTCTCATAAAGGTTCCTATTTTAGAGTATGTCTGATGTTATACTTCAAGTTTAGTGATAATAATTCTTTTTCAAATGTTGAAATGTATTTATGTGGCTGGGTATGGTCGTGCATGCCTTTAATCCCAGCACTCGGGAGGCAGAGGCAGGTGGATCTCTGTGAATTCAAGGCCAGCCTGGTCTACAGAGTGAGTCCTGGACAGCCAGGGCTACACAGAGAAACCCTGTCTCGAAAAACCAAAAAAAAAAAAAAAAAAGAAATGTATTTATGTGAAACACCAACACACACCCAGACACATACACCACAGCACCTCACAAAAGAGAAAATTAAGAAAAAAAAATGTTTCTTAAAGATTATCTTTCCATGGTGTAGGGTTTGATCATCCCTGTGTAAGTATATCAGAGGTTCTGAGGAATGGCCCTCATCTTAATTTGAGGGCTTGAATTGAGGATCTAGAGTTTTGTTAGTGCATCAGAAAGGAAAGAGTGTAGATATAAGACCCTCACAACTGTTTTCTGCCCTTACTGGCCAGCTTACCAGTACAGTGTTGGGGCTAGATCCTCTGACACTCTTCCCTTGCTATGAATAAATGATATGCCACTGGAGTATGGAAATATTCATGTAGCCCATTTTCAATAACCTGAAGCTTTTCACAGTGGATTCTTGATAGATCTTACTTACCTGACTTAAACGTGGTCTCACAAATCATCCCTTACTAAATATGAAACAATATATATTTATTTACTTTAAGTAGCACATAGTATTATTGAACCTGACAGTGGATGAAAAGTTCTTAACAGAGTTTCCAATGTATATTAAAATACATTGGAAAAGTATTTGGCAAAAAAGTACTTGGCATTTATAATTACAGACAGAAAAAAACAATCAGATTATGAAAACATTTATTAGTGAAATGATATATTGGCATGTTGGTAAGTCCTTTCCAGATGTGGATAAATTGAAAATTCACCATCAGTAATTGCAAATATGCATTGTTACAAACTGTTTTATTCTCAGTTCCTCTATGTTTAAAGGGATTATAATTGGAGTTGATCACATTAGTTTATTATTAGAATAATATAGAAGTATCCTAATTTTGAGCTTACTTAAAATAAATCACTAAACATATTTTACATATTGCCTGACCTCAGTTCTAATTCCTTGAGTCTTTGTATTTCCCCTGTGCTTTCGATGCTTATCATATAAACTTTTTGCTCTGCTAAAAGTTAATCTGTGTCATATGGAATGTGAGGGTCACTGAGTTATTTTTAAAATTTTTGGAGAGAAAATTCACATCCAATTTAGTATTAGAGCACTGAAGTAGCACATAAATATTCCTCTTAGCAAGTGAAGCAAGCATACATAATACTACAGAATATATGGATGATAGTAAAATCCTAAACGATACAATAGTATAATGGGATATTAGAATTTGATGGTGCACAGATCCAGGATCATTTGAAAGAATAATGACAGCTTTAGAATGTGAAGGTAAAGATTTGATTCCAACTGTATAAGACAAAGAAAATGAAGCAAGAATGAAAGAAAAGAAGAAGAAAGGATAGGTTAAAAAAGAGAGAGAAGTTTTAGAATTGGACTTTGACAAAACCCTACCCTGAGCTTAATAAGACTTATATTAAGTTTTTTTTATATAATTTATTTTTTATTTCTTCAAGTTAGTTTTACAACAGAAGTGAAGTTACATGTGCCTATGCAATGTGCAAAGGTTTTATGTTAAAGGCATGAAACACCAAAATGTTAAGAAATAATTATTGTTAAAATCATCAAGAAAATTATAAAATATTTTTATAAGTCTCTACTGTAGTGGTTCAATTTCATCTTCAAAATCTTATATCAATCTTGATATAAGTTACTTGCCTAACTCTGGCTGACCAACCAGAGAGAATCATATGAAAGTGTGAAGGAATCATTATCTACTTTTCCTTTTGTAATAATGTCATAACCATATGCAATTTTATTTGATCTGTATCACATCAAAAGTTAATCTTTCGATGTGAAATGGAGGTGAATTCTACTCACTTTCCAAACCTTTCAATAATGGCTCCATAGTCCACTCCTCTCACTTTTCCCTAATGCCATCTTTGTTCTAAAGTTAAATTGTGCCATTTTAACTCACTTTGACCTTTGTCCTAAGTCCATACTCTAGCTCTTTAATCAATTTTGGTTTTCTCCTTTATACTCTAAAATATTTTTATGATAAAAAATAATTAACATTTGTTGAGAAATTTTTTTCTAGGTCTGACAACTAATTAATAATCAAGTGGACAGAAGAAGACACATGGCACACCAAATTATATTAAGGTATGTCATACAAACATTCAAACTTGGAAAAATTAGGCTCTTTTCTCATTATGAGAAGCTGCTCTACATGTCATTATCAAATCTGTTTGGCTGTGAGATGCTGTCAAAAATTGTGAATGGTAGAGAATGGTTTGATGTTGAAAGCAGCAATAGAGTTAGTCTGAGGTTTATGACCATGGAGTCTATCTTCCAAAAGGTCATTAAATAAAAGAGGGGATTAAAAATCTATTCATTCACAAGTTGAAAACTAAACATAAAGACTAAATCAAATCACTACAAAACCCAACCTGTAATATGTTCATACCACAGCATTAGCTCTTTCCATCAGAGAAAGAAGGAGATTATCACTGTATGCATTCCAGAGTTTCGCCTAAATTAAATCCAAAAAAATGGTTTTATCTTCAGATGTATTTTTTATATTTTTGTAGTTAACTTTTGTCTCATATCCAAAGATGTGCCTATATCTAGTCATTTCCTTTGGAATATAAATATGTATGACTAAATAAATATTGATGATAGCTATATAACCTTTACATCCATAGCCATCTGCTTATCAATCATTAACTTGAGCTAATTTTAGCCTATGGAAATCTATCAAGGTGTCCTAGCATAACAAACTGAAATCTAACTTAGGGTATAAACTAACTGAAAATTTAAGTTAATACTAAAATCTTATATAATATCTAAGTCTTAACCAATCACAGAAGCTGAACTACAGTGAATTACAGGTGGTCACGTTTTCCAAATGTTTTTAAAGCTTGTCACTTTAGGTCATTCCTTTATGCATGTAATTTTCTCTTTTCTCTCCGTAAATATTATTTTGCAGTTGTTCACAGCTGTTATTTTCTGAGGCCTGCCAAATTCTCAAATCATACTTTTTTCAGGGTATGTGGTATGGGTGCATTTTTATTTCTTAAAAGTAGATAATAGATTTTATATATATACATATATATTTGTATTTATACATTGATTCTCAGTTACAAACATTTTCTATTGACTTTTCTAGACTATTGTACATAAGAAAACTTTTTCATTTTCTCCTTGAGGAAAAATACTATGTCTTTAATTTCATAACTGTCTCATTAAACTACTGCTGCTTATGAAGAAATGAATACTCACTTCATGTTTGTTAAGCTACCAATGGAAAGTTCTTCAGAATTTACCCCAGTGAATATGGCCAAATCATATTTTCTATATTTTTGAACACAGGAAACATTTGCCGTCTTTTTGGCCTCTGTTCACAACATTAGAGTCTAAATTGTTTATTAATATTTTTAACTGAATAAAAATGAAAATACAGCATACCTAAACATATGGAACATAATCAAGACAATTCAAGAAGGTACATTCATAGACAAGAGTGCCTACATAAACAATTGCAGAAATCTCTTATCAGCAAATTAATGACATACCTGATATGTTTAGAACAAAAAGAAAAAATGATACCCATAAATAGACAGTAAGAAATAATCAAAATCGGGGCTGAAATAAATGAAATAGAAATAATAACAGCAAAACAAAATACTAAAAAATAAATCAATGAAAGAAAGAGTTGTTTCTTTGAGAAAATCAGTAAGATTGACAAACCCTTAGCCAAGTTTATTAAAACATGGAGATAGGGCATACAAACTAACAAAATTAGAGATAAACAGGGGAAATAACACACACCAATGAAATTCAGAGATTTATAAGGACATACTTTTAAAACTTGTACTCCACCAAATTGAAAAAATAAAACAAATGGATAATTTTACAATATAGACCAGTCACCAAAATTAATTCAAGATCAGTTAAACAATATAAACAGAACTATAACCCATAGTGAAATAGAAGCCTTAATTAAAAGTCTCCCAACCAAAAAAGACATATGGCCAGAGGGTTTCAGCACAGAGTTCTACAAGACTTTCAAAGAACAATTAATGTGTATACTCTCCAAATTATGCCACAAAATAAAAAAAAAAATTCTTCAAATCTTCATGCAAGGTGCAAGTTCCTCTAATACATAAAGACCCAAGAAAGAAAGAGAATTATAGACCAATTTTTCTTATAAGCATACATACAAAAATTAATAAAATACTTGCAAACTACAGGTTTTGTAGCTGTGTTGGTGTCCTAGACTGACCACTAGAAACCTTACCAGATTACAGAAGATAGGCAGTTCAGATTCCTTATTCTCCATTACTAGAAATTCTCACTAGGGTCACCCTCAGAAATTCCAGGGAGTTTCTACTGTTCTAGGTTTCTATATAACCCCCAAATACCCTCCAAGTCCAGGCATATCTTCCCATACTCTCTTCTTCCATCCCTCTACCCCCACTTAATCTCTCCTATTCCCATTCCCACTCACCCCCAGTTCACCTGAAGAGTCTATTCGACTTACCCTTCTCAAGGAGACTCATGCATCATCCTCCTAAAGCCTTCCTTATTACTTACTTCTTAGTCTGTGGATTGTATAATGATTATCATTTACTTAAGAGAGCATATCCTCTTATAAGTGAGTGCATATCATGTTTGTCTTTCTAGGTCTGGGTTACCTCAGTCAGGATGATTTTTCTTTCTTGACCTAGAATCTGTTCTCCTGCAAGATATGCTTGGACAATGGTTGTTCAGAACTTTAGGAGTGGCCAACCAATGACTGGTCTAATTTTAGGTCCACACCAGGAGAAGAATCTCATGCCTGACAGACACTTCATGGGTAACCAGGAACCAGAAACACTGATGCAGGAGGAACAAAGCCTTCCACTTAGCAACAGGTGCAAGTATGTCTTAAACTTTTATTTGGGGCCAGCCTGAAGCTGGCCACTGAGCCCAGAGATTGATGACACTGAGTGGACAATACAGTATGATCCAACTAGAGGAATCCAAGGCTACAGCGAGCAGCTGGGCAGCCAAGGGGACTTGGGGAGGGGGTATAAAGGTGTGCCTCAATATCATATTAAATGAGTCTGCTCATGTCACTTACCAGGCTCCCAGAGTCTGGGCTGTTGACTATGTGCCAGCTCATCCCTGTCCCCAAGGGTCCTGGGGGCTGAGGGAGGGCAAGCAACACACTGACAAAAAAAATTAAAAAAATAAATAAAATTCAATGAAATGACTACTAATGGTATCCTGCTACATGCACATGTTGGTGCCTAGCCTAGTTACATTCATCTTCAGTGGATGATAAAAGCATATATAGAAACTCACAACCAAACATTAGCAGAAAGAGAGCCCAGACTGGAGGGCTTCATCAAGTCCCTACCCTTTGAGCTTGGGGAACTCCACTGAAGAGGAGGAGGAATTATGGGAGTCAGAGGGGTTGAAGATGCTGGGAGTACACAGTCAGGAAAATCAACTAAACAGCACTCACGAGGAGACACAGAAGTGAAGCCTACATGGATATACACTACACACTTTGCATGTGTGTTATGGTTGTTGACTTGGTATTTTTAAGGGATTCCTGACACTGGGAGTCCCTTTCCTCCTACTGGGTTCCTTTCCTCATCCCTGATATAAGTGTTTGGGTCAAGTCTTACTCTATCTTGTTCTTTCCTCTCCAGTTGATGTTCCTGGAAGGCCTGTTCTTTTCTGGGGTGAGACAGTGGGTGAGGAAAGAATATGGGGGAGAGGTGAGGTGGAGGGGGATCTGAGAGGAGTGGAGGGAGGGGAAGCAGTTGTCAGAATATACTGTATGAGAAAACAATAAGTAAAAAGTGAAAAAAATATATCTTGCAACTCAAATCTAAGAATACATCAAAAGGAGTCCACATTGTTCAAATAAACTTCCTAGAGATGAAACAATGGTGCATAATACATAATACAACCTGTGATATCCAACATAGAATTAGATTTAAAGACAAACCACACATAATCATCTCATTAGACACAGACAAATCATTTGATAACATCCAGCACACCTTTATGATTAAAGTTCTGGAAAGACAAGAGGTTCAAGAGTCATACCTCAACAAAATAAAGGCAATTTACAGAAAGTTCAGAGTCAGCATCAACCTAATGATTTTCGAGAAACTCATAATTTCAACCATAATCAGGAGCAAGACACATTTTCCACTCTCTTCACACCTAGACAAGTAAAGTTCTTCAAGTGTTAGAAGGAACAATAAGACAACTGAAGGAGATCAAGGGGATACAAATTGAAATTAAACAAGCCAAAGTATCTTTATTTGCAAGTGATACAATTTTACACTGAAGTCAGTACAAAAATTCCACTAAAACATGTCTACAGTGGATAATTCCTTTCCTCAAAGCAGCAGGATACAAAATTAATGTGCAAATGAGCCATCCTATATAAACCAAATACACTGAATCAGATAGAAGAAGTGCTGAGTAGGCTCGAACTCCTTGGCACAGAAAACAACTTTCTGAATAGGAGTCTTGATGGAGTGATGTAATGTATTCTAAATGAATTAGCCTGCTCCTAGAAGCTTGCTTGGTATACATCAAATAATGCTGTGTTACCTTGCTTGTCTCTGATTGATTAAATAAACACTGAGGTTGGGCAAGGACAGTGGTAGCTGGGACTAAGGTGCTCAGACTTCCAAAGCAGAGAAGGCCATGGGTAGAAGAAGCCTCCAAGAGAAAAGCCAGGAGCAGGAAGGAGGACACAAGACGGGACAGATGAAAGACCATTCTATGTGGTCTAGAACATCAGCCGAGCATGGAGAAAATCAGCCCAGGAGACATATGAATATTATATGGGCCTTTATTCAGGGAAAGAATCATGAGCTAGAGTAGATGGGCCAAGATTGCTCAATTCAGACCAAGGCTTGTTAAAATCCATCAGGTATCAGTGTGCTCATTTATAATGGCAGTTAAGGATTAACACTGCCAAACAGGTAATGATAATCTAAATACAGTTAAATAATTTAATTAGCCATTTTTCTACAGAGTTTGTTATCACTAAGATTAAGAAGTATTAAATAGAACTACATGAAAATGAAAAGCTTTTGCATGACAAAGGAAAGCATTATTGTGACAAAGGATTGACAGTAATTTTGCTTATGTCAATTTTATATTATAAGTCTTCATTGCACTAATTTTAATATGTCATTTATCAATTGATAACATCTTAAATACATGGTTTATTCTTCTTACTTGCTTAACTATTAACTAAAATTATTAGTTTGATCTTTTGGTTGACCAATAATTTCCAACAAAATCCACTTAAGGTATGGATTTCCAAAATAATTTTCTTAGATGTGGATTATACTAATATTGTAGTTGTATTGTCATTATTATTATCATTGGTATTATTATTATTATTATTATTAATCAAGAATAGCTACTGTGTTTCTGATTTTTAAGTATATAAACAACACTAAAATAGATTTAAACTGTAGCACAAAATGATATATTTAAAATATTCTGGAGGAGATAATTTATACTATAGCATATATCACACAAACATTTGCATTTAAGTCACACTTAACTTTTAAAAAGGCCAAAGACTCAGTTAACTCTGCAGCTTAGGTGGAGTAAGGGTGTCTTCCATATTAAGTTAATAAAAATGAATAGAGAATGAACATATATAAGTAACATTATATAGGTTATATTTAGGAATATATGTGTATCTACATATTTATATATATATATATATATATATATAAGCACACACATATATGTATGTAACATCAAAAAATAGTGTATGAATTTGAAAGAGAGAAAGGAGGGTTATGTGGCAAGATTTCAAAGGAGGAAAGGGAAGGGAGAAATACTGTAATCACATTGTAAATTCAAAATTTTTACACTGCTAAAAAATAAGATTAAGCCGGGCGGTGGTGGCGCTCGCCTTTAATCCCAGCACTTGGGAGGCAGAGGCAGGCGAATCTTTGTGAGTTCGAGGCCAGCCTGGTCTACAAAGCGAGTCCAGGACAGCCAGAGCTGTTACACAGAGAAACCTTGTCTCGAAAAACCAAAAAAAAAAAAAAAAAAAAAAAAAAAAAAAATAAGATTAATATGTTCCTCTCTCATTATTAACAAAATGTTGAATGAAAGCACATGAATTCAAATTGGGTTTTAGTTTTTATCAACTACCAAATTAAAAAGGTATTATGTGAAAGGCTGTTCATTATTGTTAAAAAAAAATTGGAGGAACTATAACCAGTTATTGTTTCTCAGTTATCCACATTATTATTGTTTTTTAAAATTAAAATTTATTGTCAGAAAAATAGTATTTTTAAAATTTTACCAATTTTTGTAATTAAACTATTTTATATGCATTTTGAATTAAAATTATTTCTAATCACAAATATTATAAAAATACATTTTGTTTACATAATTCTATCATTACATTTCCTAATCTCAAAGGCTATATTTTATTTGTTTATTTTCAAGAAATGCTCTTTTGAATAAATGTAGCCACAAAATTATCTTCTTTTGTTTTAATACTCCACTAAATAAAATCTTATGTGGATAAAGAGAACAAGTGAAGTGAATACACACACTTCGTGAGAATAAGAAGAAAATCTATTTTTAATGAGTACTTATTGTATGACATTTAAATGGGCAACAAAAACTTTCACTCAAGGGCAGCCAAACAAACTAGAGAGAAATGAACATAATTGTGAAAGGCTAATTCCTAACATGGCCATCTAAAATACATCAGGGATGCCTCCATGGAGAGCTGTTCCTACAGAGTTAGTGTCATATGAGTAGATGAAAACATGGAATGCATCAGTAGGAAGTGCGAATGGGAGTTCCCAAGAAAAGAATCCTGGAAGCAAATTATAAATGAAATGGTTCTGAATGGTTAACCAGAAGTAGATAAAAATGTTTCAAAGACCTGTGCATACAAAGAAAACAAAGGTAAATGAAACAGTAGAATGCAGAGAATTAATTGCAGAGTGAACCCTACAACCTTCATATTGAATATTTGCTGTATCTCAGATCTTCTCTAAGGATATTTTGCAAGTGTAAAATGGGGTATTAGATCAATGACTTTCTTCCTCCAAACAGTTTTCTGTTCAAAGAGGTTACCAGTTAATTACCTGGGGCTCATGCATCAGTATTATAAAATTTTAAATGTACATCTGGGTGCCTGTGGTGATGACTTACTGGTTAAAAAAAAAAAAAAAAAAAACTTGCCTGTTCAACCATGAATATTTGAGTCCAGATCTCCTCAACCATTTAAAACCTGGGAATCACAGTTTGGATGCAGTCTCAGTATTGGGATGTACATGTACAGACACTTGGGTCTCATATTGCTAACTGGCCAGTCAATTTAGATGAAACAATGAGCTCCAGTCCAGTTCCACTGAAACTATGTTAGAAGCGGGAAAAAAGAGAAAAAGAAGCAAAACTGAGTGAGATAAAGAGAGAAAAACATTCAAGCTCGACCTAAGAGTGAGCATGACTGTATACACACACACACACACACACAGAGAGAGAGAGAGAGAGAGAGAGAGAGAGAGACAGAGACAGAGACAGAGACAGAGAGACTGAGAGACAGAGAGACAGAGACAGAGAGAGGGAATAATTGAGTCTTTTATAGTCTGTATCTCCCACTCACCTCCCAGACCTAGGAAACACTCATTCTTCCCTTTAACCTGTTTTATGTTCCACACGTAGCACTCATCTTTCTGAATCTGCTTCATTTCTTTTAGAATAGTACCCTTCATATTCTACCATGCTGTCACAGACACCAGGATTTCCTTATTTTTAATAACCCAAATTACTTCATCAGTGTCATGTACATGCATTTTCTGTTTGCTTTGTCCATCCATCTCTTAAAACACTTATTATTTCTTTATTTTGACTAGAACTTTTAATGCTATAATAAACATAAATATGTGGGTGATTTCAGAACATATTTTTTCATTTCCTTTGGATACATACACAGAAGTGGGCTGCTAGATAAGGGGTTATGTCTTGTTTTATTTTGGCTGAGGCTCTAAAAAGTTCTCCATATGACTGTAAAATTTACATATAGATCATGATGTAAAGAAATTACTTTTGCTGCATATATACACATACATGTATGTCTTAGTACTAGTATACTTACTATTATATGTTATATATACTATATATAATAATAGTAAGTGAATATCAATGATAACTTGATTCTCCATTTCTCTGATGAATAGTGATGACAACCAACTTTCTTTTAACTGTTTAACATTTGTACCTTTTTCTTTTCAAAATACTAATCCTGTTTTCATGTTCATTTTCAATCATAATTTTTTGTATTTCACTACTTCTCTGAGACCCTTCTATATTATGTGTATTGATATCTAAGCAGACATACAATTAGAAATGGTTTATCATTTCTATTTTCAGTTTTGATGTATTATTTTGTAGTACAGAAACTTATTTTTTGCTGCAATTACATTTGTCATGTTTTGTTTTGTTTCCTGTGCTCATATTATATTCTCCAAATATCAATGTGCAGGCCAAAATCACATTTTTTTGTTTTTATCTCCACATATTTTTATTAATTATTTAGGAATTTTATATCATGCACTCTGATCACACTTCTCACTTCTGCCAAGTCCATCCTCTCACCCTTGTTCCCTCCCCATGCAAGTACCCTGAGCACAACCATTCTGTGGCACTGAGGTTAAGAACTCTCCTACCTCAAGTGGGGGCAAAAGAGGGAAAGACAGGCCTTATGTGTGGCCTGAGGACCTGTCATATTTTTCAACATCATGGTGCTTTGCCAGAAATAGCATGTATGCTCCCATACCTCTCATTGCTGGTGCTGCTGCTTGTCTGATTGCACTTCTCTCTGCCCCACATTCTATTCCATTACACTATCTTTTATTCCTATTTCCATAAAATCATCTTTTAAAGCATCTTCTCATAAGACATGTCTTTTTGTTGTTGTTGTTGTTGTTGTTGTTGTTGTTGTTGTTGTTGTTCAGGAGATAGACCATGCTCTGCAGGATTATCCTCAACTGCTGTGTCTCCCTGTGAAGCCTTAGTAGATCTTTTAGGTGCCTTGGATTGGCTCCAGGGTCCAGCAGGTGCTGATGGCTACTACCATCTCAAATCAAAGGTATATATATATTTCCTTCTATAGTAGTCTGAAACTGCAACTTAGTTATCAATTATATTTGTTAATAAGTATAAATTGTAATAGTAGGCTGACTGAGCAGCCAGCAGACTGGCAGGAGCTAGGAGACCTGGCTTGCCTTAACTGGCAGCTTGACCTGTTATGGGGATAAAGTCCTGGACTAAGGGTGGCCTTAACCACCTGCAACCTAAACTATGTTAACTAATATATTTATTAATAACTAAAAATTGTTACATTAGACTGGCAGAGCAGCCATGGCCTGATGGAAGACCAGCAGGCCTGACTCATCTTAGAGGGGCAACCTGGCGGGGCAGCTGATGGATATTTTTTAATAAATATAAACTGTTATATTAGGCCAGTGGAACAGCCAGCAGCTCTCTGGAAGGGTAGTTTTGAGGGGCTATTGGGAGGCATGTGGCCAGAAGCCTGTAGGCCTCTTTAGCTAGAGGCCTGTAGGGTTTTCAACCTGAAATCTGCAGTGGCCTTTTTCCCAATAATTAAATATACCAAGACCTTTTAATGTTTTAACACTTAGTCCTTAGATGGGTAGACTTTCAACTAGCTCACCTAAATTAATCCCACACCACCTAATCCCAACCAGCTCTGTGGGTTGCTGTACATTTCAAAGTTCTCAGACACATTTTTCTGCTTCTGTGTCTCCTGGTGGAAAGGGGAGCTTCTTCTGTGTAAAACCCAGGGTTCCTTTCTTGGTCCCAGGAAGTCCCTCCCTCTTCTACTCTTTCTGCCCAGATAATTGTTAATAAAAGTGACTTTTATTAACAAATCAGAGAGTGCCTCAAAAGGGGCAGTAACCAGATCTCTAAGTATTGAAATCTGCCTCTGAGAACCAATGTACTAGACTTTTCTCCAATAGTAGTCAATTAGTGTAATTAATTTTGAGCATAGATTTTTTTCTTTTTAGTTTGTTAATAATGTGCCCATGAGTACAGGCCATCCATATGTGATACCTTGAAGCTGGAATCAGAGAAATCTGTGAGATTCTAGATGTGGTGATGGAATTCAAACACTGGTTCTCACCAAGAAAAGTACACATTCTTAACTATTGAACTTCTCTCCAGACCTAAAATTTTATTTCTTTCTTTTTTATAATTTATTTTTTTATTTCTTCAAGTTACATCTCAATCTCAATCTCCTCCCTACTCCCCCTTCTGTCCCACCCTTCCACCCTATTCCTCCTCAACCCCCCATCCTCTACCCTTTTTTTTTAGTTTAAGGTATATCTTTTTCCCCCCAACAGCTCCCCCTTTCAGTCCAACAAATGGCACTTTCTCTTATAATAATAATACAATACAAAAAAAACAGAGGTAATTAGGCCACAGTTATGAGGGTTATATGGCTTAACATACATTCCCAATGTCCAGTCCATATGTATTTGGCACCTGACTTTAACATTCTACTATCTAACTATCTCCATGAGTTTAAAGTTTTATATCTAACTCAACTTTCATACTAACTTGCCTCACAATTTTAAAAACATCTTCTTAGATCCAGAACACCCTCTTGATTCCTAAACAACTCAAAATTTCACTATGAGACTCTAGCTATCCTTCAACACCTCAGAGACCTGAGAGGGATAAATGTGTATGATTATATAGGAAGTGCAGGGCCTGCAGCATCCAAAACTAAGAAATGACAAATGAGCCAGTTTTTCTACAGTTATTCTTTCAGATTGTGGCATTCTTATCATGTAAAGTATATGCCATAAGGGTATTATAAGGTTATTCTTATTCTTATTATTATTTAAATTAGTAAGAATAAGAATAATGACATAGAAAACAAGGTTGCAAATTTTAACATTAAGTTCAAAAAGCCCAGCCAGCTCAGTAAGTAGAACATGAGACCCTTAATCTCAGGGTCGTGGGTTTGAGTCCCACACTGGGTGCCACCTGAAGATGAAACTTTTAATCAGCAAATATATTTATTAATAACTACAGGTACTTATAACAAATATAAACATTTATTACCTAACAACTAGTCTTAGAGTAACTATAACTCCTATTACCTAACAACTATCCTTATTAATAACTATAACAACTATTATCTAACAATTAATCCTAACCTTTTGGGAGATACAGTCTCTAGGGTAGGTCCTCAGTCATCAGAAGCATCTCAGGAATAGATCCTTTAAGGCACTTAGTCAACAGTTTTTCTTCAGGAACATCTCAGACATAGGTCCTTTTAGATAAATTGGCTATGGCAGCTTCAATTTAAATGAGGCTTGAGGCTTTCTTCTCCCTGCAGCCTCTACTGTCTTTAGAACAACTTGGTCAGTTTATATTAGCCACTTAGCTGTTCTGCCTCAGGCTTTGGGGCTGGCCACAGTTCTATTCATATCACTGTTTGAACTGGTCTAACCACTCTAGGAAAAAGCTGTGCCAAGCGGTTTTAGTCCTTGGCTTATTGCTGATTTGCTGAGGCATTCTCTGCTCATCAGCTCTTTTCTGCCTCAGGGAGAGCTGGCCACATTTTTTCAGCTCTGTTTGAGATCAGACAACCTTTTTGTCTGCCTACATTAACTCCACCAGATGAATAAGCATCTTGCATCTTACGGTCTCTACTATGGGAACTCTCATGTTCCATCCACTTCGTCCATAAATATGTTCTCTCTCAGTTTTACCTGATCACATCCAAAATTCCTAGGTTTGTGTGATCTGCATGGAATGTAGACACACCTGTAGGACATATTTTTAATCCCAAACAATGAAAGTAAATTCTGTTTGTAGAAGGAAATAACCATATTTGAAAGGGACACTTCATTGAGGGGCAGACAAATTGAAAAATCAGAGAAAAATTTGACAGAGTGAGTCATAAATAGGATATGTCCAAGTCAGAGAGGAAAGAGAAGTTACTTAAGAACAGTACAGAGAGAACAAAGGAGGAGGCAGTTTAATGGGACACTTGTACAGAGATAGGGTGAAGAGAGAACAAACTATACACAGGTGAAGACAGAATGAGTCATAGAATGATAAAGAGTCAGAAGATTAGAAAAGATCACTAGAGTTAGTTTGAGGCCAAGCAGAGCATTTCAGCCAGAAGCCGAGAGAAATCATTTTGAATCAGCCAGCTTGGAGTAGAGTTTGAGCCAGAACAGATGAGTTGAACTAGCAATCCAGAGTTCAGAAAGAACTAGAAAGGGTGAGCTTATTCAGCAGTAAGTCTCAGAGACTGAAAGTGTTCTAGGCCTAGATGAGATTGTACAGAGGCTAGCACCTTCCAGGACTAGGCCTAGGTTAACAGATGAGGCAGTAAGCCTCAGAGAAGACATTTACATCTGTCAAATAAAAGACAGATTTACAAGGCTCATAACCAAGAGTTGACAAAAAAAAAAAAGAAGAATTCAATGGAATCTTTGGAGGTGCATTATATTATGATGCTGAGTCAGCAATTTATATTTTTTACCTAAATATATTTTGTGAATATATTATAGCTTATGGCTTTGTGTATTTATGGGATTACTGTATGAGAAAATGTATGTATCTGTCTGTATGCATTTCTTGATGTTTTTCTTTATTTATTTTGTCTGATTCTTATTTGTTAGCTTGTTTTTTATCTTATTATTATGCCTTAGATGCCTGATTGTTTTCTAGGAAGAGGTAAGAAAATTGTGGATCCATAGGGAAGGTTAATAGAGAAGAACTAGGAGGAGTGCTGAACAGGAAACTATAATTACAGTATATTATGTGAAACAAATCTATTTTCAATAAATGAAAAAAAGAAAGAAATCAACCTGCTTTACAATCAATGTCTGTCAGAGAAACTGGGCCAAACAGCTGAAGATCGATGCTGTAATGTATGGAGAGAAAATGGGAACTGTCCAGGCAGCCACTGGTATGTCATTTCTTAGTTTTGGAAGCTGCTGGCCCTGAACTTCCTGTATAATCAGATATACTTATCCCTTGAAGGTCTCTGAGGTGGTTGAAGACTAGATAGCTAGAGTCTCATAGTCAAATTTTGAGTTGTTTAGGAATTAAGAAGGTGTTCTGGATCTAAGAAGATGTTTTTAAAATTGTGAGGCAAGTTAGTATGAAAGCTGAGTTAGATAGAGAACCTTAAACTCATGGAGATGGATAGATAGTAGAATGCTAAAGTCAGGTGCCAAATACATATGGACTGGACATTGGGAATGTATGCTAAGCCCTATAACTCTCATAATTGTGGCCTAATTATTTCTGTTGTTTTGTATTGTATTTATTGTTATAAGAGAAAGAGCCATTTGTTGACTGAAAGGGGGGGCTGTTGGGGGGAAAAGATATACCTTAAACTCAAAAAATAATAAGGAAGAGGATGGGCGGTTGAGGGGAAAGAGGGTGGGAGGGTGGGACTGGAGGGGGAAGTAGGGAGGGGATTGTGATTGAGCTGTAACTTGAAGAAATAAAAAATAAATTAAAAATATTTATATATATGAAAAAAAGAAAGAAAGAAAATGTATATTTTCCAATAATTTGAATGCAAAATTTTACTGCTTCACTTCCTTATCAGTTACCATGATTCCTTTCACAATTATATCAACATAATGTTTACAAAATAGTTTTCTGCATTTTTTTTCTTTGACTTCAGGAAAGAAACAAACAACAAATAAAACGCTTTTTCATGGCTGGAGAGAGTTCAGCCTGTGAAGTACATGCTGAACAATACCAATACAAGATTTCAAATATCTGTAACGCACATGAAAAAAAATGTACAGTGGTCAGTGCCTATAAACCCAACACCTAGGGTTTGAAAGTGGTAAGACCAGAGAACTGCATATATCTTAAGTTCATTGAAAGTAAGTGCAAATGAACTAATGAACTTCAGGTTCAATGTCGGCCCCTGTCTCAAAAATTAAAGATGAAAATATCTTAGGAAAGACATTAGACATTAACCTCTGCCAACCACATACATAACTACACTCATTAATCACACACGTTACCTTATTACACAAGCATATAATACACATAAGCAAAGTATTTCTTTTGAAATTTTTATTTCATAATTGTATGGGTCTACGTGTTTACCTGCATATATATCTGTGTACCATTTTCATAGCTGGTGCTCAGAGAGGCATAAAGAGTGTGCTGAATCTGCTGGAACTGGAGTTGTTAACAGTTAGAAGCCACTGTGTGGGTGCTGGGAATTGAATTCCGGTCCTACAGAAGAGCAGATTGTGCTCTTAACCTCTGAGTCATCACTTCGGTCCTTAACTAATTATTTCTAAAACAACGGAGCCAGATGTGTTTTTCATCTGGGCATCAAATACATGAGTAGTTCATCTAGTAATCATATCATGACAATGACAAATCAGACCATTGGTGATCTACATTTTTTTGTTTAAATTTATACTTACGTTTCTTATAAAACCTGCACACACCTTCTAATTTGAATACATTCTCAGATGAAATTTATTCAAGAGTTAATTAGTGTATCTTTAAAAACAATACTATTGGTTACCTAACAGTAGAGTTGTTTTAACATGGAACAGTAAAGAATGAAGTATTAATAAATAAAACATTAAGAAACTGTTAAATGTACTGTAGAGCATAAATAAACTGAGGCTTATATCATTGGAAAGGATTTTAATTTTGTCACTACACTGAGTTGATAACATAATAAAATTTTCAGTGACAATCAAGTATTCATTTATTTATTAAATCGTTTAAAATATTTATCCAAATTTGTACATTTATCAGTACTCCAAAATTCTGTTACTATCACTTCATATGAATGATGATATTTTCACAATTAATCTGGAAAATGAGAAATGAAGCCATCAGGCGATTTAATAAATTTTTGAATAATTATTGTTGACAATAATATCATTTAACGTTATATACAGTTACTTAATTAAATAATTTAAAAACCACACTTGTAAATTGTTAACGACAAATTGTTTATTTATTTTCTAAATTTACAGTCTCCTTGACCAATATTAGCTCAGTTATCTTTAAAATTCTTGTTGTTTACTTAGGTTTAAATTGTACTACCATTGTAACTTTTTCCTAGTTTTCATGGGACTCACATTTTATGTGCTTTCTTATGTCTGTTGATCACATTGTATATGATTTCATGCTCGTATTTACTTCTCTTATCTGCAGAACTGGGTATCAGTACTTGGGCTTGCTTAGCAAATACACCACCTTACAGTCCTACTTGTAATCTACTTTTACGTGTTATTTTTACTTAATTCCTTAAAGTCTTCCTTAAGGTTATATATTGGGGTTTATTTTTTTTTGAGTTGTATGAAGCATTTTCAGAGATTTTGCACCTGCCAAATGACACTATCCTCCTTCATGTGCTACTATCATTTTGTGAAAACAGAACATATCTAATTGCTTGCACACTATTGGATGCTCTTGACCTTTTCAACTGTTGATAGGTTGCAAACATTACACTGTTATCATTTCTGCTTTATGCAGGTATGTTTTACATAAATTATGAAAAACAATCCATATTATTTTTTCTTATATATCTTGGTTTCTTTAGGTGGCATCAAATTTCTTTTTTTTTTAAGTTTGTTAAGTTTATTTATTCATTTTACATCCCTATTGCAGCCCCCTCCCTCCCCTCTTCTGAGTACTGCCCTTCTCCCTATTACTTCTCTCTTTCTCCTCAGAAGACAGGAGTTCCCATGCCCTCCCACTCCAGCTAATTGAGTCATATCAGGACTGAGCACATCCTCTTCCATGGAGGCCATTCACAACACTCCCATTAGCGGGAAGTTGTCCAAAAACAGGAATCAGAATCTGTCAGAGACAGCCCCATCCCCACCTGCTAGGGGTCCCATGATGACCAAGCTGCCCATTGGTTACATATGTGTAGTGGAGGCTAGGTCCAGTTCATGGATCCTCTTCGATTGGTGCTTCAGCCTCTATGACCCCCATGGGTCTAGGTGAGTTGTCTCTGTTGGACTTCTTGTGGAGTTCCTGTCTCTTCCGGGTCTTTCTATTCTCCCTCCCCCACATTCTTCCACCAGATACCCACCCTCCACCTAATGTTTGGTAATGAGTCTCAGCCTCTGCTTGAATCCTCTGAAGAATGAAGGCTCTCAGAGGAGAGTTATGCTACATTCTTATCTGTAATAGTAGTGATAGGACTTGGATCTCTCCCTTGGGGTAGGTCTCAGGTTGGGTCCATCACTGGTTAGAGATTCCCTCAATTTCTGGTATATCTTTATCACTACACTTCCTGTATACAGGGTAACTTTTGGGTTGAAGTTTTTGTGGGTGCATTGGTGATCCCCTCCCTCCTCTGGAAGTACTATGCATATGTTGTCACTAATTTTTTGGTTTGTTTGTTTGTTTGAGACAGGGTTTCTCTGTGTATTCCTGACTGTCCTGGACTCACTTTGTAGACCAGGCTATCCTTACATAAACAATCAGAGATCCACCTGCCTTTGTCTCTCAAGTGCTGGGATTAAAGTCATGTGCCACAACAACTGGCAATTTCAGATAGCTGAGATTTGAACCCGAGTCTTTTGGAAGAACAGCCAGTGTTCATAAAGGCTGAGCCATTTCTCCAACCCTGGTGTCAAAATTTACTTCAAGGAATATTTCTAAGAATTTCTTCATATATTTGTTTTCCATTTTGAATCATCTTTTTGAGGCATAATATATAATACATATGACTTATCTAACTGATATGTCATATCAAATTTGGCTCTTTAAATTGCACAATTTCCAGGACACTTTTGGTTCAGAATTTTACAACAATTACCAATGTTCAAATACATAATCATAGTTTAATTATATCAGATATGGGTGCATGAATACATGCATGCATCTGTGTCACCTGTGAATGAGTTTATGAAATAGATTCATAACGTGAATTTTTTATTCAAGTACATTAAGTATATTTTCTTCCTGATTTAATGATTTCATTTTGAAAGGAGGGGTTGTATAAAAGATGGATTTTAAAAGTTTTTCATTATCATATATTTATACTTACATTGAGATTTCTTATGAACTTTGTATACATGAATGCATTGTGTAATGATCATATCAGAGTAGCTGCACATTCGTCATCTCAAATATTTATTTTGTATCCAATTGTAAACCATCTCCTTACTACATGTTATTTCCACCTTAATATCTGTTAACTACTATTCTATTTGTGTCTTCTATAAGGGTTATTCATCATATTTTAAATATAAAAGATGTCATACCACACATGAATGTCTGCAAGTAGCTTATTTTGGCAGTATGATCTTCAAATTCAATAAATCATGTGTGTGTGTGTGTGTGTGTGTGTGTGTGTGTTTGTTTATACATTTTTATTTTGTCATGCTATTTGGACCACACTCCATAAACTTTAATTCAAGTAAAAATATCAATTTATTTCAAATAGTCTGTTACTCATAGAGAAGTATGCACAGTAAAGAATTTTTACATTATTGATCACTTGGTCAAAACATTAGCTGAACATGGATTGGATGACTACTGGTAGAATCATGGATTATGATTAATATAGTGTGGTATCACATGTTATCAGTGTGCCATTTATATTCAGGAAATACATGTAATGAATGAGAATACTTGTTTACTATATTCATCATAGCATAGTTTGAGTATATAAACTGAAATGTCTTCCAGGAAGACCAGAACAATAAAAAATACCTACAACAAACAATGTAAAGGCCAGACCCTTTTTAGATGTATATAAATTGGTATAAGCATGACATATCTTAGAACCAACTAAAAAAAGTAGCAATGACCTGGATTTAGATTCACAGTGTAGAAAAACTTTGTTGTGTGTGATGACAGTACTGCTTTATAGTGAGTTTATGGTTACTCTAGTTCCAGTAAAATTTGAGATCACTACGTGTTATCCAATTTTGTATATATGTCAAAGAATTTGTAAGAGTCAAGAATATGAAATTTTCTTAAATATGGAACAATAGGTCTTTGTGGCATTTTTTGCTGGGCAGATAGTTAGCAGTCAAAGATGATTACATCCATATTGAACCTTCATCCCTAGATATTGGAATGCATGTTATCACTCTCATGTATGTTGTTCCCTAGTTTCTAGCTTTGATAGACAACACAGGATACTTTTGTTAGTTTTAGCCTTCTTTGCTAATATAATAACAAACAGAGTTTATATGCTGAATATTATACTTCACATTATCATTTTAGTGTATTCATTGTTATTGCTAATGTCTCCTTCCTTCTTAGTTGGTAAAGTTGGCCTATGGAAATGGGAAGGTTATAATGAAAAACTCCTGTGGCTTAACAGATAGTCTGCCAGCATCCTCATGAAAGAAACAATGTGTTACCTTTTTTAAAAATTGTGATATAGAGTTATTAATCAATAGGGTGATAACTGAAGACTATTCTTTTAAATAGTTTTTTAAATGTAATTTAAAATTTAATTTAGAAACTAGGAAAAAATGATGTACAAGCAGAACCTTTAAGTTGTTTAAAGTTAATAGGTGAAGGGAAAAAATAGAATTTTTATCAGAAACAAGGAAACATCACAATATAATATACATATATTTATGTTTGTGTATATATGTTAACACATTATTCTTATCTGCAAAGCATACAATTGTATGTACCTTCTCTCTTTTTAAAGTTATCAAAATAGGAATAAATAAAAACTGGTAATTTGTATATGTTTACGTAATATAAAATAAACTTTGTAAGAGTTTTGTACTTATGAAAGATATTTTATATTGTATAGATATGATAGATACTTCATGATATAGTATGTACTAGGCAATAATTTATATAAGAGTTCAGAAAGAGCTATGGATATAGTGTGTTATGTACAATGTTAGCAAGTGGTGTAGATCATCTGAAGCCTTTCTTGAATGTTCAGTAGGCCTACCAGCACTAAGTTCAGCAATCTCTCCAAAGCTCTAACTTTGATTTAAATGAATATTTGTATCTCCTTTAGGAAAAATTTTGCTGTGTGGATATAGTACAATCTTTTATTTAGTAGATAATTACTGTAACATTTTACATGCTGAGAATAGCTAGTCTTATGATGTCCAAGATGGGTGTTTATATTGGCACATCTTTCAAAGTTGGTCCCCATGACTTATTTCCTCACCAGTGTCTTTAAGAAAAATGAAGAGCTCAAGATTTTCAACATAGACTCACTATTAAAAGAAATCTCCAACTTAAAAGTTAACATAATATTTGAAAGAAAAAGGGGATCATCGTATAGATACAGACTTACTTACCAAAACATTTTCAACAGAGGTCTCATTTTTCTTAAAAAAAAAAAATGTTAAATACCTTGGAGTAATCTTGGGTGGAAAGCAGAGTGAGGCTGCCTCAGTGTGATCAGATTAATCCTAGAACAGATAAAAATTGAGAAATATGTATGACAGCATTTGTAAAAAATCTTGTAAATGCATTATTATACATGTGTCTAGGAAAAGTATTAGATTTGAAAACAGGCATTCATTGTGATCTTATCACTGTCATCCTGGGGCATTTTCCAAAGTATTTTTAGATTGCTTCTGCTTCTGTGGTGGAACTGAGACTGTAATCATTTAAACTATTTGTACATTTATCTGAAGCAAGAAGATAATATATATTATATAATCTTCTTATATATTATATAATATAATGTCCTATATATTTTCAGACATTTACAAAGAAATTCTCATAAGCGTCTATAACTGTATCCAAAACTGAAAAGAGATTCATACTGAATTTCCTTAAAACAATAGTAGTATATTAAGATAAATATAACAAATTCTGATGTTTCGCCAGCACCCATTTTCTAAAATCTGTCAGAATTTAGAATTTCAGCAAGAGATTGATCATTTTGGTGATAGAATTTCTTATTCATTATTAAATATAAAAATTTTAGTAACTAATTCACAGGACACTGAGAGTAACTTTAAATTTTAAAAATTTAAATAAAAAACACAAGCAATATTTTATTTTTTCTAATAAAATAACATTCTTTAAACTTACGAGCAAAACAAAATATTAACTGAAACCAGTGTTAGATTCACTCTCTGGTATTTCAGAGAGTTTCTTTTAACTTCACTTCTGTTGGAAACTTAAAGAAACTATTTTTAGAGATCTAAGGAGGGTGTCTTTGAGAAGCTCAGCTTGATTAATAGCCGACAACACACATTTGGAGAATAAAAAGAATCACTCACTACTTTTGTAAAATTCTTCAGGGACTTCACTCCAGGTAGATAAATGTGGAAAGGGAGTTAAAGGGGATTTTAAACTTAGATGTTCAGAAAGCTTTTGACAAAATTCTTTACAGTCTTGTAATATCAGTTGGAAAGATCAATGAAACTAATAGTAAATTGGCTGAGGGTACTGAACAATGATTTATAGAAAAGAAACAAAGATATTAGAAATAAGATTTTGTGTCCCACATCAATGTTATAAAGGTTATTTTTCAGAAATAAACAAAAGTTTGTCAAATAAAGTGCAATTTGCTTTAAATATAATTTAATTCTATATCTTTCAATAAAATAAAAAATATATACAATAGTGACTTTTTTGATAATGACAAATTTTACAATGTTTTTCCTCCTTTTGTTCTGATGTAAAATACAGATGAAAACCAACTTACATAAGAAATGTTGGTTTACTTTGGCTTATGTGCTACACTCCATCATCAAATGGAATCATAGCAAGTGCTCAAGGCAGGACACTGGAGGCAGGAACTGAAGCAGAGATTTTGGAGGGAAGTTGCTTACTGGTTTACTTATTGCTGCTTCTGATAGGATGCCAAATCACAAACCTAGTATGTTTGGAATCATTGATGATGGACTGAGCCACAACACATCAAATATTAATCAAGAAATCCATCACAATATTAAGATACATGTAATGTGATTGGAGAAATGGGTAAAACTTGGGCTTCTTGTAAGGAGGAGGAAGGATATGAATTTAGTAGAAGGAAGGAGATTCAAACAACAACAAAGATGTTTGAAATAGTAATAAGGAGTCCCTCTAATAAATATTTAAGGAGTCCCTTTAAATAAATATTTAAAAAAGACTATTTGTATATAAATGTACTATATATACACGTATATTATATATAGTATATTAACACATGTATATAGCATACTTACTTGTACTATAAATACATATATGTAAATAGACTATAAATATTATATATTTGCATACACACAAATATATATATATGTATATATGTGCACATATACGTATAGTTTTCTCATTCGGATTAACAAACATTCCCCAAGAGCCAAAGACTTCCTAATAAAATTCCAACACTTGGCATGAGAAGCTCTGATCTGAGTTGTTGGTTAAGTTTGTCTATGACTCTCAAAACATACAGCCTACTGCTATCACTTCTGTTGTTTTAGAGGTGTAGTTAAGTCCCTATTGCTAAAAATGCCATGCAATTCAGACAAAGGGCCCAAACGTTTCTGAGCTGGAAGTGACCTTAATGCTTCCTTTCTAAGCACAATCTTTCATGGAACCATAAGATATCATGAGAGCTTCCAAAGGAATGAAACAATCAGCAGCCTCAAAGAGCTATGATGCCTATGAATCTAATAATGAGCAGAATGTCACAATTACACTAAAGGTGTAGTAGTGACATACATAATTTTGTAATACACAGCTTCTTTGAAAAAACAAACAAAAAACCCAACTACACAGCCCTAAGGGAATCATGGATCGTGAAGGAAAACCTACAACAAATACTTTAATACTCCAGGATAACTCCTAACCAAATAGTACCACAAGTAAGTATAATCTTTATTCTTGATTAAGGAAAGTTATCTTTGCAACAAACAGAGATCATTGTGGATACCATTATAGAAGAAGAACAAACAATCAAAAATCAAAATTGTACAGTCCAGTCCCAATGAATACATCTACAGGTGCTTTTTTCTTTCAAGGTACAGGGAACATTGTGGAAGAGGCAGAAAGATTGTAAAATAAGAGAATCAGGAAGTTTCCTATAACAACATGTCTCCTAATAACATTAGAAGTTGTAAATTCTTACAAATATGACTCCCTAAATATATGATGAATAAGGATAACACCAATAGGCAGTTATAGAGAATAGAGAAAAGCCAAGAAGGCCTCAACCCTACACAAAGAACTGTCGGCAACTAAGGAATTCTGGGTCTTTCTCAAGAAAGATAATACCAATTTGTTACCCAATACTCACTACTCAGCCCTGAAAACATATATACAATTAAGATTATAGAGGTAGAACAGGCTATATTTATAAATCTTTATCAATAATTAATGTAAAGGAGATCATGTATTTAAAAACAAGCTATGAGATGTGTCTAGGAGGGTTTAAGTGGTGTATTTATATTATAATCTCAAAAAGAAAAGATTAAAAATAAAATAAACAGAAAACAAAAACACAAAATGGTCTACAAATATGCCTACCCTCAGGCCAATTTTATATAGGTAAATATTCAACTGAGTGTCCCTTTTTCAAGTTGTGTCAAATTGGCAACCAAGAGTAGCCATTAAGTTTGTGTTCTGCAATTTTAGATTTTTAAGTTATTTTGGTTTCAAGCTGTGGTTTAAAGTGTCTTTATAATATGCTGAAGCATACATAGCAAATAATAAGTTGTTACTAGAAATTGATTATTTTAACCACCATGCTATCAACTGAATACTCATGACTGATTTTAAAAATAACTCCCATAACGTAAGTTGAGTTGTCTTGTCTGTGAAGAAGGAAAGACAGTTGAAATATTGTGTATACATAACATGAACTGAGACACAGAATCTCTGTCTCTCTTATTTAATAATTTACACCAAGAAGAAGAAGAGTACATGGCAGAGTCATTCCTCAAATATCAGTTTATTAAATGAATATGTCATAAGAAATTTGTGTAGTTGCAACTTTTAAACTATTTATCAATATCTCTAAACACCTACCAATGTCCCAACCCAAGGCATATTAAATAGAAGGACACTTCTTAAGCGTGGTTCCTTGGGGCAAATCATCAGCTATCAGCACCAATCAGAGAAAGGGAGCACAGGAGCCGTTGCATCCTTTCTGCAGAAGCACCACAATCAGCCGAGGGTGCAGTGGTCATCGGGCTCTGGCATTGTGATGGCCACCACCTCACTTCTGCTTGGGGCCGGACCTCCTTCATCTGTCAGAGACTGTCAACGCTAACAAGTGGAGCAGGTGCCTCACCCTGGTTGCTTCTGCAGTCTCTTTAGGCCATCCAGCTTTTGCAAATCTCCTCTGGGCAGGTCCTGTGCCACAGCCTCTGACAACCCAAGCTTGCCACCTTGTGCCTGGTGCTGTCTCTCACTTGTGGCTGCAGTCTCTTCAGCCATTGGCCTAGGTACACCTGTGCTTGGGATGAGACTTTTTCATCCATGCAGCCTCAACACCGGCAGTTGGCACCCTCTTGCTTGGCACCATGTTCTCTGGCAGATCTCCAGCTTTGGCAGCCATGCCCTTTGGCAAGACACTGTCTGGAATCTTTTGAAGTGAAGCTACTATGAGCAGAGATGCAAAGCAAGGGCAAGCAAAAGCCCTCTGGAGTTTTCCAGGCCTTCCTTTTTATACACTTTCTCTAATTATGCATGAGGATGTTTTCTCATTGGTCAACCTTATGCCCTTCTCCCAAGGTACACCTGCTCCAAAATCAAAAGCTCTCCCAGGTGTTCCCCACATGTGAAAGTCATTTAGGCTAATTTCATATGCCCCTTTTATGACACTGTTTTTCAAAAATACTCCCACAACTTTTACATATTAATTAAACATAACTGTTTCCAAAGAAATCCAAAACTCCATCACAGATTTATGCAATAATACCAAGCATTGTCCATGGTACACTTAATATACAGTTATTGTCAAAAGAAGGCAGCTTCAAGTTCAGATTTACATGGCAGAGTGCAATTGACATATAATCAGAGTTGATGTAAATTTGATTATTCTAGCTATTGTGTGCAGATGGCTTTCAGAGAGTCACTGGTGGTGATGGTACTTAGTATGTTTCTTGTTAGGTCATGAGAACAATAATATCCGAACCTACAATATAAAGAAGCAAAATTGTAAGCTTCACAGCATTACAATCAGGATCATCTGCTTAATTTATTAAAAAATATGTAGAAGTTCCTATGAATCACTTTTGTGAATTAGATAGTAGGTAGAGGAATATCATTAAAATAAAATAAAATGATGGAGGACGTCAAGATGATTATGACATAAAAAATAAGGATGTTGGATATAACAGTACTGTGGAAAGTCAAATTTAGGATGCTTAGGTAAAAGGGACAATTGGTCTCAAAGACATAATGTATATTTATACATTAATGAATAAGCTAACACAGAAAATGTGTGTTGTGAAGGAAGGATAGTTGTTTAAATATGGAATATGTGTTAAATATCAGTATAAAAATTACCTTTAGAGGAAGAGCATTGCATGGAAAAAAGGGACACAAATTGAAGGATGTCAGTGTTTGTAAAATAATTCACACAAGATAGGTATGGACAACCATGATTAATAAGCCAATTGAAGTTTTAATACTTTCATTAATGGCCAAACCAAGACTAGGCTCTTGCCTGGGAAACATCTCTTGGTGCAAAAGCTCAGGGGTACAGCATTTTAAATGAGAAATCTGCAGTTATTTCAGTGTTTGAAGGGGTGTTTGTGAGTCATATTAATGAGAGATATAGGGAAGCCTAGTCACATTTGCTTTCTCTCTAAACCTCAGACGTATTTTCCAGACAGTGTATAATACTGCGGGACCAACGTCATGGCCATTGGCTGTCCAAAAAAGCACTATCCAGGTGAATGTGGTTGTTGGATGGTGAAAGATTGAGATGTGATCAAACAGACACAAAATAAACTTAGGACACTATGTCATTACCTTAGTCATGTCATTTGAAGTGGTATAAGCCACCCAGGTGGTAAAATGATCCAGAAGGCACATGGGCCAGCTCTCATTGAGTAAGAGAGGATCAGTTGTAAGTTGTGAAATACTGAAACATGTTTTTTTTTTTTTGTCAGTCCTTGAACCTAAATGGACAAAATGCAATTACTAAAACAAACAACAAACAAAAACACCAGCAAAATCAAAATATTTGTGAAATTAGTTGTTTAGGATGTTCAGTTTTCTAATTAGACTAAAGTGTATTCAGGTATCTTAAATGAGGAGTCTAGAGTATAGCATTTGCAAATATTGTATGTGAACTGATGCAAAGGCTTTGAGTGGTCTGATCAAGTGTTTACTTGAGGAAGGAAGTTAATGAGGCAAAAACAGTGGGAGTCTTTTACCTCGACCTCAGCAAGATATTTGATAAAAGTTCAGATACGATACTATTAAGGAAAAATCAAGGACTTGGAATCAATGCTATAGCAAGCTTGAACAGAAGATGAGTAGATGCAAAGATATAGAAAAGTGATCATAAGCTGCATTTAAAGGAAAGAACAGCAGGATTCGTTTGAACTCTTTGCTGTTTTGCATTCCACTTAATACCCATAAAGCAACTGTCAGAGAAGAGGCAGTCAATGCTGGCACTAATTTGAGCCCTGTTAGCAGCATCAATAGCTGTGATTGACTGTCTAATTATATTTAGTCTCTTTCTATAGACCAGCTCATTTCATATTATAATATCATGCTCTTTATTTTAGATACCATTTTAGACCCACAAAGTAACTAGATCAATAGATTATCTCATTTATAACAACTATAGAGTAATAGCGAGCTTGGGCAAACAATAGTAGGTCATTTGATTTGGATGGTTGCTATACTTGAGCCATTTTACTTTCCTTGAAAACAAAGATATCAACTTAGAATACTGTTCTTCAAAAAAGAAATGTAGTAAAGCTTGATATAATGAATAAAATAATCATAATCTTATAGCATGATTCTGTAAGTAATAGGTTGAATGAAAAAAGCAAATAAAGCAGAGAATATGAACAGAGGTTGGAATGTTGGGCACCTCTTTTGACAGAAGAGAAGTAAGAATGCTACAACAGCTTGAGAGTAACCTAACTAGAAATGGAACTACGAAGATGTCAATGTGAGATGTGGATAATGCGCACAAAAATTGGTAGAATTTGAAAGAACAGAGAAATGCCTTAAACTTGTAAGGAAAATGCCTAAACTTATGAAAGAACAAAGAAATTAGGTTTTTATTGCCAATAAGAATGGAACAATTAAATACGTTTATTCCAAAATGTGGTGTGACTTCAATTATGGCTTTAAAAAACATTATATAAAATGTTGTGGCAAACAATCTCTGTATGAAAAGGGATTGAAGCAAAGAGTCAAATTTACCAAGAGCCTTGTATTCAAGGTACATTTTCCTTTTATTTTTTATATTTCTTTATTTATTTGGTTTTTTGAGAGAGGGTTTCTCTGTGTAACATTACTAGCTGTCCTAGACTCACTTTGTAGACCAGGTTGGCCTTGAACTCACAGACATCTGAATGCCTCTACCTCCCACATGCTGGGATTAAAGGTGTATGTTACCACGCCCAACAATTACAGACAGCTGTGAACTGCCATGTGGGTTCTGGGATTTGAATTTAGGTCCTTTGGAAGAGCAGCCAGTGCTCTTAACTGCTGAGCCATCTCTTCAGCCCCCTCAAAGTGCATTTTCTATCATAATTTTTATCAGTATATCCACACCTGCTACCATAGACATAGGGATCTTTAATCTCTCACGGGAAATAAAACTCAGTTGTCAGAATGAAGCAAAAAAGGCCATGATTTTTGCATCTAATTTGTGTATTTATTAATTTAGCAGAGAAATAGAAGTTCTGGACCAAAAAAAATATAGTGTTTATCCAAAGAGAATTTTTCAGCTTTTCTTTGTTTATTTATTTAAGTTACATCTCGATTGCTGTCCCCCTCCCTTACTCTCCCTGTCCTACCCTTCTTCCCCCACTCTTTCCTCTCCTTCTAGGTCGAAGGGAGCCCCTCAAATATCAACCCTTCTATCATCAGTCACATGAGATCTAAGAGCTTCTTCTTGCACTGGGGCCTGACAAGGCAGCCCAGCTAGGATAAGGAGTTCCAACAACAGACAACAGCGTCCACGGTGGGGGAAGGGGACATTGTCCGTATCCAAAGAGCATTCAATTATGTTTGCATATGCACTCATGACCTGAGGGTGATGTCATTTTCAAATGCAGAATAATCTATGACCCCAAAGGGGACTTCTAAAGTTATGAGACTGCAAGCTATAAATAGAAGGGCTGGGAGAATTTTCACACCCTTACAATCTGCAATATAAATAAATACTCTCTGCTGAGAGGAGATGAGCTCTGTACTTCACTAACTACCAAGCTCATGACTGAAAGGAAAAGTTAGTATTTCTTTGAGTTCTATATTTTCTGGTCATTGTAAATTGTAATTTTAAGTCATGACTTATTTATTTAATTAATTACTTTACTTATTTATTATTTATTATTTATTCATTTATTCAGTCTCTCATGCAATACATCCCGACCACTCCTCCCAATTCTCCTCCATCTCTTCTCTCCCCAGAACTACTACTTCTCCATTTGCCTTCAGAAAAAGGCAGGCCTTCTGGGGATATCATTTGAACATGGCATGACAAGATGCGAAATGACTAAGAACAAACCCTCATATTGACTGGAGGAGGCCACCCAATAGAAGAAAAGGGGTCCTGAGACCAGGCAAAAGAGTCTGAGACATAACTGTTCCCACTGTTAGGAATCTCACAAAAACTGAAAATTAAACAACCATGCCAGCAGCATTCTTTACTTGGAATTGCTAACTCTCTTTAGGGTTAACATAATAATATACTTTATTTTTTTCCATGACTTTGATTGCCTTTTGTGTATCTCTCTATCACTCAGTTACTGTGGCCACAGCTATAGATAGTCCTGAATCATCTCTTCTGCAAATTTCACCATTACTTCCTGTTGCAAAGATTGCCTTCTCTGCTAGAACTCATGTGTGTGGCTCTCTCGTTTATTTATTTTAGATCTCGACTCAAAATCACATCTTCAGAGAATTATAATTGCTTGTGCCTTGTGGCAAAACCCATGCAAAGTTCCCTTTCCAATTTTGTCATTATCTTAAATATAATGGAAATCACATTGTGCAATTTTTTCCCATAAACTCAAATGTCGAAAGTTCTAGTGTCAAATGATTTTAAATCTTAGTCATATCTGCTTATCTATCATATAGAAATATTAACTGATATAAAAATACTTTTAATTTTTGAGTATTTGTGTGTGTGTATGTGTGTGTGTGTGTGTGTGTGTGTTGCTTTAAAGAGTGATGCCCCCCCTTCCTCAATCATTCTCCATCTTATTATTTGATATGGGTGGATACAGGTTTCTCACTGAATGTGGAGCTCCCAGATTTGTGTTTGGTGACAGACCAAGAACACAATGACTCCTCCTATCTTCTTAGCTTTAGTACTTTAAGTGTGTGTTATCATAATGAATGCTTTTGTAGATTTCTGAAAAGTGAACTCTTGCCCTCAGGCTTGCACATCAAGAGGTTTACCAACACTGAATTGGCAGGTCAAATGTTTTTATTATGCAATTTAGCAAGAACTAGGTGCCTGATATCTAAAATTAATATTTACCACAATTATATCAGCTTTAAAAATGAAAAATAAAAATTAAGAAAATAATGCTTCAATTAACTCTCTCAAGGAAAATACTTAGCATGTTAAATGTGTTGAAATCTCTATACACATCTACAGATACATGATGATGTAATACACATACCTTATTATAGAGGTACTCTTGAAGCTGACGGTAGGCATTCTAATTATTTGAATTTAACCTCAACCCTTGAGGATATTGCATGTGACAGATGCCAGATTACTATTAATAGCTTTGAAGAAAATTCGGGGTGAAAAATGCTATTGTGGGCTTCTTTTTACACTCAAGAAATAAGTGTGAGAAAAGAAACCACAAATTAAATTAGAAAAGTTTGGGGTAAAGAAACAAGGTTCAAAGAAGAGCAGATGGAATGGATGGAATGGATGTAGGTTAAAAATGCACAGTCTTTCCGTTATAACAGAAAAGAAGAGAGAACGTGTGATGATTGTCTTTAAAGGGTAACACTCCAAAACTCAGATTAACCTGAAACTCATCTCACTTCAATTTCTTCAGCCTAAGTTGAGAAAATGCCTATGTAGTTTGTCTTGTGGCCACATTCATGTGAGATTGGCTTGATCATCACATTGATATAAGAGGGCCCACTGCGGGCAATAAAATCCATAGGTTCTGAACTGTATAAGAAAAAATGTTGAGTGTAAGGATGTTACTATGAATCAGCTAGTGCTAGCTTCTTTCATGATTTCTGCAATATTTATTGGCTATGAATGTAATCAGGTAATACTGTGTAATCAGATGTAATAAGAGGTTTGCTAAAGCAAGCAAGCCTGCCTGCAGGTTGTTTTAGGTTCTCTTCCCTAAGATTATTACAATGGAATGTTTTGTCACAGTAACAGGGAGAAGTAGAACAGAAATTGGTACCAAGAATGTGATATTGCTGTGATAAACCATGTTGTTTCTTTGTCTTATAATGTTATTTGAGGAAAGAAGATGGAAGATTTTGAATCTTTGGGCTGGGAAAGTCAATGAGTAATAAGAACTTAAAAAACAATGTTGGGGGAAGTTGGAAAACATGATTTGTGATAACAGTGTGGACTATGGAGACCAGTCTTGTGAGGTTCCAGATATAAAGAGAAACTGTCAATGTTTGAGTGGGGGTGAATCTGTTTAGTATTATGAGTGATGAATCTCGGGTGGGGGGGATAATCACCTTGGGACTGAAGAAGCAGCTGTGCTTGCAGAACTCAGCATGGTCACTGTAAAAATCTTTTGTTCTTCATCAGGACATTAGAGTGCTGATCAAGTTGGGACTGAAAAGTCAGATGTGTTTAACAGGAGATCAGTACCATTGCTGTGCAAATGTCTAGGCTTTATTTGGACAATAGAAAGTATTTTTTCTCATGGTCATCACAGAAAAACTGATGAAGACAATAAGGCAATATATTGAACTGAAAATGAAATTTGGCAATGTGTAAACATCATCCATGAGGTATTGATTTTTCAGGCACAGAAGATGCAAGACTGAATGGGTCATGAAGAGAAACTGAAGTGTGACAGTGTTTTTCTGGGATGTAGTTCCTGTGGAGAAATTCCACTGGTGAAGGTATAGTAGTTTCAATAACAATAAATATCCTATAGTTGTTGTAGGCTCAAGACCATGTGTGGGAGACCCCTGAAGTACTTGTGAAAGAAACAAGGATAGGAGTTGCAGTAACTCTAAGCGATAAGCTGTGTGTTCTATGGATGACACAGCTACAGATGTGGTGCCTCCTAACCATTTTGGAACTAGAACACTGAATAAAAAGCGAATTCCAGATGCTAGACATTGAGCTACAGAATTTGAATTTCTACTGATAGAGTCTGTTTTTATGTGATTATTTTTGTGCCTCTGTATTTCTCTTTTGAAATAGCATTTTTATCTAATACTTATCAAATATGGAAAATATATAACACGTTTGACTTTGCATCATTGTCACTTTTAAAATTAGGATGTTTTACATCATGATATTAACATAAGATTAGTGAGACAGGAAATTAAAGATTGTAGTTTTAAAATGATGTGTTTGTGTGTCAAATCGACAAGAGGTACAGTACCCTGATTATTTTAATTACCAATTTGGCCTCTTTTTCCTACAATTTATATACAATAATATATATACATATATGTATATATACATATATTTCTTAATATAACCTGCTTAGTCAGTATAATGCTACTTATAGGTATGTTTCCAGGGCTGATCATTTGGTATCAAACTTCCAATTGATGTGTTCTTCCCTAGCACTCAACATTCATTAGTCACCTGTGTTTTTTCTATGTAAGTTTGAGCCCTTGTGAGCTTTTATGTTTACATTGGCAAATATATTGGTGCTCTACTTGTTCAGCACACGTTTTGGCATTCATGTTGGTGAGATTTTAGGACTGGAGAGATGATTCAGCCATTAGAGGCTAGTCTTACCACCTAAATATCATGTTTTCATTTCTTCATAAGAATCAACCTCACTCTTCAGGTGCTGGTTTGCTGATTTGTATTCCAAATTCTGAGCAAAGCTCATAGCCTTTATAAATATCAGTACTTAGTAAGTAAGTAGACTCTATCATTTGCCACTGTATTATGAAAAGTAGCAGTAGTAATAGGAAAACACCATGAAATTGGTGTCTTTGACCTTTGTTTCCTGTGAATGGCCAAAGTCTTTGCCAAAAGTGAATTAAATGATTGGATTTCCTCAATGAATATTTTCTTTACATATTCTAGAAATCTCTCTTCATGCCTTCATTTTATATGTGTCATTTGAGTATTTTTACAAAAAGTGTCATCATACTAAACAGTTAAAGCCATGTATGTGTACCAAGTAAAACTTCCTTCTCTTTAGAGGGAAGATAGTACAATAGTTTGAAGGCCCAGACTGTCATTACTACCGTTCTAATAACAACTGTTGGATAGCATGAAATTGATTTTATTATTGATAGAAGTGTTGTATTCACCTAATAAATTTCCATCTTATATTTAAAAGCAAATAGGAAAAGCAGAATGAGATTTTACCATCCAAACTTGCCTGGTGGATTTAATTTCATTTCCCTGCTTTTTTCTATATTTAAAATCACCTTATAGTTTGACATTTCACCTGTAATTAAGAACATGTTCATTATTTTTTAATGAACCTATAGATATAATAATCCAATGAAGATTTTAGGAATGAATCTTATTTTGTGACATCTTAAATTTGATTATTTTCCATGGAGATTATAAGATATGTAAGAATGAAGAAAATATTTTATTTCAAATATATTAAGGAAACCACAGATTGTTTCATTTGCATGTTCTAAAATTTGCAAGTCATTTGTTTAAATTTCTATGTGTACAATACAATATTCCATATTAAAATACAAATAATCCTTTATTGCTTTGGAGAATAGTCAGACTAATGAAGATTCTTTGGCTAAAGTTAATGAACAATTATAACAAAATGAACATAACTTTTCATCAGCATCTAACCTGTTTTTCTTATGTGTCATATATATGTACAAATACATTCTTAATACATGCACTACTTGGTGCTTAACTTTTGACCTGGAGATCCTTGAATATGAATTAAGCACTCTTGCTGAGCCTTACCCCATTTGCTTTTCCTGTTTAGTATTAACATTTTGGGGTACAGAGCTAGAACTATGTTGTTCTTCAATTAATGAAGATGTACTAAAACAACTTCCATCTTTCTTTATAAATAGTGAATGTTTCCACTTGGAGACATTCAACATTCGGTCTCTAGAGGGATAGGGGAAAGAAGGGCTGGAAGGAGGTGATACATTTTTAACCAAGGTTAGTAATGTGATTTTTTTTCTGACAAAAACAACACAGTGTCTTCTGGAATTTAGTAAGAAAGACATTTAGCCCACTCAGCACTGCTGTAAATTTCTAAACATCAGTTAGACAGCATCGAATTCAATCTTTTATGTGACTTGGGATGCATCCAATGCACTTCTTATTTTCTTCAGAAATCCTGCTGACTTGGAGCAGGTGTGTCTTAAAATAACAAGAACTCATCAAGTCGCGGTTGTTATCATTCTGATGGCTCCATCTTAACTCCTTCCTGTTGTGTACACCTGGCCACATAAGCACTATGCATTCTTCCAGGCTTACAGTAAGCAGTCACACAGAAAGCATGGTGAATTTCTTTTCTTTGGTGTTGTTATTAAACATAAAAAAGGGATTCTTGTGCTAACAGTGGTTACTAGACTTTAAGCAGTAGGTCTCATCTGAAAAGACAGATTTCAAGGCCAGGAGAACTCACATGATTATTTTACCACCACTACACCAGTTTGTTTAAGAATATCAAGGGTATATTTCTTAATTATACACATAAGCACTTGTTCATGACTTACTATTTCACTCTTTCCTTTGAGTTCAAGGTAAAAGAAGTAAATTCACCACTAGTGATATTAGTCTCTATTTGCTTTGTATTCCTAGCACTAATTTATATAAATAGCTTAATTAAGCATTTTAATTCTGATAAGGAATGCACCTAATAAGATTATAAGATTTGGAAAATTGTTATAAATCTGTATTATTTTGTTACTTGAAAGCTTTCCATTTACATGTTATATATCCAAAATTTAGTATATATTTCATTACCTAAAACTTATAAAATAAAATTGTTTTCTAATTTTATCATTATGTAAAGATATAAAACCATATAATTATGTACTATCTGTCGGAAAATATCCTTGAGTCATATATATCACTAATAGACCAGGTTTATAGACCACATTAGTAGAAAGCAGGAATAAATTCTAATTTTTTTAAATTTTACTTTAATCCCTTTTTATACTATTTTGTTCATTTTCATAGATAAAAATGGATTTGAGATTTCTACCTTTGAAATAATGTCAAAAACAACTTTTTAAATAAATTTACACAAGTAGGTCTTTTTATCTTTATTTATTACTTCAAGTTACATCTCCATCACAGTGCCCTCTTTCCACTCCTCCCAGTTCCACCCGACCACCCTCTCCCCCCTCTCCCACCTATCCTACTCCTCCAGAGTAGGGTGTCCCTATATATCAGCCACCCCCCAGTTCAGCAGTCATATGAGAGCTAAGAGCTTTCTCTTGCACTGGAAGCCTAGATGGCAGCATCACTAGGGCAAAGTGTCCCAATAACTGTAACATAGTCTATATTCTTGTTCCTTTTGGTGTGTTGGTTGTAGGATAGTTATCCTGTACTATATGGGGAAAATCCAGTTTAAGTGAACACATGCTATATGCATCTTTCTGAGTCTGGGTTAGCTCACTAAGGATGAACTTTTCTAGTTCCATCCATTTGGCTCCAAATTGCATAATTTCATTGTTTGTGATTGCTGAGTAATATTTCATTGTGTAAATGTACCACAGATTTTTTTACCCATTCGGAGGTTGAAGGATGTCTGGGTTATTTCCAGTTTCTATCTATTATGAATAAGGCCGTTATCAACATAGATGAAGAGATGTCCTTGTGTTTTGGTGAGGAATCATTTGAATGCATACCCAGAAGTGGTATGGCTGGGTCTTGAGGTAGAGCTATTCTAAGTTTTCTAAGATATCACCAGACTGATTTCCATAGTAGTTGTACAAGTTTGCACTCCCACCAGCAATGGAGGAGTGTTTCCCTTTCTCCACAACCTCACCAGCATATGCTGTCACTTGAGTTTTTGATCTTAGCTATTCTGACAGGTGTGAGATGAAATCTCAATGTCATCTTCAGTTTCATTTCTCTGATGATTAAGGATGTTAAGCATTTCTTCAAACATCTCCCAGCCATTAGAGATTAGGACTTTATATTAAGATAAGGATAATTGGTCTTTATAACTGTCTTTAAACTTTGCTACTAGCATTCATCTCTCTCTTTCTCTCTCTCTCTATCTCTCTCTCTCTCTGTGAGTGCCTGTATGTGTTTGTGTTTGTGTGTGAGACAGTGAGTGTATATGAGCTTTTATGCTTATGTATTTTGCATGTGAACTGACAATACATAAATGCTTTAAGAATAGATATAGATATAAATTATATAGATATAGATAGAGATAGAGATGATATAGATTAGATAGAGATAGAGATAATATATAGATATAGATACAGATATAGAAATAAACCAAGGGGGGCACTTAATTCTAGCTTCATCTTGCCTTTATTTTCTTAGACACTGTTTTTTCCTTTTATTTTTTACTTTTGTTTAAACATATTTATTATGTCTTTTTTCTTAATCATAGTTCAATGTTTTTTATTGCTTTTATCCCATCTAGGTAGTTCAATGACCATTTATTTTTATTTTTTCTATATTTCCATGAAATGTTGAGGTGGTTTATTTCTCTGAAGGTTTTACTTACATGCATCATGATAATTTTGATATGATTTCTTGTTATTTCTCCTTTTTTCTTATACAATGAACTATTTAAAATAAAATGTGTCAGAGTTCCTGGTATATTTCTCAAATTCAGCAATTAATTTCCTTTTTTACTTTATGGTGAAAGACCACATCAACATGTTTTCAAGATTATAAAATAAAATTGAGAGCATTTCTATGGAGAACAAGAACATATTTAATATTTCACAAACACTTCAGGAGTTATACTATTCTCGATTAAATCCCTTGAAGAAATCTATGATATACAAACAAGTTGTGGAAGAAAATAAATAAAATTATTCCAGACTTGAAAATGAAAATAGAGTCAATAAAGAAACCACAAACTGAGAGAATCTGGCAAATAAAAATTCAGAAATCTGACCAAGAGCCTCAGAGGCAAACTTTACCAACAGAATACAAGAGATAGAAGATGGCTAGCTCTTGATGAAGGACTATTTCCAATTTTCTGAGAAACCATCAGGTGGACTTCCAAAGTGCTTTTACCAGTTTGCACTCCCACTAGCAATGGAGGAGTGTTCCTCTTCACATCCTCCCCTGCAGGTGCTGTCTCTTGTGTTTTTGATCTTAGCCATTCTGATGGGTGTGAGGTGGAATCTCAGAGTAACCCTGAGTTGTATTTGTCTGATGACTAAGGATGCTGAGCATTTCTTTAAGCGCTTCTCAGCCATTTGAGTTTCTTCTGTTAAGGATTCTCAGTTTAGCTCTGAACCACATTTTTAATTGGATTATTTAGTTTGTTGGTGTTTACTTTTTTGACTTCTCTATATATTTTGGATATTAGCCCTTTATCGAATGTAGGGTTGGTGAAAAGCTTTTCCCAATCTGCAAGCTGCTGTCTTCTGGACATATACCCAAAAATGTCCTGCCATTACCACAAGGATATTTGCTCAACTACACTCATAACATACTTGTTCTTAATTGCCTAAAACTGGAAACAGCCCAGATGTTCATCAGCCAAAGAATGGTTTTTAAAAAAAAGTGGTACATTTACACAATAAAATATTACTCAGCTATCAAAAATAAGGAAATCATGAATTCTGCGAGCAAGTGTATGGAACTAGAAAAGATCATCTTAAATGAGGTAACCCAGACCGAGAAAGATACATTTGATCTAGACTCACTCATAAGTGGATACTAGCCATATATAACAGGAAAGTCATATTAAAATCCACAGACCCAAAGAACCTAAGCAACTAAAAGGACCCAAGAGATAATACTTGAATCTCAGTGAGAAGGGGAAATAGAAGAGACAGTGGAAATGCATGAAGAGAGGGAACTGGATAGGAGATGGAGAGAAGAGGGAAAGAAGGGGGAATCAGTTGTGGGAAGAATGGGGACAGGATATGAGAGGGCTGGGAGAAAGATAGGAAACCAAGGGAGGGTATCTGTGAGAAATTTTGGAGACCAACCATAGGGTAGGCCCCTGGGAAGATATGAGGTGATTACATGAGATGCCTACAATCATGTAGGGACACTAAAGAGGTGTCCTTCTAGCTAGGTAGAACTTCTAGGAGAGGGAGGGGATCATAATCCACCCATAAAAATTTCAACCCAAAAGTTACCCTGTATACAAGGTATACAAAAAGTACAGGAATGAAGATATACTAGAAATTGAGAGAATGTACAACCAATGATAGGCCCAACCTGAGAACTACCCCAAGGGAGAGAGCCAACCCCTATTACTACTAATGACACTCTTTCCATACTTACAGACAGAAACATAGCATAACTGTCCTCTGAGAACCTTTGTGTTGCAGAGGATCCAAACAGAGTCTGAGATTCATTGGCAAACATTAGGCAGAGCTCAGGGTGTCAGGTGGAAGAATGGGGGAAGGATATAAAGAATCAGAGAGGACAAAAAAAACTCCACAAGAAGAACAACAGAGACAACTAACCTAGGCCTACGGGGACTCATAGAGGCTGAAGCACCAAGCAAAGAGCATGTCTGAAATGGACCTAGGCTCCCTACACATATGCAACCAATGGGCACCTTGGTCATCATGTGGGTCCCCTAGCAAGTGGAGCAGAGGTTGTCTCTGACACGGACTAGGATATCTTCCTTTTGATCACTTCCCTCTAATGGGGCTGTGGTGCATGGCCTAAAAGTAAGAGGATGTGCTTAGTTCTCATGTGACTCAATGTGCTGGGGTGGGATGGTGGGGGTGCTCCATTTTTCTGAGAAGAAAGTGAGGGGTGATGGGGGTAGGTAGTTGGGAGGACAGGACCAAGAAGAAGGGGGAAGGAGTTATGATCAGGTTGTAAAATGAATAATAAATTTAATAAACTTAAAAAAGGAAGAAGATAGATTCTCAGGCATTGAAGACATAATAGAAGAAATAAATAACTCAGTCAAAGAAAATGTTAAATCTAAAAAAAAAAAAATGCCAAAATATCCAATAGATTAAGAACATGATGACAATACAAAATACGAATAATAAGAATAGAGCAATGAGAAGAAACCCAGGTAAAAGGAACAGACAATGTTTTCAATAAAACGATAGAAGAAAAATTTTCTAACTAATCTCTCAAGGTTCAATAATCTTGTGGAATATCAGTAGACTGATCTAGAAAGAAAGTACCTTCAGCATACAATACTCAAAACAATAAACATACAGAACAAAAACATTATTGAAAGCTGCAAGAAAAAAAGAATGTGTAGCATGGAAAGATAGAACAATCAAAAAAGAAAAAAAACCACATGCCTTTTCAACAGGGACTATAGCACTGAGAAAGGTCTGGATAGATATTTTTCTTTTTTAATTTTTCTTTTTTTATTTCTTCCAATTACACTTCAATCACAATCCCTTCCCTACTCCCCCCTCCTGTCCCACCCTTCCACCCTCTTCCCCCTCAACCCCCCATCCTCTACCTTTTTTTTTTAGTTGAAGGTAGATCTTCCCCTCCCCCCAACAGCTCCCCCTTTCAGTCCAACAAATGGTTCTTTCTCTTATAACAATAAATAAAATACAAAACAATTTAAATAAATAGGCCACAATTATGAGAGTTATGTGGCTTAGCATACATTCCCAATGTCCAGTCCATATGTATTTGGCCCCTGACTTTAACATTCTACTATGTAACTATCTCCATGAGTTTAAAGTTCTATATCTTACTCAGCTTTCATACTAACTTGCATCACAATTTTAAAAACATCTTCTTAGATCCAGAACACCCTCTTGATTCCTAAACAACTCAAAATTTAACTATGAGAGTCTAGCTGTCTATTCTTCAACCACCTCAGGGACCTGAGAGGGATAAATATATCTGATTATATAGGAAGTGCAGGGACTGCAGCTTCCAAAACTAAGAAATGACATACCAGTGGCTGCCTGGACAGTTCCCATTTTCTCTCCATATATTCCAGCATCAATCTTCAGCCTTTTGGTCCTGTTTCTCTGACAGACATTTATTGTAGAGCAGGGCTTATGAAGGACTTACCTACCCTGTCTTGGAAGAGCTAGGCTGTCAACTTACCTGCTTCCAAGTTTGTCCTTTTTGGACAGCAGTCTGTCTACAGTTGAAGCAAGGTTTTTGTTTTTGTTTTTGTTTTTTTGTTTTTTGGGTTTTTTTTTTTTGCCAAGAGATAGGCTTGCCACTAATTCAACCATCTCACACTGGAGATTCTTCGATGCCCATCTTCTACTTGGAGTGGAATAGGGGATGCTGTCAGGAGCTAACATGTCTCGATATCAAAAAAAATCTTAATTTAAGAAACATCTTTGAATGCCATATTCTGCAGATCTCTTGGGGTTTTTGAAGATGCCCTAGCTATCTCTTATGTTTAGATAAGCAAATGTTGCTTGTCTCTTAACAACTTGATTTCTGAGTAGCTTAGAAAATAACTGTGATAGACTTTCATAGTAACTAACAAAATGACACGCTTGCATGACTATTAGTTTGGATTTCTTAATTATCCTAAACAGTTTATGACAGTTGGTAGCAAAAGGCCAAAACTTCACATTTAATTTTTAAGCATTACTAGGTACAATACCTTTAAGAAGTGTTACCCTTAATTTTGTATCAATATACAAAGATCAATACCGATGTAGTCCAATACAATCTTCATTTTGCATTAATGTACAATGATCAATACCAATTTAGCCAAATATAATATTAATGTTGTATCAATATACAAAGGTATAAGGGCATATTCAATAATCTGTCCTTTTTTATCTTTCCTATACTATGTCTATGTCCCATTTTTTTCTCAAGTCTATTCACTCCTACATAGGAAAGAAAGAAGGATATAGAAAAGAAAAACAGAGAAGTACCTAGGTCTAACCTCCAAAACCCATTTAAAAAGACCATTTAACAGCTCTTCCCCTAAATGACAAAATTTTCTGTTATCCATGGAATAACCAAAGTGGGGGGGGGAACACCCTCCCTACCTTCTGGGCCTGGGATGTCACTCTCTTAAAATGACTTCCTGCTGATTTGGGACGTAGTAAACCTGTTTGGAGCCCAAATAGGGATGGAAAATGGATAAAAATGTTAATAGAATCATTTGATGTTCAGTCCTTTTGTGCTCAGCTATTTAGATGTCCTAAGAAGTTTGTAGACAGAAGCTGATAGTCAGGGCTTTACTGAAGTTCTGGCTGGAGCAGTCTGTGGAGCTGAACGATCTTAGTGATTTTGAGTTGTTGTGGTTGTAGACCTTTGAGGAAACAGTTATTGAGGAAGTCTGCAAGGCTGGATCTTCTGGGCCACTCGTCTTCTTTGGTGTCTGATCTGTTTAAGAGCACTGTCTGTATAGATTTTTTACAGAATCAAAGAATTCAGAGGCTACTATGCCTAGCAAAAAATTTAACCAGAACACACTAAAACTATAAGACATTTCATGATAAGACCCAATTTCAGCCATATATCTCTACAAATCCAACTGTGTAGAAGGAGCAAGAAGAAAAACTGCAACCTAAAGGAAAACTACAACCACACCCAGGAAAACACAAAGAAGAAATAATCTCAAACCACTGAACTAAAGCAGGATGGAAACTTGCACTATGAAAAGAAAGCAGAAGTTAACAAGCAATGCTCATTGTTAACTCTCAACATCAGTGGTCTCAATTCTCCAATAAAAAGGCACAAACTAGAAAATGAAAGTTAAGTTGGGATCAATCCTTCTCCTGCATCAAAGAAACATACTTTAACATCAAAGATAGATAACACCTAAGGGTGAATGTATGAAAAATAATATTGCAAGCAAATGGACTTAAGAAGCAAGCCAGTATAGGTATTTTAATATCTGACAAAATAGACTCAAACAAAAACTAATATGAAGAAATAGAGGAGACAAAATATTCATCAAGTATTCATTATACAAGTGTCTATGCATTAACTACATAAAAGAAATACTAATACAGCATCAATCACATTCTAATCTTTGCACACAGATAGGGGGAGATTTCAGAACCTCACAATAGATATGTCTCACAACAGACAAGAACCATAGAAATATTGGAGCTGTCATTATAAACCAAATGAACCTAACAAATATTTATACAACAATTTCCTAGAAACACAAAAGAATATACCTTCTTATCAGTATCTAATGTAGCTTTCTCCACCATTTACCATATACTAAGAAATGTAAATCAAATCTAAACAGATACAAGAAAATCAAAATAAAATCCTACATTCTTTTTAATCATCATGAATTAAAGCAGGATATCAATTGAAAGAGGAGTCACAAAAAGCATACAAAGGCATGAGAAATGAACAACTTACAAATGAATAGTAAATGGCTCAGAAAGAAATTAAAGATTTTCTCGAATTGAAAGAACATGAATACAGAGCATCCACAAACTTTCGGGATACAATGAAGAATGTTCTAAAAGGCAAGTTCAAAGCGCCATGTGCCTACACAAAAAAGTTGGAGAGATCTCAAAGTAGTAATTAAGCAGAATATTTGAAAGCTACAGAATAAAAGGAAGAAATCACCCCCAAAACAATAGATAGCAAGAAATAATCAAGATTGGGGATGAAATAAGTACAATGGAAACAGAAGTATAATATAAAGAATCAATGAAACAAAGAGTTGGTTCTTTGCGAAAATCATCAAGATATACAAAGCCTTATCCAAATTAACTAAAATGTGAAGAAAATCAAAATTAGAAATGAAAAGGGAAACATACCATCAGACACCAAGAAAATCAGGACAATCAGAAGGACATACTGTAAAAACCAGTACTCCACCACATTGAAAAATCTAAAGTATTGGGCAATTTTCTCAATTCATATCACTTACCAAAGTTAGAAAGAGATCAAATAAGTCACTTTAACAGATCTATAACTCAAGCAAAATAGAATCAATAATTAAAAGTCTGCCAAACAAACAAACAAGCCCAAGGTCATATGGTTTTAGTGCAAAATTCTACCTAACTTTTGAAGTTAGTGCCAACATTCCTCAGTTTATTCAACAAATAGAAACAGAAAAACACATTTCCCAATTTATTTTATGAGGTCACAATTACTCCAACAACCAAACCATAAAAAGACCCAATGGAGAAAAAAAAATAGAATAACTTCCCTTTTGTACATAGATGCAAAACTACTCAACAAAATACTTGAAAACTGAATGCAAGAATATATAAAAAAGTTATTCACCATGATCAAGTAAGTTTCATCCTAGAGATGCAGGGTTAGTTCAAAATATAATAATCAATAAATGTGATCCATTCTTTAAACAACTGAAAGAAAAAATCCCACATGATCATCTCATTCATTCAACACCTCTTCATGATAAAAGTCCTGGAGAGATTGAAGATGCAAGGAACACACCTAAACCTAATAAGGTTAATTCACACCAAGTCTATAGCTAAACATCAAGCTAAATGGAAATAGGCAAACAATTCCACTAAAATGAGAAACAAGACAAGGTTAGCTCCTTTCTCCATATCTATTTGCTATATTACTTGAAGTTTTAGATAAAGCAAATAGACAACTAAAGGAGATCAAGGGGTTACATAGTGGAGAGGAAGAAGTCTTAGTATTGTTATTTGCAGACGGTATGATAATATACATAAGTGACCCTAAAATTTCCATCTGGGAACTCTTACAGCTGATAAACACTTTCAGAAGTGAAACACAGTACAAAATTTATTTACAAAACTCAGTGGACTTCCTACATACAAATGACAAAAGAAATGAGAAAGAAATCAGAGAAATAACACTTTTCAATCTAGCCTCAAATAATATAAAATACCTTGGGATAACTCTGATAAAGTTAGTTAAAAACTTGTATAATAAAAATTTCAAGATTTTGAAGAAAGAAATTGCAGAAGATAACAGAAGTTGGAAACATCTTCCTTACACATACATTGATAGGATTAATATAATAAAAGTGTTCATTCTGCTAAAAGCAATATACAATTCCTTATAGATTGTGAAAAGGACAAACTTCAGCTTCAAATGGACACACACACACACACACACACACACACACACACACACACACACACAAACACAGGGTTTTCTAAACCATCCTTAATAATGAACTGCTGAATCAGGTTTACTACAGAGATATAGTAATAAAAACAGCATGGTATGTTAGTATTGGCACAAAACAACACATTATATTTGTTAATTAATAGAGAATGTAATACACATATGTATGACATGTGTATATGTCCATACATGAATATATAATATTTTTATTATTTTCTTTTTTAACTCTACAGCTCCTTTTATTATGATTATAGCTTCTGAATTATTGTTTTTGTGGAATTCTTGAAAGTATAAACAGATGATTCTCTGTCTTTTTCTGTTTTACTGTGCTCTGATTTGGGATCTTTTTCCTCTGTTTGTTTTGCATTTTCCTATTTTGATGTTTTAGTTTTATTTCATCTATTGCTTTATTTTATATTATATGATCCCTGAAAAACCTGTTTGTATTTCAGTGATAATCACAATGGGGGTTAAATACTTTTGGAAGTAGAGGTGGGGACAAATTGTGATGAATAGGGGAAGCAGAAACCATAATCAGAATATATTGTGTGACAAAAAACTTGCTCTCATTTAAAAAAAGAAAATAAAGAATAAATATATTAATTATAAAAGAATAAAGATTTCATTTTACAGATGTTCTTTATATTAGAAGACATAAAATGGTAACTATATTTAGTTATTCAAAATTGCTAGTGAGTCATATGAGGGCCAAGAGCCTCTTCATACACTGGGGGCCTACGAGGCAGTACCGCCAGTGAAAGGTGTCTCCTTGCTAGATAGGGAAAACTAAAAAAAGACCAACAAACACACAAACCCACAAAAACAAAGAACAACAACAAAAAAAGAAAGGAAAAAGAAAAAAAGGTCTATGTCCATGTTCCTTTTGGTGTGTTGGTTGTAGTATAGATATCCTGTACTATATAGCTAAAACCCTCCTATAAGTGAATAGATGCCTTGTGCATCCTTCTGAGTCTGTGTTAGCTCACTCAAGATAAGCATCTCTAGTTCCATCCATTTGGTTGCAAATTGCATAATTTCATTGCTTCTGATAGCTGAGTAATATTCCATTGTATAGATGTACCACAGTGTTTTAATCCATTATTCAGTTGAGGGACATCTGGGTTGTTCACAATTTCTAGCTATTACAAATAAGGCTGCTACGAACATAGATGAGGAGACTTCCATATGACTCCGTGAGGAGTCATTTGGGTGTATACCCAGAAGTGGTATGGCTGGATCCTGAGGCAAAACTATTTCAAGCGTTGTAAGATATTGCCATACTGACCTCCATAGTGGTTGCACAAGCCTGCACTCCCACCAGCAATGGAGGAGGGTTCCCCTTTCTCCACACCCTTGCCAGCATGTGCTGTCATTTGAACTCTTTATCTTAGCCATTCTGACAGGTGTGAGATGGAATCTCAGAGTCCTCTTGAGTTGCATTTCTCTGATGATTAAGGATGTTGAGCATTTCTTCAGGTGTCTCTCGGCCATTAGGGATTCTTCCTTTGTGAATTCTCTATTTAGCTCCGTCTCCCATTTTTTTATTTGATTATTTGGTTTCTTGGCATTTAGTTTCTTGAGTTCTTTGTAGATTTTGGATATTAGCCCTGTATCATATGTGGGGTTGGTGAAGATTTTCTCCCAGTCTGTTGGTTGCCGTTTTGTCCAGGCAGCCACTGATATGTCATTTCTTAGTTTTGGATGATGCAGACCCTGCACTTCCTACATAATCAGATATATTTATCCACCTCAGGTCTCTGAGGTGGTTGAAGAATAGGTAGCTAGAGTCTCATAGTTAAATTTTAAGTTGTTTAGGAATCAAGAGGGTGTTCTGGATCTAAGAAGATGTTTTTAAAATTGTGATGCAAGTTAGTATGAAAGCTGAGTCAGATATAGAACTTTAAACTCATGGAGATGGTTAGATGGTAGAATGTTAAAGTCAGGGGCCAAATATGTATGAACTGGATATTGGGAATGTATGCTGGGTCATTTAACTCTCATAAATGTGGCATATTTATTTCTGTTGTTTTGTATAGTATTTAGTGTTATAAGAGAAGGAACCATTTGTTTGACTGAAAGAGGGAGCTGTTGGGGGGAAGAGGGTGGAAGGGTGGGACAGGAAGGGGGAGTAGGGAAGGGATTGTTACTGAGATGTAACTTGAAGAAATAAAAAAATAAAGTATAAAAAAATAGAAATAAAAAAAATGCTAGTGAGCATTTTAACACAATTTTTGTAGTTAGCAAAATCAAGTTTAGAGTATTTGCTTCCATCATGTTGTTACATAGTATTCAAATAAACCCAGAGACAAAATATGGAATAATAACTTACAATGTAATACGCATAGAAAATGTTGCTATCCCCTAACAGAATGCATACCAATTTAATGTTAATTTACTCACCACACTAAAATAAACACATTCTCTAACTCATATATTCCAAACAGATTATTTTGTTACACAGTGTATAGTAGAGGAAAATTAATTAATAATTAATAACCATATGTTCATTTTCCTTCCTTATAAATATAAATTTCCTTTGTCCATTCTTTTGTAACAGATACTTTAAAAAAATCACTACCATAGTCAATAGAAAATTACAGAGTTTGGGGGGCCAAGATGGCAGCGACCTACACTGACGCATTATGAACGCGGGAAAAAGAGCCATAAAAAACACAGAGTTATTGGATACTGTGCAAAAACCGGAGGGGCTAGACCCCTCCCAGGAACACTCACAGCTCCCAAGGGACTGTTAAAAGTCCCAGGGCAAGGCTCTCCCCCCATCTCTCGCAGACAAGGAAGCCACAAAATCCTGGATTCAGGAACTCCCACTTGGAGAGGCGCCTGGTAAGATCGACCCCAACTCACAGCAGGCAGAATCAGAGGCCACATGGCGATCACCCACTAGCCTACTGGGCTCCCCACACCTCATGAAGACCTTATAGCCACTTAAGAAACTTTGCGGGATAGTGGAAGTCTTAGCAAGGAAGAAACAGGGCGCTCGGCGGGTGGTCCGCAGCCGCTCCAGATGCAGAGGTTCCGAGAGAGCGGGAAGCCAGCAGGCAAAGTAATCAGGGTGGGAAGCAGGCTCAGGCGGGCGGGAGGGGCCGAATCTCCGCGCACCCACGGGAGGGAAGCTGGGGAGGGAGCCCGACACAGGCGGCGGGCCGGGCCAGGGATCGCGCGCACCCACAGCTGAGCTGCTGGGGAGGGAGGCCCGCTCAGGCGGCGGGAGGATCCGGGGCTCCGTGCACCCACGGCCGAGCAGCTAGGGAGGGACACCGCTCAGGCGGTGGGAGAAGAGAAGGAACCATTTGTTGGACTGAAATTGGAAGCTGTTGGGGGGAAGAGGGTGGAAGGGTGGGATAGGAAGGGGGAATAGGGAAGGGTTTGTGACTGAGATGTAACTTGAAGAAAAAAAATAAAGTATTTAATACAAAAAAAAAGAAAATTACAGAGTTGATAAAAAGCTAACATTTGGGGTTATTGTAGCTTGATAAAACATCTACAATAAAGGGGAAAGATGCCTAAGTAAATACTGCATATAAAATAGTAAAATTATAATCTAGTAAATATAAAATAGTAATATAGTAAGTATAAAAGAATATATAGACAATCATATATATTATATTACATATATTGTATATAATAAGATAATAAAAATACTAAAATTATGATGGAAATTATAATACTGTCATGATCAACAAAAGTATGAAAGTACCCATGGTGTTATTCTAGACATCATTGGTTATTTTCCAAAACAAAAGATAAAACTGCTAGCTTTAGTCTTTGCTGGTGCTGATGAGAACTACATAATACATAGGCATTGGCATGAAATGATGTTTGTGATGGGATAAGTTACTGGTGAGAAAATTTGTTTTTTAACTTCCACACAGAATAACAAAAATAGTGGATAAGAAGGTGGGAAAGCAACCACAGCCCAGAATCAAGAAGTGTGAGTTACCTTCTAAAGAACTCCCATTCTTAATTGATAACCTAAAACTTCTAGTCTCACTATGAGACTCTTTCACATATTTTACCGTGTACTGATTGAGAGATGTTGTGGAGATCCTCACATGCTTAGAACTTAAATAGCAATGGACATAATTAAAGAATTCATGAGAAGTATGTTTCTTTGATTTATTACCTGAAATACAATTGATAATTGCAAAGTTATTCTTGTAATATAGGGCAGTGAAATGGATGGTCAGGTAAAACACTGGAAACTTAAATACAGCTTCTTTTTTTTAATACTGTATTTTTTTATTTCTTCAAGTTACATCTCAGTCACAATCCCTTCCCTACTCCCCCTTCCTGTCCCACCCTTACACCCTCTTCCCCCAAACAGCTTCCCCTTTGAGTCCAACAAATGGTTCCTTCTCTTATAACAGTAAATACTATACAAAACAACAGAAATAAATATGCCACATTTATGAGAGTTAAATGGCCCACTATACATTCTCAATGTCCAGTTCAAACATATCTGGCCCCTGACTTTAACATTCTACCATCTAACCATCTCCATGAGTTTAAAGTTCTATATCTGACTCAGCTTTCATACTAAATTGCATCACTATTAAAAACATCTTCTTAGATCCAGAACGCCCTCTTGATTCCTAAACAACTCAAAATGTAACTATGAGACTCTAGCTGTCTATTCTTCAACCACCTCAGAGACCTGAGAGGGGTAAATATATATGATTATATAGGAAGTGCAGGGCCTGCAGGTTCCAAAACTAAGAAATGACATACCAGTGGCTGCCTGGACAGTTCCCATTTTCTCTCCATACATTCCAGCATCAATCTTCAGCCTTTTGGTCCTGTTTCTCTGACAGACATTTATTGTAGAGCAGGGATTATGAAGGACTTACCTACCCTGTCTTGGCAGAGCTAGGCTGTCGACTTCCCTGCTACCAAGTATTGTTCTTTTTGGACAGCAGTCTGCCAGCAGTTGAAGCAAGGGGTTTTTTCATGCCCAGAGATAGGCTTGCCACTAATTCAACCATCTCACACTGGAGATTCTTTGATGCCTATCTTCTACATGGAGTAGAATAGGGGGTGCTGTCAGGAGCTGACATGTCTCAATATCAAAAAAAAATCTTAATTTAAGAGAACATCTTTGAATGCCATATTCTGTACATCTCTTGGGGTTTTTGAAGATGCCCTATCTATCTTTTGTATTTAGATAAGCAAATGTTGCTTGTCTCTTAACAACTTGATTTCTGAATAGCTTAGAGAATATCTATGATAGACTGTCATAGTAGCTAACAAAGTGACATGCTTGCATGGCTAGGAGTTTGTATTTCTTAACTATCCTAAACAGTTTTAGATGGTTGGTATCAAGAGGACAGAGCTTCACATTTCATTTTTAAGTATCTCTAGGTATGATACCATTAGGAAGCGTTACCTTTAATTTTGTATCAATATACAAAGATTTATTCCAATGTGGCTAAATATACTCTTAATTTTGTATCAATATACAAAGATCAATGCCTATGTAGCCCAATACAATCTTAATATTACGTCAATATACAAGGGTCAATACCATTGTGGCCAACTATAACCTTAATTTTGTGTCAATATACAAAGATCAATACCGACGTAGTCCAATAGAATCTTAATTTTGCACAATAAACAATGGTCAATACCACTTTAGCCAAGTATAATACTGATTTTTTTATCAATATACAAAGGTATAAGGTCATATTCAATAATCTGTCCCTTCTTCTTGGTCCTTCCCATACTATGTCTATGTCTCGTTTTTCTCAAGTCCGTGCACTCCTACATAGGAGAGAAAGAAGGATTCAGAAAAGGAAAAGAAGGAAGTCCCTGGGTCTAACCTCCAAAACCCATTTGACAAGACCATTTAACAGCTTGTAGTCTCTTCCCCTAAATAACAAAGTTTTCAGTTATCCTTCAAATAACCAAAAGGGGGGCAGAGAAACACCCTCCCCACCCTCTGGGCATGGGACGTTGCTCTCTTAAAATGACTTCCTGCTGATTTGGGTTTTAGTAAACCTGTTTGGGGCCCGAACCAGAATGGAAAATGGTTAAAAATGTTAATACAATCCTTTTATGTTCAGTCCTTCTGTGGTCAGCTGTTTAGATGTCTTAAGGAGTTTGTAGGCAGAAGCTGATCTTCCAGGCTTTACTGAAGTTCTGACTGGGGCAGTGTGTAGAGCTGAATGGTCTTAGCGATTTTGAGTTGTTGTGGTTGTAGACTTTTGATGGAAACATCTATTGAGGGAGTCTTTAAGGCTGAATCATCTGGGCCACTCGTCTTCTTTGGTTTCTGATTCTGTTTTCTGTTGAGGTTTCCATTGTCCAGAAAGAGGACAATATGATAGAGATGTAACCTGAAGCAACAAACAAATAAATTTATTATTTAAAAAAAAAGCAGGTAACAATTTTAAAACACTGTAAATAAAATAAAGGTTACAGCCGTTTACCTGGTTTTATAAACCTCCAAGTGTCGAAAAAACTTAGAGCTAATGTAAAATACATGAAAAATGTGGTGTTCACCCATGCCTTTAACTTCAGCAGAGACGGGAGGAGCACTATATTGTTAGTAGTCTTATAAATTCTAGAGTTACACAGAACAGGGTGGTGAGGGTGCACACCCTTAATCCCATCATTCAAGAAGAGTACACCTTTAATCCCAACACACTAGAGATAGAAACAGGAAGATCTCAGAGCTCAAGGTCAGCCTGATACAAAACAAAGTCTAAATAGAGAAAAACGTTGATCCAGGAGTGGTGGAACACTTCTTTAATCCCTTCAGATGGGAACCACAGGTCTTTGATCCTAATAATTAGAATGCAGAGACACACACATAGGATTTGGAAGGACCTAAGTTTAAAAGCTACTTACAAAAGGCCTACTCAATACAAACAAATTGTCCTTTGAGATCTCAAAATATATACACTAAAGCTTGTTTAGCTCCAAAATAACAAAATAATTTCTTCTTTAACCCAGATTGAAAGATAACACTTTATATATTGTCAAAAAAACCAAATTTGCTTCAGGAGAAATATTACCTAACCCCCCCCCAAAACAAAAAGGGTAATTGTCCCAGAGTTAGGATTAGGGCAGGGCTCTGTTCTTATCTTTCCAGGAGATTCAAAGCATCCATTCAAGGAACCCATAAATACAGTTTCATATCGCTTCTCATAGCTGCTTCACTTTGAAGGATTCCAGACAACACTTTGTGGAAGTTTGCTGCTTCCAAGAGTTATTGAAGATCAAGGCCTGAGTTGGGCTGCACCCAGGTCAGCCCATTTGGGGCTTCGAAAACTTGTGCTTATTCAGCTGTCCTGGTTAGTTGTGTTCCCACTTCTGCTGTTTGCTGTGTTCCTGTTGCTGACTGCATCTGTTCCTGTGTATCCTGCTTAGCTGGACTTCTGACTATTTGCCCCAAAGACCTGTGACTGAGGTAGTCTAATAGTATCTTTTCTTCTGTGCCTCTGATTGGCGGGTTATAAGGAGTTTATAGCTATTAATAAATAGTTTAAAAATTGGCTTTCACACATACTTGCATATGTATGAAATATATATATATATATATATGCACATAAGTTTGTATGTGTTCTGCATTTATTTAAATAGATACCATTTATATAATTTAGAAAAGTTTAATACAGCCAACCACCCAGATATCTAATTTTTAGTTTTCTTAGAAAAGATTCATTCAAGAGTTCAGACATGGGCATGCGTCAGTAACTCAGTAGTGAATACCACATGACTGCACTTTTAGAGAACTAGGATTCTATTCCCTGTATACACATGGCAACTCACAGTTCTCTGTAACACCAGTTGCAGAAAATATGGCACCTTCCTAGGCTTCCATGAGCACTGAGGCATGTGCTACACATACACATATGTAGGCAAAAACCTATAGACATAAAATAATTATAAATAATCAAAATTTTATCAAGGAATTAATAGTAATTTTTAATTAATCTTCTAATTTTTTGCTTTTACATAGCTAATTTAACATAAATGTTTTGTATTAGTTTTTGCCCTAATTTATAACCAATATGGAAGAACCATTAAGTGTTGATTACAAAATGAATGCTTGTGTCACAAGGAGGTTATACGTTATAGTCTTGGTGGCATTTGTTGAGGATTTTTTAAATAATTTGAGGTCTTAAAAGACATGAAGAGGAGAGAACTCCCCTCTACAAAGTAAGCATAAAAAGAGAAGCTTTTAATCTGTATGGAATAGAAAGAATATGCACCTAATGTGATCCTAGTTGTTCCCTAATTTTATACTCCCAGTGACCAATAATATGATATGAGCTAAATGGTTTTGGTTGTTGTTTAAACCACTGAATGTTTATTATACATTTTTAGCAGCTTGAATAAAAACAGGCACTAAATACTTTGGCATTTAGAGTAAAGAACTATCAAAGAAGTTAAAATGATATTACAATCTAAAGAAAAATAATTCACAATAAACATTGAGATTGGCAATGAAAAAAAACTACTATAATCTAACTAGAAGTTCTTACATGTAATTTTTGAGGAATATTTGTGAATACAATATAGAAAATACTATTATTATCTCAATAGTATTACAAAAATAGAAATAGAAATAGACCAGTAATCACTCTTTGAAGATTAAAGGAAATACATGATTTGTACATGTATTTTTGTGTATGAGTGTATACTATAGCATTCATGTTCAAGTCAGAGGACAACTTGTATGAGTCAGTTCTCTGCTCCCACCATGACCATCCTAAAGATCATCAGGCTTGATTAACACTGTCTTTATCCATTGAGTCATCTTGCCTGCCATTGCCTTAAAATTATCAGTAGCTGAATTGCAATAGCAAAAAAACTATTACAGAGTGGTAAGAGAGGGAAAGAGGAAGAAAAGGAGTGAGAGTTCAGTTATAGGGAGATAGGGGACAGATGATGAATGGGCTTGAAAGATGGGAAACTGAGGGGGAGCTCATCTCTGAGACATGCTGGAGACCAACGACAAGGTATGCCCTGGGAGGAGATGCAGATAATTCTAGTTGATACTCCTACCAGCCGGAGATATGGAGACTAAAGAGTCCTCCCACTAGCTAGTTAGAACTTCTAGAGGAGGGAGGGGGATAACCGACCAACCCACAAAACTTTCAACCTAAAATTTAACCTGTATACAAGATGTGTAGGAATAAAGATATAGCTGACATTGAAGGAATGCCCAACCAATGATGGGTCCAAACGTAGACCTACCCCAAGGGACAGAGCTAACCCATATCACTATTAATAACACTCTGCTATGATTACAGAAAGGAACATCACATAACTGTCCTCTGAGGACCTCCGTGCAACTGATCCAAACAGAAGCTGAAATTTAGTGCTAAACATTAGAGAGAATGTAGACGATCTTGTGGAAGAATTGTGGGGGGGGATGATAGAAAGGCCTAGAGAAGACAAAAATTCCGCAAGAAGACCAACAGAGTCAATTAACATAAGTCTGTGAAGACTCACAGAGTTTGAACCACCATTTAAAGGGCATACATGAACTGGACATGGGCCCTTTACATATATGTAACTGATAAGCAGGTTCGTCATCATGTGGGCCCCTAGCAAGTGGAACAGGTGGTATGTCTGGCATGGGCTATAAGGCCTGCTTTTTTTTTTTTTTTTTTTAATCATTTCCCCTCAGTCGGGCTGTGGTTCCTGACTTCAATAGAAGAGGAAACCCTGTTGCTATTCGACATGCTGTGGTGGAACAATATGGTGGAGAGAGAAGGGGCTCCCCTTTTCTGTGGAAAAGGAAAGAGGGAATGGGAATGTAGGGCAGAGGGCAGGACCCAAAGAGGGGAAGGAAGTGGCTATGATTGGAATATAAAATGAAAAATAAAATAAAATAATATTTTTTTGAGTATGAAATAATAAATTTGTCAAAGTGTCTCCATTCTCTACAGAGGTTCTGGAAGTCAATTATACAGTTAAATATCTTTATTCATTTTTAATGTACACTTTTACATTATAAGGTATTATATCTTTAATTTAGTCACTTGCTTTTAACCTTTGATTTCCAGTGCTCTTCAGTTGAAGAGTCACAGCAGCATCAGATAACAACATGAAAAGATTTTGCTCAGGCAGCAATGAGAGCTTCATGGTAATGAAAGAGATAATTGTGGTTCCCTGCCTTTGCTATAATTGAAAATCAAATATACAGCATTTTCCATTTAACTTTATTGCCTGACTTCAAACTACTATATAGGAAGGAAAATAACACTAGAGTAATCTCTCTGATGTGGCTTTCCTGTCTGTACAACAGTTTGAAAACCAGTATTAAAGTTAAGCAGAACAGGCAATTAGATTTATTCAATTAAAGCTGTGTGAAAGAAGCATAATTATCAGTTCTATTATTTGGAATGTGCTGATTTCCGAATATTTGCTTGGTAACCTGGCTATTCAATAAGAAGAGTTCTTCCTTCATATTGAAAAATAGATAATAATCATTTGATATAGGAATGTAGTATTTTAATTTATTCTGACTTCTAGGGAAAACTTTGCCATATTACAATGTCTAAAATAGCTTGATTTGAACTAGAGAGATGGCTCAGTAGTTAAGAGCACTTCCTTTTTTTTGAAGACTTCTGACTTCACTTCTCAGCATATTCAAGGGGGCTGATAACCACTAATAACTGCAGCTACAAGGGATCTAATTGAGTCTTTTCATCTTTTTGGGTATAAGACACACCCGTGGTCCACATAAATACATTTAAGTCAACACTAATATACACAAAATAAAATGTATTTTAAAAGTTGATGGATTAATGAGTCATGATGACTAATGAACATTTCATCTGTCATAAATATTGAGCAAATTTTATCAAGTGGAATATTTGTGTTGAAGTGACTTTAAAACATTGGTTACATTATTTCAGGGGCTACTCATGATATAATCCACTGCAAAGGACATCATGCAGAAAATGGCTAGTTAAATTATTTAGCAACATTTATATTAATTTAATTGTTATGGCCGTTGTTAATTCTTAACCCATATTATAATTAAGCACAAAGACACCACATGGATTTTAACAAGCTTTGGCCTGGATTGAGCAATCTTGGCTAGGTTAGCCATCTAAACTAGCCCTTAATTCTATTCCCTAAATATGACCCCATATGGTATACAGAGGTCCCCTTGGACTGCTATTCTCCATGCTATGCCAATGTTCCACCCCTTGTGAAATGATCATCTTTCATCTACCAGATTGTGTGTCTCCTTCTTGCTCTTGGCTTCTTCTTCTTGGAGGCTTCTTCTACTTCTCCTTCTCTGCTCCAGAAGCCTACACCTTAGTCCCGCCTACCTCTGTCTTTGCCTAATCTCAGGCCTCAGCATTTGTTCAAACAATCAGAGATAATGATTAAAAAACAAAGTAACAGACAGTAAGCAGAACTGATTAATTAACATTTAGAATGCATAACATCACCCCATCACCATAGTATGTGCTGTTAATATTAATTTTAGTAATACATTTCATAATGCCCTCAAAATTTATCATGCCTTATATGCAAATAACAATAAGTGATACTCTCTGAATTTGAAATTCCCATAGCTTCTTCCTAGACCTATAAGCTATTAGCCTCTTAGCTCATGGCTTGTCATTGAAATATATAAAAGTTGTTTGAAAAAAGTATATACACAGTTAGATATCTGTGTTTATCTAATGCAATGCAAAAGCAGGAATTTGCTCCTCCATTGGTACCAGTGTTTTAAAAATCTGACAAAAATGTATTAAATATGAATTTTAATATTTTATATTCTATAAATTATGGCAGCATGCACAAGGCTTGTAAAGGTTCAAGTCAGACAAAATTCAAGCACTATAAAGTGGAAGTAGATGCAAAGTTTCATCTCTTACCACAAACTCATTTGCATTTGTTACCTGGTGGTAGAGAGAAATCAGCTTTCTCCAGTTGAGTGTCTATGGGTATATGAACCATGTTTCCTGACAGACCTCATCCTGGGAAGCAGATGTCCAATAAACACACACACACACACACACACACACACACACACACACACACACTAAATAAATAAACAAAAGCTAAGGATGGTTCAAAATACGAAAGTCTATCAACGTAATTCACCATATAAACAAGATGAAAGAAAAAACCACATGATAATCTCGCTAGATGCAGAAAAATCATTTGACAAAATCCAACACCACTTCATTCTAAAAGTTCTGCAGAGAATGGGCATACAAGGACCGTACTTAGAAATAATAAAGGCAATATACAGCAAGCCAGTGGAAAACATAAAATTAAATGGAGAGAAATTTGAAGCATTTCCTGTAAACTCAGGGACAAGACAAGGATGCCCACTTTCACCATATCTCTTCAATATAGTACTTGAAGTTCTTGCTAGAGCAATAAGACAACTAAAAGAGATCAAGGGGTTACAAATTAGAAACAAAGAAGTCAAATTATCCCTATTTGCAGACAATATGATAGTATACATAGCAACCCCAAAAATTCCACCAGAGAACTCTTACAGCTGATAAACACCTTGAGCAAGGTGGCTGGATACAAAATTAACTCAAAAAAATCAGAAGCCCTTCTATATACAACAAACAAATGGGCTGAGAAAGAAATAAGGGAAACAACCCCCTTCATAATAGCCACAAACAATATAACATAACAGGGGATAACTCTAACCATAAAGTAAAGGACCCATACAACAAGAACTTCAAGCCCTTGAAGAAAGAAATGGAAGAGGCCTTTAGAAGATGGAAAGATCTCCCATGATCATGGATAGGTAGGATCAACATAATAAAAATGGCCATCCTACCAAAAGCAATATATAAATTCAATGCAATTCCTATCAAAATACCAACACAATTCTTTATAGACCTGGAAAGAGCTATTCTCAATTTCATATGGAACAACAAAAAAAACAGAATAGCTAAATCAATCCTGTACAATAAAAAAAAACCAAACAAACAAACAAACAAACAAACAAAAACATCTGGAAGTATCACCATTCCAGATTTCAAGATGTACTACAGACCAATAATAGTAAAAACAGCATGGTATTGGTATAGAAACAGACAAGTAGATCAATGGAATTGAATTGAAGACCCAGAAATAGACCCACACACCTATGGGCAACTAATCTTTGACAAAGAAGCCAGAACCTCACAATGGAAGAAGGACAGCATCTTCAACAAATGGTGCTGGTCCAACTGGATGTCCACTTGCAAAAGAATGGTATTAGACCCATACTTATCACCTTGTACAAAACTTAATTCCAAGTGGATCAAAGACCTTAAAATAAGGCCAGTCACACTAAATCTACTAGAAGAAAAAGTGGGAAAACCCCTCAAACTCATTGGGAGAGGTGACAGTTTCCAGAACAGAACACCAACAGCTCAGGACCTGAGACCAACAATCAATAAATGGGACCTCATGAAACTGAAAAGCTTCTGTAAGGCAAAAGACACTGTCATTTGATCAAAATGGCAGCCTACAGACTAGGAGAAAATCTTCACCAACCCCACATCTGACAGAGGGCTAATATCCAAAATCTACAAAGAACTCAAGAAATTAAATGCCAAGAAACCAAATAATCCAATCAAAAAATGGGTGACAGAGCTAAATAGAGAATTCACAAAGGAGGAATCCCTAATGGCTGAGAAACACTTGAAGAAATGCTCAACATCCTTAATCATCAGAGAAATGCAACCAAGACAACTCTGAGATTCCATCTCACACCTGTCAGCACATGCTGGCGAGGGTGTGGAGAAAGGGGAACCCTCCTCCATTGCTGGTGGGAGTGCAGGCTTGTGCAACCACTATGGAGGTCAGTATGGCGATATCTTACAACACTTGGAATAGCTTTGCCTCAGGACCCAGCCATACCACTTCTGGGTATACATCCAAATGACTCCTCATGGAATCATAAGGAAGTCTCCTCATCTATGTTCATAGCAGCCTTATTTTTAATAGCTAGAAATTGGAAACAACCCAGATGTCCCTCAACTGAAGAATGGATTAAAAAACTTTGGTACATCTACACAATGAAATATTACTCAGCTATCAGGAACAATGAAATTATGGATGGAACTAGAGAAGCTCATCCTGAGTGAGCTAACACAGACTCAGAAGGATGCACATGGCATCTGATCACTTATAGTAGGATTTTAGCCATATAGTACAGGATATCTGTGCTACAACCAACACACCAAAGGGAACATGGACATAGACTTTTTTTGTTTGTTTGTTGGTCTGTTTTTTTAGTTTTCCCTCCCTAGCAATGAGACACTTTTCACTGGTTGTACTGCCTTGTAGGCCCCCAGTGTATGAAGAGGCTCTTGGCCCTCATATGACTTCTGAACTGGGGTGAGGGACTGTTATGTAGGGACACTCCTCTCCAGAGGAGCAAGATGGAAGGGTTAGGGGGTAGAGGATGGGAGGGCAGAGCTGGGAAGTGGGGAAAGAGGACAATATGATGCAGATGTAACCTGAAGCAACAAATAAGTAAATTTATTAACAAAAATAAACAAATAAACAAACAAACAAAACCTACATATTTTTGAATGGGCCTTTTGCTTTGTCAAAATGATGGATAGTATTTTCTGATTCAATCTCTTAATCTGAATATGTTTAGTGTATATTTGTTATAATTGTAATAAATTACAATTAAGGGTTATTATTGAATATTGTGTATTAATTTTTCCATTCTATTAGGCCTTTTTTGATTCAGTGTTCTAGTATTGTTTATTTTTTCCTGTGCCTTCTTATTCATGTTTATTCTTATGTGTATACTTAAATATTCTTTCTATATAGTGTACTTATAGATCAAAATTTATTTTTTTCCATGAATTTTTCTTTCTCCCTTATTATCACTAATTGTCATACTTACTGACATATGTGATTTTTCATAGCTTGTAGACTATTGATCCAATACTTTGTGGCTTTCATATTATTCATTGAAAATTACTTGTAATTGTTATGAGCATGTGCTTCTAAGTGAGTTGATCTTTCTCTGTTGTTGCTTTGTAGGATAAATAATAAATAAATACATAAACCAGAAAACTGTGCATTTGAAAACAAAGGGAAATGGTTCCAAAAAGCTGGACCAGCAGTTATGTTCGTCAGTATCTCATCGTGTAACTTACAACTTCCAATCATTTTATGTCCAGCAGGTCTGATGCCCTGTCTTGTTTCTCAGATCCCTATACACATTCTCACCAGGAGACACACATACCCAAGAAATGAATCTTAAATAATAAGTGAATATTATTTTTACAAGTTTATGCAAGTTTTCTAATGAACTTAATTTAACATCAATCTCCAGATAATAGAAAAGAATTATATGAACTCTAACATAAATGGCTGAAACTACTCCAAATTTGTTGAAAATGTAACTTCATACACTCTAAAGTGAATGGAACTAAGTAAAAGGGCCATTGAAGAAAGCTCACACCATCAAGAATAGCTAGAAAGAACACATATCTTAGAAGCAATAATGGAAAAATAATACATGGGGCACTCAAAGTAATAAATCAGAAAGCAATAATAAACTTTTGTTGAAAACAATAGAAATGCAAAACAATCTTAAAAATCTGAGCATATTTTTCTTTCTCTCAATTCTCAAACAAGTATAGAAGTTCCTAAACTGATCTTCAACTTTGATAATCAATATGAAACTTCTAAACAACCTACTGAATAACTGTAAGTACCACAATTAGGAATTACTATATTCCTAAAGATAAAGAATAAAGAGATAATATAATAGCCAGAAATATTCCCTCATGGGACTGTCCTAACTTCCTGTCATCAAGATGTAACAATATGTTCAAAGGACTGCTGGCGTGGAAGAAATTAATTAATGTGCACTTGGGATGATTCTGGAACACTTCAATTTATTATGAGGCTTATGTTACCCTTCAGAGATAAGCTGCTACTCCAAGACAAAGCCCCCAACTTAGAGTACTTAAGGAAGATATCATTATCATCAGTTTCATCAGTGGTTCAAATGTCTGCTTGAAACAGGTAAGGGCAAAATAGGACCAATTTGGGGGCAAATTTATAATTAAATTGTAAAAATCTATTAGTTTTACACATTTTTATCATATGATATATTTTGATTATGGTTAGGATGTTACCAAGTGGATTTCCTGGCTCCTGTAAAATGTACTAGAGGCAACATCTCCTTTCTCTTCCTAACACAACTGTACAGAAAGTTGATAAAAGGTTCCCAAAATGTGCAAATCTCTAAGCCAACATTAATAGTATACAACTACTTCATTCCATTTATTCCCAAATTTAAATTTATTTTCCTTCCTAAAGTAAACTTTATTACCCATAGCACACTACAACACCCAGCTGAAAATGTGTTTATTGTCCCTATTTTTAAGGAAAAAAGCTAGTGTCAGTCCAGTTTCAAAAACTAGATTGCATAGTGACATTTGCTGCTTTCCTACTTCTGTTTCAATCTCAGTTAAAAAGGGTGGAAAGTCAGTCCCTTCAAGTACGGAATACATACATGAAATGCAGTTGACTGGTGAGTGTTGGTAAATCCTCTTTGCTGCAGCCAATCATATGGTTCAGTCTTTCTTTTTTTTTGTTTGTTTGTTTTGTTTTTGTTTTTGTTTTTTACTTATTCACGGAAAGGCTCTTCCTGCATTTTGCACCTAAAAGATTATCTAACCTAAGTTTCCACATCCACATTCTTTTCTGTGGGAGTTTCCTATTAGCTCAATATCTTCCTTTCCAAGGCAAAGGCTGTTCTTTCTAGCCATTATCTGCTGAAATGTCAGTGTCTTTTTGTACAAGAAGTCTTTAATTTATACATTGGGTGTATAAATTGATCAGTCCAGAGGGTCCAGAGTAGGACTATCTGCCAGAGCTTGTGGTTTATGTCCAGGCCTGTTGCTTCTTAGGGAGATAATATGTGCTTTGGTGACCTGCTTTGTTCCCACTTTATGAACCCAAATCTAGATGATCTGAAGGGAAATGGACTGGGATGAAAAAGTCAGTTGTGGCCTGGAACTGGAAGAAAAGTTAGAATTTTAAAAAGCCACACTGATACCAGTATGGTACAGCCAAGTTGAGAAGTTAGGAAGAACCTACAGAGAGGAGAATTTTTGTTACAGTAACTTTCAAGACATTGAAACTGTTAGGATGGTTTTAAGTAGTCACCCTTTGGCCTTTTTAGAAAGAATCAAGGATTTGACTTTCAGTGTGTGCCTTATTAGGTGTAAACATGCACAATTTTGGGAAACAGCAGTCTTTATGTAAAACTGTTTGATTAATGGTTTCCTGAACTTTAAAACTCTCCTCCCTCCTTGATTGTGTTTAGTGGTTTTAATTTTTTCCTTTTTTTTATTTATTCAAGTTACATCTCAATCGCAGTCGCCTCCCTATTCCCCCTCCAGTCCCTCCCTCCCACCCTCAACCCCCATCCTCTTCCCTTTTTTTTTTCTTTTAAGTTTAAGGTATATCTTATTTCCCCCTGCAGTTTCCCCTTTCAGTCCAACAAATGGCTCTTTCTCTTATAAAAATAAATAAAATACAGTACAATAGAGTTAATTAGGCCACAGTTATGAGGGTTATATGGCTGAAAGTACATTCCCAATGACCAGTCCATATGTATTTGGTACCTGACTTTAACATTCTACACTCTAACCATCTCCATGAGTTTAAAGGTCTATATCTGACTCAACATTCATACTAACTTGCAACACAATTTTAAAAGTATCTTCTTAGATCTATAACACACTCTTGACTCCTAAACATCTCAAAATTTAATTATGAGACTCTAGCTATCTGTTCTTCAACCACCTCAGAGACCTGAGAGGGATAAATATATCTGATTTTATAGGAAGTACAGGGCCTGCAGCTTCCCAAACTAAGAAATGACATACCAGTGGCTGCCTAGACAGTTCCCATTTTCTCTCCATACATTACAGCATCGATCTTCAGTCATTTGGCCCCGTTTCTCTGACAGACATTGATTTCAGAGCAGGGGTTATGAAGGACTTACTTACCCTGTCTTGGCAGAGCTAGGCTGTCGACTTACCTGCTTCCAGGTTTTGTCCTTTTTGGACAGCATTCTGTCTACAGTTGGAGCAAGGGGCTTTTCCTACCAAGAAATAGGCTTGTGACTAATTCAATCATCTCCCACTGGAGATTCTTCGATGCTCATCTTCTACTTGGAGGAGAATAGGGGGTGCTGTCAGGAGTTGCTATGTCTTGATATAAAAAAATCTAAAGTTACGAAAACATCTTTGAATGCCTTATTCTGCAGATCTCTTGAGATTTTTGAAGAGGCCCTATCTATCTCTTATATTAGGGTAAGCAGATGTTGCTTGTCTCTTAGCAGGTTTATTTCTGATTAGCTCAGCAAGTAACTATAATAGGCTGTCATAGTACCTAACAGAGTGATCGGCTTGGATAACCATTAGTTTGCATTTCTTAATTATCCTAAACAGTTTATGACAATTAGTGGTAAAAGGCCGAAACATCACATTTCCTTTTTATTTCTTTACCTCCTATCCCTTCCATCCCATCTCTCTGGGGTGGGGTGTCCTTATATAACAGTCCCTCATCTCAGTTGAGAGGTCGTATGAGGGCCAAGATCCTCTTCATTCATTGGGGATCTACGAAACAGTACCATAAGTGAAAAGTGTCTCGTTGCCCGGGAGAGAGAACTACTAAACAAACAAACCAATAACCATACAATAGAGAAAAGGCTAAAAAATAGAAAAAATATCTCATATATAAAAAATAAATAAATAATAAAAATTAAAAATAAGAAGTCTATGTCCAAGTTCCCTTTGGTGTGTTAGTTGTAGTATCAATACCTTCTACTATATAGCTAAAATCCTACTATAAGTGAATAAATGCCTTATGTGTCCTTCTGAGTCTGGGTTAGTTCACTCAGGATGAGCTTTTCTAGTTCCATCCATTTGGCTGCAAATTGCATAATTTCATTTTTCCTGATAGATGAATAATATTCCATTGTGTAGATGTACCACAGTTTTTTAACCCATTCTTCGGTTGAGGGACATCTCGGTTGTTTCCAGTTTCTAGCTATTACAAATAAGGCTGCTATAAACATAGATGAGGAAACTTCCTTATGATTCCGTGAAGAGGCATTTGGGTGTACACCCAGAGGTGGTATGGCTGGGTCCTGAGGCAGAGTTTTCTAAGATATCGCCAGACTAACCTCCAAAGTGGTTGCACAAGCCTGCATTCCCACCAGCAATGGAGTAGGGTACCCCTTTCTCCACACGCTCGCCAGCATGTGCTGTCATTTGAGTTTTTGATCTTAGCCATTCTGACAGGTGTGAGATGGAATCTCAGAGTCCTCTTGAGTTGCATTTCTCTGATGATTAAGGATATTGAGCATTTCTTCAAGTGTCTCTCAGCTATTAGGGATTCATCCTTTATGAATTCTCTATTTAGCTCTGTCCCCCATTTTTTTGATTGGATTATTTGGTTTCTTGGCATTTAATTTCTTGAGTTCTTTGTAGATTTTGGATATTAGCCCCTCTGTCAGATGTGGGGTTGGTGAAGATTTTCTCCAAGTCTGTTGGCTGCTGTTTTGTTCGAATGACAGTGTCCTTTGCCTTACAGAAGCTTTTCAGTTTCATGAGGTCCCCTTTTTTGATTGTTGGTCTCAGGTCCTGAGCTGTTGGTGTTCTGTTCAGGAAGTTGTCGCCAGTGCCAATTATTTCGAGGGTTTCTCCCACTTTTTCTTCTAGTAGATTTAGTGTGACCGGCCTTATGTTAAGGTCTTTGATCCACTTGGACTTAAGTGGTTCAGCCTTTCTATGCACTGATTTTCTGAAACATATATCCAGCCCTTACATTATCTAATGACACACATGCCTGTCAAACTATCCTTATCTACAATAATGACATGAAACTTCTCTGCTGACATAATGGAGACCTTTAACATGTGAACTTCTCAATGGATTAGGAGCATTCCACATAGTTTTACATTGGTCATCAGCAGAATGGGGAAGTATACCAGAAGTCTGTCTTTCTTCTACTCACACTTCTTTCTGGTGGTGTTTTACTTTTGATGTGTTCTTCACATTGAGTGGGTTTCAATGTCCTGAGACCATAATACCTGTCCATTTTCTCTCATGAATATGCAAAGTACCAAGTGGGAACTCATCTTCCAAGTTAAAAGTGTTGTCTCAAGTGGGAAACATAATTTCTGTAACTACTAAAGTATAAAATCAAGTAATACCCTGAGCTTCTGACAGAACAGAGAAATATTTTGGGAAAAAATCACTTGAAAATAATAATAAAATATATCACTGAGTTTTCTGTCAGTTTTTCCAAATAATGATGTGTTGAGAGAAATGGAAAAAGCAGTACCAACTTGGTCAGGGCATGTGATATGTCCTGAAGCATGTCATCAAAACAGCAAAGGAATACAAAAAATGGAGCATCATAACTTTTCATGAGCTAATTCCATCTGGGTAAACAGAACTATGAAATGAACAATACAGTCCATGGGTATAAGCTATTGCTTTACATCTTTCACTGCAAAGTTACTTTTCTTATAGGTAGTGGATTTATATGAGGTATGATAATAAATAACAAGGTGCCCCACATACGACCACTGAATAGAATGTAAAAGGTTCCTAATAAATGAAAGAGGCTCGAGTGTGCAGTTTGCCAATTTAAGCTGAGAGCCTTGAAGATCCTCAATTTGTTCTTTTCACCACTGCTGAAATATTAGGACTCTTGAGGAGTGGTAACTACCCCCCACATTTTTGAATAAGGGCCGACTTGATTTTGAATATAGACTCTCATTTTCATTCTGTGAATGAAGACTGACTGCGTCCCCGAAAAATCATTTTGTCTCTATTTTAGGACAAATACCTTAGTTATGTATTCACATACATAAATTAACAGATTTTATTAACAGATTAGTTCTAATTTCATCTACAATGACAATTTTATGTTTCTTCTTTGAAACTTTTTTTTTGTAATTTATAATCCAGTGTTACTCTTGTGCTTGAACTTTACAAATACATCTATTTTAACTACTGATGATACCTATTATAATCATTCATCCATATTTGTTAGAATGACTGACATGGTGATGTGCCCAACTTCCATAAGGCTTTTTTTTAACAAGTGACAAATAGCAAATAGTCAGATTACGTTCTATAGAAATTAGTGTCTTAAAATTTCAAAAAACACAGTTTTTTCTATAATTTTCAGAAAAGTGTTTACATGGTTGCAAGTAGCCATTGTTCAAATCTTTCTCTTCCTCTGAATTGCTAATAAGTACACAAGGCTATGACACATGCTGGATTTGCTCACATTTATACTCAGAACACCAAAACAATGCATGGAAGAAACCTTCCTATAATGTTTATTATATGTAGTGTATATCTGTATACACATCTATAAATAATATTTATTGTTACAGATGTCACAATTAACTGACTATAATGATAGTCACAATTCAATTTCAAACCAAGAAATATCAAGAAAGTACTTTATTTTATTATAAATTCAGTGCATTGTATATGAATTGTTTGCTCTAGATAAACAAAGGTGGACACTCCACAGTTTCTACATCATTTGCTCAAAACTAGATCTTTTGAGAAAGAACATCAGGATGTTAAATAAAATAAATAGGAAGATAGAAGAATTCATATTGCAAAGGAAAATAAAATGAGATTTTTATGGAGTCAATGAATACTAATAGACTGTGTAGAATAACAACAGTGTAATAGCCAATTAATTATTCACATAGTGTGTTTATGAGATACCATTCAAGAAGAGTTATGGGTTACTAATGATATGAACACAATAACTTAGGAAAACTGCTGCCAAATAAAGCACTCAGTAATTGCACTAGTGAGACTAAAGGAGCTTGGGAGGAATTGAGTTTCTTGATATCATTGACCCTTGTGTTTCTGCGTTATTACTTCAGAGTTGAATGATTGAAGAAATGTTGGTAATGCCTGGATGCCTTTACCTTTTTTACAGTTCCTTTACGTCTCTTGTCCACTATGAAGGGAAACTTCTACTTTATTTGTTTTTCTTTCATTTCCTTCCTTATTTTCCTTCTACAGATATAGCCCTTTTTATTGTCTTTTAAAATTTGACACCAGGAGTTCTTGTTTTCTTTTTAAATTATTGAAAGTTGAAACAAAGCAAATAAATTGCTTTTATTTTCATGCATATGGGTATTCTACCTATATGTATGTCTGGGTGTTGAATATGTGACTTATGTGTATGGAGGCAAGAAGAGGGAATTGTATACCCTGAAACTGAGGACTGTTTTAAATGACTACATGGGTGCTTGAAATTATAACTGAGTCCTATGAAAGAGCAGGCAGTACTTGTAACTGCTGGGCCAACTCTTAAGCCCTAATAAATTATGTTTTTAATAATATAGATTTGATATCATATTTCAAGGTTACATTTTTAAAAACAAAGAAGTGAATAACATTTAGATAATTGGAATATAGATTAAAATATGTAAATTATTTTTCATTTATATATGCTGGTGAATTGGAATTGATGGTGATATAAGGGTATAGAATATGTAAACCATTTTGAGCAGCTCTTTATAAACTAGAGACAAATATTAAAATAATGGAAAGCATGTCAAATAATTTTCTGTGCTACTATTTAAAATGCACATATATTGAAATTTAAGAAAATGATGTTATTTAAATTAATCTGAAGTTAAATGGTCAGAGAAGCATGTAGTAAGATATTATCTAAATCTAGAGTCACCTGTTTCTCCATAGTACTGATCATATCCCTAGAATAAAGCAACGGGGCATTCTTCCCCATACCAGAGAAGATGGGGTGCATTTTAAAACAGTGTGAGGAAAGGGAAAATATCTGTAGATATTATTTGTATTTCCATACTTGTTTCACTCTCTTAGAATATTAGAAATAATAACATACATGCATTCTTTCTATCTCTGTTTCACACTGTCCATGTCTTCTTGTTTCTTTCTCTCTCACCAATAGAAGTCTGTAGTAAAATAATCAACTTTATATTTAAAAGATTATGTTCTAATAGCACTTTTAAGAGATGAAAACATAACAGAAGATATTTAGTTCATAAAAACAGAATGATAAAATAAACTAATATTCTTTATTTTTTATTAATTACATTTATTTATTACTTCGTTACATCTCCCTCACAACCCCCTTCCCTCCACTCTTCTCAGTCCCACCCCTTGCCCCCTAGCCCATCTCCCACCTATCCTATTCCTCTGGTGTGGTGTTCCCCCACCTCTCAGTCCCCCTCAATCCATCAGTCATATGAAGGCTAAGAGCTTTCTCTTACACTGGGGCCTACATGGCAGCTCCAGTAGGGCAAAGTGTCCCACCAACAGGTATCAAATGCCATTTTCCTATTTCTTTCAATCTGTTGGTTGTAGGGTAGTTATCCTGTACTTTATAGCTAAAATCCACTTATAAATGAATAGATGCCATGTTTATCTTTCTTAGTCTGGGTTAGCTCACACAGGATGAGTTTCCTAGTTCCATCCATTTGGCTGCAAATTGCATGATTTTCTTGTTTCTTATAGATGAGTAGTATTTCATTGTGTAAATGTACCACAGTTTTATTTTATCCATTCTTCAGTTGAGGGACATCTGGATTGTTTCCAGTTTCTACCTATTATAATAAAGCTGCTATGAACATAGTTGAGGAGATGTCCTTGGGGTTTGGTGAAGAATCTTCTAGATGTATTTTGAAGAGTGATATGACTGGTTCTTGAGGTAGAGCTATTCAAAGTTTTCTAAGATATCACCAAAATGATTTAATTATGGTTTAGTCTTACCTTCTCCCATATTGGAGAAAGTTATGTCCATTACTTTTATTATTAGACATTTAATTTCTTTATATTTAGTTTATACATTTATTTTTTAAATTTATTTTTTATTTCTTCAAGTTACATCTCAATCGCAATCCTGTTACATTTCTTAATTCCTTTGAGACAGAAATGACTTATAATTCAAGGATATAACTGAATTGATGTGATGGCTCAGCACTTAAAAGTGTTTCTTTTGTTGTTCTTGTAGAGGATCTGGGCTTGGACCCAGCACCTGCATTGGGCATCTCACAACTGGCTGAAGCTCCAGCTCAAGGATATATGACACTGTCTTCTGTTTTCCCTATAAACATGGGTCTTGTTTACAGATCCAATCTGTAAGTCTGTGTCTTTTTATTGGTGAGTTGAGTCCGTTGAAGTTGATGGATATTAGTGACCAGGGACCAGGGGTTATTTCCCATTATTTTGGTATAGGTGGTCATCCTGTGTTTCTTTTGGTTTAGTTGCTGTGGAGTTTTCTATTTCCTCTGTTTTCTTGGGTGTCGTTATCTTCTCTGGGTTGGAATTTTCCTTTTAGGATCTTCTGTAGGGCTGGGTTTGTGGGTAGATATTGTTTAAATTTGATTTTGCCATGGAATATCTTGTTTTCTCCATCAATGTTGATAGAGAGTTATGCTGGGTAAAGTAGTCTGGCTGGGCACCTATGTTCTCCCAGGGCTTGTAGGACATCTGTGCAGGCCCTTCTAGCTTTTAAAGTTTCTGAGGAGAAGTCAGGTGTAATTCTGATGGGTTTGCCATTATATGTGACTTGACCTTTTTCTCTTACAGTTTTAATATTCTTTTTTTGTTCTCTATATTTGGAGTTTCAGTTATTATGTGGCCAGAGGAGTTTCTTTTCTGATCTAATCCATTTGGTATTCTGTAAGCCTCTTGGAGTTTTATTGGCATCTCCCTCTTTTGGTTTGGGAAGTTTTCTTCTATAATTTTATTGAAGATATTTCCTGGACCTTGGAGTTGGAAGTCTTCTCTTTCCTCTATGCCTATAATTCTTAGGTTCCGTCTGTTCATTGAGTCCTTGCAATGCTTTGTTTTTTGCATTGACATTTTTATTTCATCATTATACTTGATACATATTCAGTTATATTGATTTTAAAATTTGTCATTCTAAGAGGCATCATATTTGTAGACATTAATGTTTCCAAACTCATTTTCCAAATCTTTGCCTTAAATTAAAGTGAAAATATTTTTATCTGAGTCTTTTGTTATGTCAATTATCATATGTAATTTTTATTTTACTTTCACTAATAGTCTTACTTTTGATTCTGCTTTATTAGTTTTAACATATCTGCTTATGAAAGAAGGTATTGTGCACTTCATTATCATTATTTGGAAAGTATATATTTTTGGTTGCATGCTATCTTTGTGTGAACTTAATTTTCCTTGAGAAAATGAGCAATTCCATATGTGCAGGATATAGGATATAACTTGTTTTTTTATTCTTTTAGTTACCTTTCAAGGCATGAATACATAGCCAGTAGAATTCTTTAACATGACAACAGTCATAAAATTCTGTGATTTAAAGAATTTACAGCTACTCAAATTATTGAATTAGTGTTTTTCAATATTATGATGTGAAAGACAAGATTATATTCACAGGTAAGGTTGAAATGACATACACAAAACAGTTTTTTGAAGTACAAAGTATGTATTATACATGCAAGGATAATATGCTAAAATAGATTAATAACAGACTTTACATTTTGCTAAGTTCTAAGTGTTGTCTTTTATATGTTCTTCCTTTTAAGCAACCTTCAATAAATACCATCAGTTTTTTGCTCAAATTGAACTTTCATTTAGCCTTGTTTGAAACAGATATTCTGCATATAGCTCAAGGAGTCTTTGTACTCAGTGTATAGTCAAGGATGGCTCTGAACTCCTGATTGTCACACCTCCATATTCCTTGTTCAGGGATTATAAGTGTGTAGCACCAAGCCCAGCAGAATTTGGCCTATTTATTTTACAGTCAAACATGTTCTCTCTTCTTTTAAAATATTTTCTATTATATTTAAGGTTCTACCTAGTTGTGGTGGAAGTTTGAATTTCTTTAGAAACACAGTTGTGTTGAATGAATATGTTTTTTGTTTTGGTCTCAAGAATAGGATATGGAGGTTCTTTGTACACCACTGAAATACAGAATCATAAAAGAGGAATAGAAAACATCCTGATGGAAGAGCTCATGATGTTTTGCCAGCCAGAAAATTGTCATGTGTGGGAACGTATTTACATCCTTTGATGGACAGAATACTTGGAGAGGTCATGATCTTGGTCAACAGGAAGTACCTTGTGCAGAGGGCATGAAGTTGGCCGATTGGAAGGTGTCTTTGTACAGGAATAAAAAGAGGTCCCAGAAACTGTGGGGTTAGGGGGTCAGTGAGGGGCTTTTTGCTTGGCATCGTTTCTCATTATGTTTTCACTCTGAATGATTGTCAAAAACATTTTGTCAAAGTTTACTGCTGCTGAGACTTTCTAAAGATAGAGGCTTGGGTTGGGGTGGCCCCAAATGCAAAAACAACAACTTCTTCTTCTTCTTCTTCTTCTTCTTCTTCTTCTTCTCCTCCTCCTCCTCCTCCTCCTCCTCCTCCTCCTCCTCTTCCTCCTCCTCCTGCTCCTCCTCCTTCTTCGTCAGTTGTCCTTGTTGGTGTTCCTGGTAAGCTGTGTTTCCATTTGTGCTTCTTGCTGTTTTCCTGTGGCTGATTGGTTCTGTTCCTGTGTATGTTGATTTGGCTGAACTGCTGACAAATTACCCCAAGGACCTGTGAGTTAGGAGGTCTATATCTTTTATTTTGTGCCTCAGGTCAGTGGGTTGGAAGGTGTTTAGAGATTAATAAATGTTTTAAAAGTATACCTTTGCCAAGTAAAATATGTCTACTTGAAAAACAATGCACTAAGCCGGGCGGTGGTGGCGCACGCCTTTAATCCCAGCACTTGGGAGGCAGAGGCAGGCGGATCTTTGTGAGTTCGAGGCCAGCCTGGTCTACAAAGCGAGTCCAGGACAGCCAGAGATATTCAGAGAAACCCTGACTCGAAAAACCAAAAAAAAAAAAAAAAAAAAAAAAAAGAAAAACAATGCACTACTTCTATCATTTATTTACTGTCTCTGCTGTTTCCTAAAACATTATTTATAGGACCTTTACTAAGTACTTACAAGACTCAATTAAAATATTTTTAATTTTTCTCAATATGCTAAGTAGATTCCATATGTTAGAAAATTAAGCATAAATACAATCACTTTGAAATGTCATCAACTTTAAGAGAAAATTGTTTGGTGAGGACTTTAGCTATCAGTAATAGATTAATGTCATGACCACAGGAACAGGATCCCCCACAGTCTGGCCTCCCCTCTACCATACAGGGTTTTTCTTACAGGAGTAGGACAGAGTAGGTTTTTCCCTGTATTGTATTCCTCCTCACAGGAGTTGACTCCTCTCCTCCTTGAAGAACTAATTTCCTCCCTATAAGAATGGGCTTTCTATCACAAAAGATACATCCTAACACAGAAGAATTTATCCTCTTACCTCCTTCCCTTGTGCAGTATGTTATCTTGTCTTCCATCATAGTATAGTGTAGGAAGAAGATTGATATGAAGGTAAACTGTCAGCCTTCACAATTGTGAGCCATACATTTCTGTTCTTGCAAAATTACAAAGTTATTTATTCTGATATAACAATTCAAACAAATCTAAGACATTATACACATATCAATCTTCAATAAGCTACAATTTTTCTGTGAGCATTACTTATGACTTAGTCATATTTTAACAGTTTTAAGTGAGTCAGCACAAAATTAGACATTCTAAGAGTATTATTTTATCACATAGCACATATGATATTAAGTTCTAGATGTTGTATGAATTCTAAAAATTTTGGTAATTGACTACTAAAAATGTACAATAGATAAACACATAAAGAAAATATAAAATATGCTTAAGAAGGTACGTGCTGTTCTTCTTTAAACCTTTCCAGAAGTTACACAAAATGAATTTAGGAATGATATATAATAATCATTCTAAATTTTAAATAAATTAAATGTAAAGCTAGATAAGCTGTTGCATGGTTTTAATCTTGACACTAGAGTCTGAGGTCTAAAATACATAAGATCAGACTTGAGTATCACTTGAGTGATACCCTCTTCAAAACACGTGACTTTAAGGACTACTCAAAATTATCAACCATAAAAGATAAATATTTTAAATGAATCACATGTTTTTGAATGATTTGATCTTAATCTTCTAAAAAGTATTTTAGTATTACATCATAATACAATTGTAATATTTCCAACTTTCAAGTCAATTATTAACCAAATTATTTTTGAAATTATTTAAATCTTTATTGTATTTATAGAAATGAATTCATCAACAAAACTTGATAAAAAATCACTTTAGTTGACATTGTAAAAATTTAGCAGAATGTTCCACACATATATGGATTATAAAAATATGAACATATGTTAAATATGATTGGTAATTAAAATAAAAATGTTATCCAGGGCCACCTGAAGTTGTTGTAAAATGTTGTTTCCTTGTTATTGTTTTGGAAACTTTGAATGAAAACACAAAACAGTTTGCCAATAAAGGAGAAAGTAGTCAAAAGCAAAAAATATTAATATATCCCTATAATTACTGATAATTATTTTTTGTTTGCTTGGTTGCTTTTTGCTACCTTGAGATAGATTTAGTTATTTATATTTGTTTGTTTCTTATGTAAGAGGTCCTTGACTGATTCTTCTTTATGTTCTTAAACCATGTGTATTTTGCTAAAGAGAAGCAATAGAATTTGGAAAGCTTAAGATATAAAAAAAAATGTTTTTCTTTGAGGATGCATATCAGAATAAGGGAAGAATCACATTTCCAAGGCCTTATTAGTGATAGTGATGAAGGTAAATTTTGAATGCATATTTGTTCTCTAAGTTGAGATCCAAACACCAAACTGGAATGAAAGTTTGTGCTTTTAGACCTTCATAATATTTGTTTATAGTCAAATAACAGTTTCAGAAATGTTTGTATAGAAAATAGCCTTAGAAAATAATGTCTACTGCTAAAGCAAAAAGCAAGAATATTCCTCAAGTTTGTTTTGTTTGTTCCTACATTTTATCCCTAACACAGCCTTTTTTTCCTTCTACTCTTCCCTCCATTGACCTCCTTCCCTCTCCCCCAGATCCACTCCTCTTCAATTTCCTTCAGAAAAGAGCAGGTTTTCTGGAGCTATCAACTGAAAATGGCTTAAAAAGTTACCATAAAACTAGGCACAAATTCTCATTGGAAGGAAAGGGTCCTAAGAGCAAGCAAAAGAGTCAGTGACAGCCCCATTACCAGTGTAGGAGTTCCCCAAGAACTACACAATTATAGCTACACAATTATAACATAGGCAGAGGATCTACAACAGATCTTTGCAGGCTCCCTGATTGTTGGTTCAGTCTCTGTGAGTCCCTATGAGTCTTGTTTAGTTGATTCTGTGGGCTTTGTTCTCATGAAAACCTTGGCCCTTCTTGCTCCTACAATTCTGCCCCTATCTCCATGAGGTTCCCCAGCTCTGCTTAAGGTTTTTGAGTCTCTGCAACTACTGTCATCAGTTCTGACTGGCCCAACTTGAGGCCATATGAGAAGAGGGTGTCCATGCCTGAAACTGCCTGTATTGCCAAAATCCTAAGGCTGGATAACAGAGACCTTGTATAGAACCAAATACTACTAGAAATAAAAACAAACAAACAAAACAAAAAAACCTCACAGATAGGTGCTGAACCCAGTTCTCCACAGTTTCAGTAATATAGTTGTTGTTCTATAGTAAAAGACACCTGCGATTCTTCATATGTAAAAGATTCAAGTTATCTACTATCAGCCTTCTCTCTTGTAATACAATTTCATTAAATGTTTATATTTCACTTACCTCTTCTTCTGTGAAATGCACTATAGTTTAGGGATCAACAAAAGAAAAATATACCAGGTTGTACTGTAACCGAAATTTTTAAATTATTAAGTATTTATTTATTAACAATATTTACTTAAAACAAATTCCAACAATTTCTTAACTATTAACCCTATAAATTCCTACAACCCCTTTAACCTAACCACTAAACCTATTGATAATCATTACAACTATTCTCCTAACCTTTTAGAAGGATACAGTCTCTGGGTCAGGTCCTCAGTTGTCAGAACACAGTCTCTGTGGTAGACCCTTTAACGCACTTAGCAGTCTTTTTTCTGGAATATCTCAGATGTAGATTTGTCAGGGTAAATTGGCTATCGCAGTCTCACCTTAAATAAGGCTTCAGGCTTTCTTCTCTCTGGGAAACCCCAGCCATCTTTAGGCCAACTTATTTCCTTCGTATCAGCAACTCTGCTGCTCTGCCTCAGTCCTTGAAGCTGGCCACAGTTTCGTTTAGGCCACTGTTCAGACAGGTCAAACTCCTCTAGGCAAAAGCTGAGCCACAGGGTTTAGTCCTTGGCCTTTTGCTGTCTTGCTGAGGCTTTCTTTGCTCACCAGCTTCTTTCTGCCTCAGGGAGATCTGGCCCTCAATTCACCAGCACTTTCTCCATCAGGACTCCTAGCATTGGAGCTCTCTAGTATCAGGGGCCTCTAGGATGGGGCTCCATGCACTTGTTCTTAAATAGTTTCTCTCCTTGTTCCACCTGCTTCAGCTTAATTTGTGCTCCGCATAGCAGCTGAAAACAATGCCAGGCCAAATACTTTGTTTCTTAGTCCATTAAGTCTTTCCTGTTTTTTCTGGCTTCAACCTTGTTTTTCAGTCCATTAAGTTTCCTGTTTATTTCCTGTTTTCACCTGACTTCATCCTTGTTTTTTAGTCCATTAAGTCTTCCCTGTTTTTCCACAAGCTGATAAGCTAATTGGACACAGCCAAGTTGATCTTCATGCCCCGAATTAAGAGACTGTATCAGAAACCCCTAGATATTTTTTTAACTCCCTACATTGTACAGGACAATTTCCTTTCAAAACTTACTGTTATGTATGCCAACAATGTATCGTCACAATACTTATTTTAATAATTGATTGAATGACCAGTTTTATTCACCTTATAAATGTATCAATGGAAATAAATAGCTATTAGACAGTTTATAAGGTGTGTACATATGTAGAAAAGATATGGGGGGGGCACCCTTATGCACAAGCATGCTACACATCCATCATTACACTACCAAGGAGTCACAGACAGGACTGTTAGTCTGAGAAAACTCTTTCTTACACTCTGCCTTACAACAAAAAAATCTATCGAATCAACAAATGCTGTAACATAGAAAATAAGATAGATGCAAATATTTACATCATTCATTTTTATAGGCTAATGTTATTATAATAAAATTTATTGCAATATTGTTCAATAGATGTATGGTACTAGTGCAATTCTAATAAAAATATTAGTTAAATGATTAGTATGGTCAGCATATTTACTCAACTTATATGAAAATAGTAAAAATGTGAGCCCGATTAAGTGTTTTAAAAAACTAAGAAAGTAGCAGAATTCTATTCTTAGTATATATATATATATATATATATATATATATATATATATATATATATTCTGGCTATCTGTTTATGTTACATTACTGAATATTGTCAGGGATCAGCTCTAACTCTACAGGTCAGGGTAAACTGAGTCAGTGGGTGTAGAGTTGAAAAGAAGGGCCAAAAATTATAGTTTCTGGTGAATGGGGCCAGAACTGCTAGTAACTAGAAAGAAACTCTGAAGTCTTTTAACTCTGAGGACTAGTCAGAAAGGAAAGAAAAGTGAAGTGGAAAGAGCTCCACGAAATCTTTCAAGATGACATTTTTGTACAGCATGACACGGGCTTAGAAGATCATCAGTAGCTTAAATTTTCAAGGGGAAGACACTAAAAGTGTGAACTTAACCCATATCATCCTAGGGTAATGTGTGTGCTTATGGTTTCATTAAAAAAGATTAAAGAATATTAAACACATTTTTAAAAATTTTATAGAAACTATAGTGTCAGATATACAACTTATATATTAAATGAATGTGCATTTTTATCTGTGTCATTACAAATTAGTCAAAATTATTAAAAGTATAAATGTGATAGTTATGTATGTTTGATTTAAAATATTGAAAAATGAATTACGTTTATCTTCTGTGCACAGGAATAACAAGTCTAGAGTAGTTATAAGAATGATTTTTGTTGTCACTTAACTCTATTGCTACAATGTGGGTTCTGCTTCTACCACTTCCACTTAGGTAAGTACCCTGACTAAATATCCTTTTCATATTTTATAATATATTATAATCATAATTATAATATTCCTGTTTCTTTTACTATACTTAGATACACAGATGCTTGCCTTTATGTTACAACCACTTACAATATTTAGTTACTTAATATACTGTGTAGTTTTATGGTTAGGAATTTTCAACGCTATCATTTACTCCACATATTTTATTAGGTCCTTACAGAGTATGGGTGTGGAATTACTTGTAAGTGTTTGTGTCCCCTCCAATAGGCTTTAATTGGATAACCTTTACTCAGCAAGGTTGAAAAAATTTCCTGAGACAACAAAAATTGAGCCCTTATTCCCTAGTCTCCCTGAAGCAACATGCAATAAAGGGCAAATTGTATACAACAGCTGGTAGGGATCAGCTGAGATGTGCGTGAGCGATCTGTGAGCTTCTTGAACACTGGATGATGAGCCTTAAGCAATCAACAGGGCCATTTGCTACTCTCCATTTTTAAGAGAGTACAGCCAATTTTCCCAACATGGTGGTTTCATGGTTCAGAGGTCACTAACTCACAACTTACCAGCCAATTCTCCCAATTAGTTAAGAAATTCAAAATATGTTAATGCAAATAATTGTAAAGAGTGTTTGCAGCATCTTTGTTTATTGTACAATAAAGAAGAGGTTTGTGTTATAGCTAAACTTGTTTTGCTGTATACACATAATATTGTTTCATTAAGAACATGGAGTAAATCTCAAAAATATTTTTGATGATTGAGAAAAACTAGTCAAAATGCTAATCAAATAATTCAATTGATATATACTTCTAGAAGTAATAAAACTTAGCTATAAAATTTAAATTCAGTGCAAATATTTTTTCAAGCTTGAAGGATGAGAGGCTTTCTACAGAGGAACACAGAATTTCAGGATAACACAGTATTGTGTTTCATGGCTGTGCTGGGTCTGCATATTAGGCAACATTGCTAATGTGCATAGATACTAACAGTGTGCATGTTGAAAAAAATATGGCTAATTAAATGATTTACCCAGTATTTATATTATCTTTAACTGATTGGCGGCTGTTAATCCTTAACCCTCCACTATAAATGAATACACACAGACACCATGTGGATTTTAACAAGCCTAGGCCTAGGTTGTATAATCCTAGCCCATCCAAACTAGCTCATAACTCTATTACTCTAATATAACCCCATATATACATATGTCCCTTTTACTATTATTTTCCAAACTAAGGCGATGTTCTAGGCCATGTGGAAGGATCTTCTTTAATCTACCCCATGGAGTGTCCTCCTTGTTGACTCTTGGCTTCTCTCCAGCCTTCTTCCCAAGATACTATCTCACTCTTTAAAAAAAACCACATGAATCTTAGCTCCACCTATCTGTCTTTGACCAATTTCCAGGCCTCTGCATTTATTTAACCAATCAGAGTCAAAGTAAGTTACAGAAAGAAAACAGGATCCATCAACATTTTGAATGCTTCACACCATCCTATCATTTGCATATTTTAATTGGTTGTTATTTGTGTTTCATTTTAGGAATCAATTTTATTTATTTCAATCACATGAATGGTCTTCAAAAATGAGACTTTGGAAGAAATATCATTTTTTGAATAAAGTTTTAACATACTGTATGAATTACAAAGAAAATGAAAAACATATTTTCAGGGAAATGAATTTTTGTACTAGCCACAATGATGAAAACTATGCTAAACTTAGCACCCCTTAAATAATTCTTAACACATAGGATAAATGTTGAAATACATGACTAGCAAATGTTCTAATCTGTAAATTTTAATGAATGCTTTTCTTTGCTTAGTTTTCTTCAGTGAAACTAAATGTTTCTGAGGTCATAGAATTTGTTCCTAATTTTCTCATAGGTTTTAACACACTATTTGATTTACATTATAGTATCAAAATGTGTAAGTCACATGATGTATATTCATGGACCCATTGTAGTTTCTTCTGTACCTACTACTGTTCATTCATGGTATAAGCAAAGGTGCTCTCCAGAAAGAAATTGCATCAGATTGTTCAGATTTACTTTTATTGTGCATCAGTATTAGCATTTTCCAAGAAAATGTATAGGTCAGAGTACGAATGACTGGTGACTCTACAGTACTTCAGCTCCATGTGTTTGATCATCACCCAGTAGTGACAAATCTATGGGCAATAAATTTATCCAGACTCTTATATGAGGCTGCACAGGAAGCACAAAAAAAAAAAAAAGCTGATTGAAGATTAACAGTTGATGGTCAAGATAATTACATTATGCATAAGCAGAAATGACATTGTGTGAAAGGTACAACACAGTAATGAACCTTTCCCATTATTTTTCAGCTACCCACTATCATCTCCATACTCAACTCACTTTTACATGTTACAAAATTGATATCATTTGCTGGTGATTGTACAGCTTTTCAGGCTATTCTATTTCAAGGCTGTTTTTTCTAAGTACTTAGTTGAGCTAATGCAGAAGAAATATATGTAATATGCTCAGGTTTGGTAAATTGTCAAAATTACCAAATAGATTTACACTGTGACCACAAAGTGACCTTAGATTGGTGAGCTAAAATATGAAGTATAATGGAAAGGAAAAGAATCTTTTTCAGCTGAACAAAGATTTAGAACAAATACCCTACTCATATAGTTGTGAAAAAAGGCACACACACACACACACACACACACACACACACACACATTCATAGGCAAACACACACATACATGACAGATCCACACACAGGCATATACCCACATAAAGTTCCTAAAACCATAATAGATGAAATTGAATGTATTTTCCGTGGAAATTAATTGGGTTATGTCTGGGTCATTTTATCTTGTATCTGAGTCTGATGTAGTAAACCAGGATTTGACAGTCCTGGTTTTCAATGATTCAAAACTGAGAATGTGGCTTCCAGACATGAAAGCAAACTTTCAAATAGCTCTTGTAGGAGAATGATGCCACTTTGAACAGCAAGTTTTTCATCCATTGTTACATTTTACTTAAATCACTTGAATCCTCTAAACAAGTGTTTGAGGTTTATTTTAGAATTTGTTTGAAACACTTCAGTTTCCATTGAACTTGCCATTCCCTGGGAGGCAGGGGAAAGCAATGAGGTCAAGGCAAGCCACTGGGAAAACAGGAATGGATGGGGCATATATTGTTGCTGACCTCAGTCTTCTCTCTCGTGAGCTTCACTTCAGATTAATTATATGTAGCCCATATCCTTCAGTGTCTAGCATTCACTACTATTCTGCTTATTGCTTCTTCCAAACACTTGCTGCAATTGCTCAAAAAAAAAAAAACACTCAAAAGATGCAGAAATGTCTAATAAGTTCAAATATGTCTGTTTTGGGATATTTATGTCATTACAATAAGTAAGTTTGAGCTGAAAGAACAAAGTGATAACTCCAGGGTTTCAAATATTAAGGTATTTGCAAATTATTAGTATAATAATACATGTGGCTGTCCAAGTCAATTAATTATAAAAGGCATGGCTTTCAAAGAACATGAAATGATTGACAATAGTAATTAATTAATTATAATAACATGTAGATAATATTCCAGGACAGAGGTCACAGGTATTAAATTATTTTTCCGAGTCCTCATTGTAGCTTCATAAGTCATTAAATACATTAAGTCAAATCATTACAGGCCATATTTTTATCTTTACAATATGTTCTGATGATAAATTTCCATAAAAGTAAAGAGTTCAGAGTCTTACAGAACATTCTAAAAAGAAAATTAATTGTTACTTCAAAGTACACTTCAAGATAAAATAATTATGGTATATATATATATATATATATATATATATGAATTTCAGATATTAAAAAATCTTTCAAGAGGCCTCACCTCTTTGAAATGCTTGAAATACTGACACCAACAATTATGAGAAGTAGTCAACCTTAGGCACATTACTAATAAAGTACTTGTGCTTCAGGATCCCAGCTGCCCTCTAATATACTGGGGTTAATTGTATAATCTATGCCACTGAGTGGTATAACATTAAAAACGTACCAATGTGAAACATGATGTATGTGCTTGGCACTGAGAAAATATGATTCACCATTGTCAATTTTGTTGGGCAGGATATCTTTAACACAAAGTTAGTGGTAACAGTTTCTAATTATGAAAAGTATCAACAAGGCAAATGAAATAAATTTGGGCTCAAAAGTAAGTATTATCAGTCTTACTATTGTTTTTAGATGCTCACACTATCAAAAAAAAGATGGTAGTGATTTTTAGAGTGATATTTAGAGGCTTCTGGGTGCTAGGGACCTCTGATAAGCAAGCATGCAAGAAGCGTCTAGGTTGGGATTCTAGGAAGTCCTTCTTATTAACCATGAATGTTTCTCTTATTTTCTTTTTCTGTTGAACTTGGAGCGAAGGAAGAGGGATATAGTTACCTACCTTGTAACATACCAAGGATTCTAAACCATGGACACATTAGGCTGTGGGTACTCATTGAGCTACAACTTTAATGAGATTGTCATGATGAATTCTAGATGATTGTGAACATAAATTCCACAACCTATGAGCCATTCTCACATCTTTCCATGCACTGTACTCTAAGAGTCAAGAATAGCTTCTTGCTGCTGTCAGTGAAAACATAGTTAATAAGACATTACTAGCCACAAAATTTATCCAGAAAATTGAGTAAGACATGGATGTGAAGGTTAAATTGACTTTTTTACAGGAATGTTCTACTTTTCCCTCCTCCTCTTCCCCCTGTGCCTTGTTTCCATCCACCTCGTCATTTGTCATTGTCTAAGGGCATTGTTTCATCTCTTTCCTAAAGCTTGCTTTCTTTCATCCTCTTTCTTTCAACCTAACTTCACATGTCTGATTTTCTTTAAAAATCTGTATTCTGTGATCTCTCTTTTCCTATACTTATAGTCTATCTCATACCTGTGGCAACTTAGTAGGTTTCTAGGTACAAAAGCTTAGGATTTTGTCATTTTGTGGTCAGGTGGAGTTCAGAAAACCACTAACCTTTCCTTTATTTTACCAATAATTCTATAATGTTTCAGTATTAATTTTAAGAATAAACAGTCTGTAAGATTCATTATTTGACATAGATTTCAATAGATCTATTAGTATGCCTTTTTAATCTAATTCTTTACTGTATTTATGAAGTTAAATTGATTTTTATTCATTAACAGAATATTTTTCCTGCCTTTACTGTTTCATACATTTTATCAGTTTCATAGCATCTGCTTATTGATAAATATATCATGCCTTGTAAAATCAAGGGCTTTGATATTTGTACTAAAATTATTTTGTGTTAATCAGTAAAATTTTTGTCTGGTTTCCAGAAAATTTGAGAGAAACCAATATTTCCATATAATTATTGCCTCTTCCTATATATACAATCCATCTCACTGTGGATCATAGATATACATGATCCATAATCTCTCAGAATGTTCATGAGAGCACTGTGACATATGTGTGATTTGACATTTTTATATTGAGCTATTTAATTTGCCACGAGTCATAGTTCAAAATGCACTGGTAACAATGCAGTTCCTTCATTGTGTTTCATCTTTGTATGGGTTTTAAGAACTATAAAGATGGAGGTTTTACTGAATTTGTCATTGCCGTCCTATAAGGAATGAGTCCTGCTCTTAATTTCATCAACACTCAGTTCATTCCTTATCATCTCCCTTATATAATTCCATCAATAACTCACCTTTTGTCTTCATTGTTCTGCTTGTTCCATAATATCAGCAGATATTGTGTAGCATGCTGACTTAACAAGTTGGATTCTTTTTTTCTGATATAATAAGTTTCTTTTTGCTGTTGCATCACTATACTTGGTTCATCTCCAAGATTTGGGGATTTTTACTTTTCTTTGTGTTATGAGTTTGTAGTTTATTCCATTGTTTCCATTATTTTATTTCATTAAATAGAAACTGCATTTTCCCATTACTTCAAGTTTATTGGAATGTGTTTAGTTAAAATACTCAGGACTCGATAAGTGTCCATTTCATGTCATTAAATGATGCTTTTTTCCTTACTGATTTGGTCTTCTCCATGTTTGACTTTATCCCTTAATCTCAACTGTGAAACTTTCCAGTAATAACAGAAGCTTCATATTTCACCCTGCAGCTTCATAAGTATTTGACATTCTCTTGCCAGACACATACCCATTAGAATAAATGCATTCTTGGAGTACTATCATATGAAATCTGTTGTTGTGTACTCACTTTTCTGAAATCCATAGAGATACCCAAACTCTTTTTTGATTAGTGCAGATATTACATATCTTCACCAACGTTTTACATTCTTCTCCCTCTTTACATTATACAATATTAATATATTATACCTCAAAAATGATTTCTTGCATATGTTATAGTCTGACTTTTTTGATCCTCTTTCACACTTTCTATCTTACTTGGTATTTTTAGGCCCACATTATTTATGGTGAGTACTTATATAGTAGAATTAATATCTACCATATCTGTACACATTTTATCTTCTGTTCATTGCTCTTGTTTATTCATTTTGTCTTCCATATTTTTCTGCCACTTGTGATTTTGACTGAGTATTTTATGTTGGTCTAAAAAGCTTCTTTTCTCAGATTGTCAGTTACACAGATACACACATTCTACTGAGTCAAGTTAGTTATTTGTGTGCACTTAGGACTGCCTACTTAAGGTTGGTGTTCCATCCCTGAAAAGAATTGTTTCTTCTTCACTCAGTAGCCATTAACGACCAGTACATATTTCTCTAGGGTTGTACCTTCTAAAACTTCTATTTTTCCTTGCTGGCCTGTTGACTAATATGGTTCTTGTTGGTTTTAGTTAGTCAACAATATTGTTGAGAGTTCATGGGTATAATATTTTGTCCTGTCCTGAAGACAGTACATCTCAGCTGTCCTTCAGAGTTTTATGATTTCTCTGACCCTTCCCCATGATGCCTCCTAAGCTTTTGATGTAGGAGTTGGGTATAGGTGTACCATTTGGGTCTGAACACACTAGTGTCACTTATTTTCTGCATTTCAACTAGTTGTGCCCTATTGCTGAAGACACTGTCCATATCTCACAGGACTGGGAGAAATCAAGGGGATAGATCTGAATGTGTCCTCCCTGAGAGCTGGATCTCATATGTTGGAAGTTGCTATGTAAGCTGACATGAGAGAAAAATTATCAATAGTTTTTCCTAGTTGTAAAGCCTGAAAACTACCTTAGTAACAGGAACGTCAAGGTGTTTCCAGTGGTACAATAGTGGCACTTGTATCTTGTGCTAAGCAAGTCTGATTGGATTTAAAGCTGGCTCAGCTCAATGAAAGTCATGCCTAGTACTGGAAATCTAGGCAAGAACCTGTTGATGGCATATGAGAGTTTATATGTCCTAGTGGAGAACCTACTACTCTTATATTTCCAGTTATCTTTCTTATATTCAGAGGTACATACAGATCTCTCTTTTCATTGAAAAAGATTCTTTCTGAAACAGATGGAAGCTAATTATCTTTAATTTTTACATGATAATATCCACAGAAACAGAGTTTTATAGTAGAATTTTTTTCCTGTAAAAATTTTGTACACTCCATTTACCATTCACATATTGTTTATATGGGTTTCATTGAGTTTCCATGACTTCTGTTTTTGCTCAATAATCATTTGATGGTTTTAATTTTTGTTCACAATTGAGTGTTAAAGTAGCTTATTTTCTTTTGCTTACTTGTTTGTTTAAAATGTTACCTCATAACTATTTCTGCATGTTTTACATCCTTGGTTTGTTTTATGACATCAATCTCAAAATATTCTTAATAGTTAAGAATTTGAGACTCCTCTTTTGGACATGCACAGAAACCATTGAATCCGGGAATTGGGAACCCCCACCAGGAGAGACGCCTGGTAAGATCCATTCTAATACCCAGCGGGAAGATGTGGACCCCACACAGGGTTACTCATCAGCCTACAGGATTACTCTTCAGCCTATGGGGCTCACCAGATCCCAGGCAGGCATTCCAGCTATTTAGCAAAAGGTTTCAGACCCAAGGGAGTGCCACACACTCTTAGCAGCGGCTCCACAACACGTCAGTCCAGTGGCCATCGGGTCACAGCTGCATTTTGGAAAGCCCAGACATATCTGTGTGCCCCCAGAGGGGTGCTGGACAGGCCCCTCTATTGGATTTACAGTCACTGGGAAAAAAACACTGCAGGTGGATTGAGGAGCTGAGTACTCTTTCTGGCTGCAGGTTATGCTCGACTGCGGTGTACAGGAACTTGGATGACATTGGCCACATTTGCCAGAATCCAAAGCCAGCTCCATACACACATAGGAGGAGCTGTGAGAGTGGCAGAAAAGGCTCTAGGGGTGGAAGGCAGATATGCCCACCACAGGGTCCAAGCCCAGGGCAAACTGTGAGGTCTTTATTTTTACTATCAGATTTTTTTTGCTAGTACAGGCCCTTCCTGCAGGAAACCAGAGCTTAAGCATATATAGCTCCACCCCTGGATCAGTAAGGTTTCGACCTGGGAGGCACTGCTGAGTTACTCACCTTACAGGTGTGGAGTCAGGTCCTCTCAAGACTCCAACAGGCCTTAGGATGTCCAAAGTCCACAGGACCATACCATCAGAGCAACTGCAGGCTGAACACTCAATGTGCAACATAGAGACCTCTGTCTTGGGAGCAGTGAAACAATCCCAGACCATTTCTCATTGCCTGGGAATAGGCTGCACCAGCTCACAGTCCGTCTGGCTATTAGATGCACATTGACCCTGAGAACCCCCTGTGAGAAGCGAGGGAGGACCACAAACATGGTCCAACACGTAAGCTGCAGGGGAGCTACAACCCCACCCAACAGCCTGAGGCCTGCCAACTTGCACTGTCATCTATAGGAAGACCAGTTGGATCCCAGGAATCTACAGGAACACATCACCATCACAACCCCTCACCAGAGTCCCCAGTTGGGATGAAACAGGAAGGGGTGAGCTCTCGGAGACAAATTGAGAACCTCCACACAAGGCCCCATAGAACGAGTGGAAAGCAACAGATCGCCAAGCAATTCGACTGCTACACCAAAGTGCCCCCTTTGGATCAAAGCCCAGAAGACAACAGGAGCAGACAACTAAGAACATCCAAATGGCTAAAGGTCAGAGAAAAAACAGAAACAACAAGTCAGGGAGATATGACTCCAACAAAACACAACTATGCTAGTACATCAAGTCCTGACCACCTCACCACAGCTGAAACACATGAAAACAATGACAATTCTACATTATGGAAAGTGATAGAGTCCTTTCAAGAAGAATTTAATTCTATGAAGGAATTCAAAGAATCCCCGATTTCAAAAGCAAAAGCAATGGATAGTACCATTAGAGAGCTACAAGCCAAAGCGGCTCAACTTGAACAGGAAAATGACAGGGAAATGAAAGATTTCCAGGCAAAGACAAGCAAATTGGAGCAGGAAATGTACAAAACGAATAAAATCATTCTAGACATGAAAATGGAAATGGAAACAATAAAGAAAACACAGTCAGAGTTAAGAGTGGAAAGGGAGAATGAAGGGAAGAGAACAGAAACTACAGATATGAATATAAAAAATAGGATACAAGAGATGGAAGACAGGATCTCAGACATGGAAGATTCAATGGAAGAAATCAGTACAACATCCAAAGAAAATGAGAAATCTAAAAAAAATCTCTCACCCACAACATCCAAGAAATTAAGGACACAGTGAAAACATGGAACCTAAGAATTATAGGCATAGAGGAAAGAGAAGACTATGACTCCAAGGTCCAGGAAATATCTTCAACAAAATCATAGAAGAAAACTTATTCTCAAACCTAAAGAACGAGATGTCAATAAAAATCCAAGAGGCTTACAGAGCACCAAACAGATTAGATAAGAAACTAAACTCCTCTTGCCACATAATAACTGAAACTCCAAATGTAAAGAACAAAGAAAGAATATTAAAAGCTGTAAGAGAAAAAGGTCAAGTCACATATAGAGGAAAAACCATCAGAATTACACCTGACTTCTCCTCAGAAACTTTAAATCTAGAAGGGCCTGGACAGATGTTCTACAATCCTTGAGAGAACATAGGTGCCCAGCCAGACTACTATACCCAGCAAAACTCTCTATCAACATAGATGGAGAAAACAAGATATTCCATGACAAAATCAAATTTAAACAATATCTACCCACAAACCCAGCCGTACAGAAGATACTAGATGGAATATTCTGACCCAGAGAAGATAACTACACCCAAGAAAACAGAGGAAATAGAAAACTCCACAGCAACTAAATCAAAAGAAACACAGGATGACCATCTATACAAAATAATGGCAAATAATAAACTCTGGTCACTAATATCCATCAACATCAATGGACTCAACTCGCCAATAAAAAGACAAAGACTTACAGATTGGCTCTGTAAAAAGAACCATCATTTTTCTGCATACAAGAAACACATCTCACTAACAAAGATAGACACTATCTCAGAGTTAAGGGCTGGGAAAAGGTTTTCCAAGCAAATGGACCCAGGAAGCAAGCTGGAGTAGCCATCCTAATATCAAACAAAATAGACTTGCAAATGAAGATAATAAAAAAAGACAGAGAAGGGTATTACATACTCGTTAAAGGAAATAATCATCAAGAGGACATCTCAATATTGAACATCAATGCCACAAATACAAAGGCACCTACATTTATAAAAGAAATGCTTCTAAAACTTAAATCGCACATTGATCCCCACACATTAGTAGTGGGAGACTTCAACACCCCACTCAAAAAAATGGACAGATCATCAAGACAGAAGCCAAACAGAGAAAAAATGAGTCTAACAGAGCTCATGAAACAAATGGACCTAATAGATATCTACAGAACGTTTCACCCAAACACAAAAGAATACACCTTCTTCTCAGCACCGCAGGGAAACTTCTCAAAAATAGAAACTATATAGTTGGACACAAAAATAGCCTCAACAGATACAAGAAAATTGAAATAACCCCTTGTATCTTATCAGACCATCATGGAATAAAGCTGGACTTCAACAGCAAAAGAATCAACAGAAAGCCTACACACACATGGAAATTGAACAACTCTTTACTAGAGGACCACTGGGTCAGGGAAGAAATAAAGAAGGAAATCAAAGACTTCTTAAAATCCAACGAAAATGAAGGCACAACATACACAAACCTATGCGATACAATGAAAGCTGTGCTACAAGGAAATTTCATAGCACTAAGTGCCTTAAAAAAGAAAATTGTGACAGCTCATATTAGCAAATTAAGAGCTAAACTGGGTGAATTGGAAAAAAAGAAAACACTCCCAAGAGGAGCAGAAGGCAGGAGATCATCAAACTTAGGGCTGAAATCAACAACTTAGAAACAAAAAGAACTATACAAAGAATCAATGAAACCAAGAGTTGGTTCTTCGAGAAAATCAACAAAATAGACAGACCCTTAGCCAAATTAACTAAAAGGCAGAGGGAGAAAAACCAAATCAACAAAATCAGAAATGGAAAGGGAGAAATAACAACAGACATTGAGGAAATCCAGAGAATATTTGGGTCCTACTTTAAAAATGTATTCTCCACCAAATTTGAAAACCTAAGGGAAATGGACAATTTTCTTGATAGATTCCACCTACTGGAGCTAAATCAAGATCAGACAAACAGATTAAACAGCCCTATAATCCCCAAGGAAATACAAGCATTCATTAAAAATCTCCCAACCAAAAAATAAAAGCCCACGGCCCGATGGTTTTAGCACAGAATTCTACCGGACCTTCAAGGAGGAGCTAAAACCAATAGTCTTCAAACACTTTCAACAAATAGAATCAGAGCAACACTGCTAAACTCATTCTATGAGGCCACAGTCACCCTGATTCCTAAACCACACAAAGACCCAACAAAAAAAGAGAAGTTCAGACCAATCTCCCTCATGAACTTAGATGCAAAAATACTTAATAAAATATTAGCAAACCGAATTCAAGAACACAGCAAAAGTATCATACACCATAATAAAGTAGGCTTTATCCCAGGAATGCAGCATTGGTTCAACATATGAAAGTCTATCAATGTAATTCACCATATAAACAAGATGAAAGAAAAAAACCACATGATAATCTTGCTAGATGCAGGAAAAGCGTTTGACAAAATCCAACACCCCTTCATGCTAAAAGTTCTGGAGAGAACGGGCATACAAGGACTGTACCTAGACATAATAACGGCAATATACAGCAAGCCAGTGGCCAACATCAAATTAAATGGAGAGAAACTTGAAGCAGTTCCTCTAAACTCAGCAACAAGACAAGGATGCCCACTTTACCATATCTCTTCAAAATAGTACTTAAAGTTCTTGCTAGATCAATAAGACAACTAAAAGTGATCAAGGGGATACAAATTGGAAACGAAGAAGTCAAATTATCCCTATTTGCAGACGATATGATAGTATACATAAGTGACCCCAAAAATTCCATCAGAGAACTCTTACAAGCTGATAAACACCTTCATCAAGGTGGCTGGATGCAAAATTAATTAAAAAAATCAGAAGCCCTTCATTATACAACAAACAAATAGGCTGAGAAAGAAATAAGAGATACAATCCCCTTCACAATAGCCACAAATAATATAAAATACCCGGGGATAACTCTAACCAAGCAAGTAAAGGACCCATACAACAAGAACTTCAAAACCTTGAAGACAGAAATTGAAGAGGCCTTTAGAAGATGGAAAGATCTCCCATGCTCATGGATAGGTAGGATCAACATAATAAAAATGGCCATCCTACCAAAAGCAATATAGATTCAATGTAATTCCTATAAAAATACCAACAATTTTTTATAGACCTGGAAAAAGCTATTCTCAATTTCATATGGAACAACGAAAATCCCAGAATAGCTAAATTAATTCTGTACAATGAAAAAACATCTGGAGGTATCACCATCCCAGATTTCAAGCTGTACTACAGAGCAATAGTAGTAAAAACAGCATGATATTGGTATAGAAACAGACCAGTATATCAATGGAATCGAATTGAAGACCCAGAAATGGACCCACACACCTATGGCCACCTAATTTTTGACAACAAAGCCAAAACCGCACATTGGAAGAAGGGCAGCATCTTCAACAAATGGTGCTGGTCCAACTGAATGTCCACTTGTAAAAGAATGAAATTAGACTCATACTTATCACCTTGTACTGCCTTGTAGGCCCCCAGTGTATGTGGAGGCTCTTGGCCCTCATATGACTTCTGAACTGGGGCAAGGGACTGTTATGTAGGGACACTCCATTCCAGAGGAGTGGGATGGAAGTGTTAGGGGGTAGAAGGTGAGAGGGTGGGGCTGGGGAGGGGGAAAAGTGGAGAACATGATGGAGATGTAACCTGAAACAATCAATTAATAAATTAATTTATTTATTAAAAACAAAGAATTTGAGACTATAAACTGCTTTTTGTTCTTTATAATTTTTCCTAATATTTCCATAATTTTTATTCCAAAAGTTTTTAGTTGTAGGAGTTTTTTTTCCACAACTTTTAGACACTCAATTACTTTATATTTATGTCAATTTTTTTCTCACCATTTAGCTTTGGACATTTACATGGTAATATTCTCAAACTCAGAGAAGCAATCCTAAGTCTTTTAATAGACTCCTCTTTACTTTTTGTACTGTTTTATTTTTTCTACTTTTACTTATTTATACTTTGTTGAATTTGAAGTCTCCTTACTTTACATTATTTATTGTTTCCTCATGTTGTCATTTTTCTTACACATAAAATCTTTAAGAAATTTGTGATAGTCTTGTTATTTTGTTTTTGTTTTTGTTTTTTTTTTAGGACAGGGTTTCTCTGTGTAACCCTGGTTGTTATAAGTAAGGAAAAAAAAGTTCAAAATGTAGTGCATTAATAATTTCTAGTTAGATTTTAATAAACATGACATGTAGTTTAGCAGATCAAGTGGTGAGTGTTCCGGGCAGTGGGTTGAGTTCACAACCTGACTTTTTCTCTGATGTCCTGCTAGGTACAGGGCAAGGATAGAGAGAACTTGAATACATAGCTCAGCAGAGGCTTTTCCTAGAGTCTGTGGGAGGGACATTGGGAGAAATGAGGAATGCAGTTGAGGTATGTTGGCTCTCTCTCCCAGACATTTGAGCACCAGAGAAAGTGGAATCATGCTGGCAGTTGTCAGAATACAGAGCGTGGGGTGTTCTGGAGGACCACAATACTCTCAGGGTCACCTGGGTCAAGGACCAGTGTTCTGGGCTGAAACAAACCTGGTGGGTTCAGGGAAGTGTTGGCTTCCAAAGGCGGAAAGCTCCATCAGGCAGAATCATATCAGCTCTGAGGCAGCTATTTGGTGAATAAGCAATCCTTTTATATTAGCTTAGGTGACATGATGGTATTAGTTCTCACAAATGCTCTAAATCTCATTCTAGCGAATCGCCAGAACTTTGAGATGGGTGAGAGCTTTTTTGAACTGTGTGAAGCGAGGAGGAATTTTGTGTGTATGTGTGTGTGGGGGGTGGGTGGGTGAAGGTATTCTATTGTCTAAGACTGAGATGCTGGCAATGTTGTATTTACGTGGGGAAAGGTCTCAGATGCTGGGTACATGACTAAGCTCAACTGTGACCTGTTGCAGAAAGGTATAATACATTGGTTCTGAAAGGCTGATTTCAATGCTGAGATCTAGTTACTGCCCCTTTGAGGCATTCTCTGATTGGTTAGTAAAAGTCATTGATGACCAATTAGCAGCGCAAAAATAGTATAGTAAGGTAGCACTTCCTTGTGAGGGAAACAGGAACCCTTGGTTTTACACAGAGGAATCTCTTTTTCTGCCAGGAGACACAGAAACAGACAGACATGTGTGAGAGCTGTGGAAGGTACAGCAGGCCATATGGCTGTTTGGGATTAAATTGCCCAGGTTAATTTAGATTAGCTAGTTGAGACTCTACCAAAGCTAAGGGCTAAGCATTGAAACATTAAAAGTTCTTGGTATAACTAATTATTGGGAGAAAGGCTGCTGTGGGTTTCAGATTGGAAGGCCTACAAGCTTCCAGTCACAGGCCTCACAACAGACCCCAGCAGCTACCCTGCCAGGCCACTGCTGACTGTTACACTGACTTAATATAACAGTCTAATGCTATTAATATATATCCAACAGCTGCCCCTGCCCCAACACACGGCCCTATTAGGCCACCCCACCAGGCCTACAGGGCTATAAAATAAGTCAGGCCTGCTGATCTCCCACCACTCCATCAACTGATCCACCAGCTGCTCCACTGTCCTAATATAACCACTTATTGTTATTAATGAAGATATTAGTTAACAGAGTTTAGGTTGCATGTGGTGAAGGCAGCCCTTGGTCCAGGGCTTTTTCCCTAGAATGATTCAGGCTTCCAGTTAAGGCAGACCAGGCCTGCTGGCCGCCCGACAGCCCACTAGTTGCTCCTCGGACCTAATTTTAAAATTATACTTATTAACAAATACAATGAAATCTAAGTTGCAGTTTCAGTGACCTCCTGTGGTGCTAGTTCTGTGTGACACAAAAGAAGGTAGCCTTTTGGGGGATGTGTCCATATGTTTTAGCATTAGGCAGAAGCAGAGAGAGAGTTTGTCTCACTCCTTCCATTCTCAATTTTGAGATTTCTGGGGCTTGGACTTACTACAGATCTCAGCTCTTCCAAGTCAATTCCTCTGAAGCCAAATCCAACAAAGACAAACATTAAAGTATGAAATACATTAAGTAATTGCACACATAAGTTAACAGCTCAACTTTAAGAATATAAGATTTACTGAAAGACTAGAGTGTTGGATGATTACTGAAGATCATCAGCACCCACACATGACAGGGTAAACCATGAGTAACTCCATTTTAAGTACAGTAGACACTGTTTTCTTACTTTAAGGATGAATTTCTCCAGGATTGGGAAAAATATGACAATATTGAATAACTGGACAGAAAAATTAGAATTTTAAAGTTGAAAGTCATACCTATCAGTGATATAATACACCCTCACTTGTAATTTTTGAGACAATCTATGACATGGATAAAGTAATATTTACTCTCCAAAAAGCCTCATTGATGCAATTGTTAGCTTCTATGCTTCTTTAGCAATGCCAATTTTTGTCACACATATTTTTTTCAGATCATAAAAATAATGCCCTATGATAAATTTGGTGCCTAAAAACTTTCAGGGTAATTTTCAGTCCTCAATCATCATATCTTAATTTTGATAGTGACTGATTCCCTTTTTCAGTGGTAGACCATGCTTTTGAATATTATAATCTTAAATTATTCTTCCCTAAAACTGAAGATTATTTTAACTAATTACAATATGACTTAGGAATCTAATGTTTATTGAAGATGATAGTAATAGTGTGTATAAAAGTCATTAATTTTCCATGAGTTTAAAGTTATATGGAGATGGTTAGATAGTAGAAGGTTAAAGTCAGGTGCCAAATACATATGGACTGGACATTGGGAATGTATGCTAAGCCATATAAATCTTATAATTGTGGCCTATTTATTTCTGTTGTTTTGTATTGTATTTATAGTTATAAGAAAAAGAACCATTTTTTGGACTGAAAGGGAGAGCTGTTGGGGGGAAAAAGAAATACCTTAAACTAAAAAAAAAAAAAAAAAAAAAAAGAAGCGAAGATGATGGGGGTTGAGGGGAAGGAGGGTGGAAGGGTGGGACTGGAGGGGGGAGTAGGGAGGGGATTGTGATTGAGATGTAACTTGAAAAAATAAAAAAATAAATTATTTTAAAAAAAGTCATTAATTCATTTTCCAAGATTTTGCTATTATGTTTTTATTAATTCTAACTCCAAAATGTATAATTAAATCATATCCTACATTTCTAGCAATTTTTTTCATAGTTTACTTTAAGTTTTTATTTTTCCATATTCTTATGTATTTTCTGAAATTATCATAGTATGTATTTTGATCATATTCTTTACTTGACCCAAAATTTTCCGAGTTTTCTGCATTTCCTACCCAACCAACTTCATGTTCTTTCTTTATTAAAAAAAAATTTCAAAAAGACACACAAAAATACATAAATAAATCATATAAAATTAGTGGACTCAGATTTGTCTTAGTCAACTACTTCTGAACTTTAGGTTTGTTTTGGAATTTGGTTGACATACTCAGTGGCTCCAAATTAAAGAAAAGTGAGTTTCCAGTTTTAGGATATTTCTCATGACAAACAGATTCTTGGTTATGGCTAGAACTTTTTTTTTTCACTTTCCTTTCTTCTTGCTTGAATCTTTTCCTGCATGAGCTTGTGCAGGTTGTATGTATACTGCCACAGGTTCTGTAAGTTCAGAGATACAGCAACCTTTTTCTGCATGAAAAATGCTGTTGTCTTGGAGTCATCCTCTACCTCTGGCTCTTAAAATCTTTTTGGTACCTTTTAGGCATAGATTTCTGAGCCTTGTGGAGAGGAAATGGAGAGGACATAGTACTTAGAACATTTTCCTATTGTGGATCTCTGGGTACAATTACTGTCTATTGAAGGAGGAAGTTTCTCTGTTGTGGACAGCATCGTGCACTAATCTGTGACCGTAGAAATATGATATTAGAGTCACTGTGCTGCTATATTCATTTAGCAGAACACAGTAGTAGGTTTTCCCTTCGGCCCACGACCTATCTAGTTCTTAAGCCCTTGCCTGTTTAGCAATAGGCTCTTATTGACAGGTTATCTTATCTCTGAAGACAAAGTATACCAAATCAAGTCACTTTTAAGTTAAAAAAAAAAGTTAGGTTTGTTTGGAAAGGGATGCTCCACCAGATGAAGTTTCACCCGGACTATGGAGAAGAGGGGTTTTATGGATTGCAGCCAGGAATTCCAACCTAATACTTACCACCACATTTTTGATGATCCAATACTATTGACAACAGCCTTTAATGTTTAGGAGGGAGAGATATGGCCTCCTTTATCAGCCACTCAAAAAGACTTAAGAGAATGCTAGTAATAACTTTTATTTGGTAGCATATGATGTCTGTTTGGGGTGTTTTCTCCCCTCATTGCATGGTAACTCCTTTTAAACTACATTCAAAGACATATACATTTTAAGAAGTTTCTACAGTAGTAGGTTTCAATTACAGGGGATGAAATTAAGAGCTTGTGAAAAAATTGAAGCACTATCCATTTCCCTGTCATTGGAATATTATACTGATTTTATTACTTCTACCTCTAGAAGAAGGCAATCATGTTGTAGGATTATAACAGCATTTATTCATGGCGTACTTTGAACTTTTTAATGTACCATGGTAAATTTATGTTTACTGTAAATGGTAAAAATAAACAAATAAATAAATAGATAAATGGTAGACAAGCAATAAAATTCATTACTTAATTTTTCATGTTCCCTTTCTAATTAGATATCCTAATTAAATCCACTAAGTCTATTGAGTGCTGGCCCATATGCATATGGGGAGCCTGAACAAATATGGAGGGTACAAATACTTGAAGAACACCAATTCTCCCTACTTCTACCTCTTGTACCTTCAGCAGCCTTTAACTTTCAAAGTTCCTTACTAGATGTGGGTTTCTGGAATCCCTCCCCATCCATTCCTGATTATTACCTCAAATGATCATGTGTGGGTCTATGAAGGTAACTTGAGCTGTGGCCAGTTCATTAGTGTAAGAGTCCTCGCAAGTCTAAGAGCAGCCTACTCTATACTCTGGCTCTTAGAATCTTTCTACAATGTCTTCTGTCTCCTCCCTGAGTTTCAAGAGAGAGCTCATGACACGGGTTTTTGATTTAGTGCTGAGCATGTCACAGTCCAGTATTCCTTGTAATTTGACCAGCTATGATTCTCTATTAGCAAAAGTCCACTTCGAAAAGAATCTTCTCTGTGAGTGAGGAAAGCTTCACTAATCTAGTTGGATAGCTATGCTGAAAATGCATCTTGCACATGTATGAAATTCTCAAAGAGTACATAGAAGTATATTTTAAAATATTCTTATAAACAATGCCTTGTAATGAATTTTTTAATATTCTCAAATCCATTTTACATTATATAACCAAATTTAGTTATATAAAATTCAGAAATAACTGGTTATTCCACAGGAAAAAAAGAAGTTAGCATAATGCATTGTTTTACAGTTGAATGCAAATGCATTTCCAAGCACATTAATCTTGCTTTTAATTCAGTAGAATTTTTCCTCTGAGGCATTTGCAGTTTGTCAGTTTTTCACTGAAGCAGATATAGGTTGTGCAATATAAAGTGATTTCCTGACTGGATTTCAAATTAACCTTCTTCTATCAAATTTAATGTGCCATACTTGACCACAAAAGGTACTTTTAATCCTCTCAAGTTCAGAGTGTTATGGAACTTAAAGCAAATCAAGAAAGTTCAAATTAAGATCAGATTAAAGATTTACACTTGTCAAAGGTTAAGCAAATCTCTCTGCTTTTCGTTATTTTTAATTTGCATCTTTAATAAGCTGTAGCACAAACAGAGCTACAGGCCTCACTTCCACATATTTCAGAAGAGGAAAACTTGTTCTTTCTAGGTCAAACATTAAAACTCTTCTGACTACCAGCATTCTTAAGTCACTAAATGTTAATCCTTGGAAGAACTTCAGCTTTTGGATGATGCTGAGATTTAAAATTTGTCAATGTTCATTTCCAAATATGACATAGACAGTGGAGAATTTTGCTTTAAATTTCTCTGAAAACATACATGCAAATAACTTTATATAAGCTGATCAGTATTTATCTATGTTTTATTAATATATATACACATTTATGTATTCTTACACACATAGGTAGCAACAATTAATACACATAAAGAGTGCAAAGAGGTGCATATGGAAATATTTCGAGGAAAGAAAGAGAAGGGAAATGATACAATTTGATTTTAATATCAAAAAATAAAATTAAGAAAAAAGGCCTTCCCTGGATGAACTTTCCATTACTATATTAAAACCAACAAAATTCAAATACCCACAGACATCTGTATTTACCTATGGACATTTTGGTCACCAGGGCATCTTAAAACCCAATTTGAAGCAAGTGGGTGCTCAGAGAGCACATCAATGCTTTTGAGTTTTAGGGTGCCTCTTAAAGTACACAGTCAATGCACTCTTTCAACTACCTAATTTTCCACCAGAGAATTTCACAATCAGGTGAGGGTGAAGAGTTAAAGGAGTGTTTCACTTTTTAAATACTCTGGTTTCCCAAGTGACAGAGATGTGACTCCAAATGGAAGGGCTTAATAAGGAAAGTTTTTGTCTTTTTTTTTTTTTTTTTTTTTTTGGTAATGGGGATAAATCTGAGGACTTCATGCATATGTATGACTGCTGGGGTTTGTACAAAGGATCTGTTCTTAGAATTTACTTCTTGGCATGTAGCTTAAAGAGCTGATGCAGTTTATATTTGGAACAACATTTTCCCATTAAATGGAATTTGTGACAGTGAATTCAAGGCAAGAAAAGGTAATGATTCAAATGGTTTCATGGAAGTACAATTTTCCTCTTCAAGGCTTGCAGGGGGGAAAAAATCACTGTAGTAATCAATGCAAAAATTACATAATCACGTCAAGATATGTAGTCAAAGGAGTTACCATTAAAGACAAATATAAAGTGTGCTACTAGCACATTATGAATGCCCTCCCCCTGGGTGCATTCATTTACCATAGGAGGCATAATATCAAATCTAATGTTTTTGGTGGGGGAGCAAGTCCAAATACTAACTGGATTCCATGGATTAACATGTTCGAATTTGGATGACAAATGGAAACTGAAATGGGCATGGATGCTATGGGTTGGTTTTAAAATATGTGAAACAAAGAAAAGAGAATATTTACACACATATTGTGATGCATATTCAATAATATAATAATGATATAAATTTTTGTATTCATAATCATAATTATCTGGCTGCAAATAATATTTTAATGTAGTTTTCGCTACCTTGCAATTTGTCAAGATCTTTAATATAGAATTCCTGTACAAAGTAAAATAAACCCATATATTTTTGGTTGTGAGTGTAGCTTTTAAGAGCTGAGCCTTCTTGAGAGACCTCATTCAGCAACTGACAGGATCAGATGCCGAGTACTATGGTGAAACATTAGACAGAACTCGGCAGTCCTGCGGAGGAGGGGAGGAAGAATCAAATAAAACAGAGGAGAGAACAGGAGAGCACAGCATGGTCCATAGAATCAATTGGCTGGGGCTCATGAAAACTCATGGAGATCATGGAGCCTGTAGGGATCTGACCCAGGTCTTCTACATATATGTACATTATGGCTGAGTAGTTTGGTGTTCGAGGGAATACTAACAGTAGGAGAGGAGAGTGAGCAAAGGGCCTGGGATGGGGGCTGGGGAGAAAGTGAGGTAAGAAGAGGGAGAGGAAACTGAAGTCTGGATGTAATACATGAGAGATGAATAAAAAAATTTTAAAAATAAAATAAAAGAGGAAAGTTAAAAAAAAAATCCAAGTAATTCTATAGATGTGAAAGGCCCATGGGGGCCAGGTGAGGGGGCGCTCACTTTTAATCCTAGCACTCAGGGACTAAGAGACAAGCAGATCTCTGTGAGTTTCAAGGCCTGTCTGATCTATGAGTCCAGGACAGTCAGGGCTCTGTTATACAGAGAAACCCTGTCTCACATAAAATAAATAAATAAATGAAGAAGGAAGGATGGAGGGAGCTAAGGAGGAAGGGAGGGAGGGAGGGAGGGAGAGAGAGATAGAGAGAGAGAGAGGAAGAAAGAAAGAAAGAAAGAAAGAAAGAAAGAAAGAAAGAAAGAAAG
>CAJQZJ010009649.1:15052668-15070395 GCA_907164525.1 Lophiomys imhausi | reverse complement strand
AAGAAAGAAAGAAAGAAAGAAAGAAAGAAAGAAAGAAAGAAAGAAAGAAAGAAAAAGAAAGAAAGAAGAAAATCCAGTTTGTCAATGGCAGGAACCGTCATCGACAGGTAATATCTCTTCATGGTACCAGCCTGAATTCAATGGCAGATCAGAGAGCAAGTAGTTATAGCTGAGGTCAGGCCTGCAGGATACAATGCACCAGCTCACTCCCATGGCTCACACCTTAGGAGATTTGAAAATCGTGTTTTCTCTATGACTTTTGAAAATAATATTAAATTGTATATCTTCAAGCAGAATTTATTTTTAAAAAGTAAAGTAAACAAAGACATTGTGAGTTTGTATATACAAAATAGTCATCTTTATTTGATTATGTTGAAAGTGGGACATATGAAATAAAGCTCGCAACTCCAAAATGGCACTACTGATCTGTCAAATCTGTATCCTATAAGTGAGATTGCTGGAAAGGGATCACACTGAAGTGAGTACAGTTTTGGTCTCTGAATCGCTACTACCAGGATTTAAATCCTCCCTCAATAACTAAGTAGTCACATGATTTAGTCAGTTTATCAAAAATTTTGTTTGTTGCCTACTTAGACAGTCATGGTAATAATTCTAGGACCTGACACACTTAATAATATTTGCATTAGAATTGAATGAATTACTGTTTGTATTTAGAATACAGGTAAACACAATAAATCTGTATATATTAAGCAATTAGGAATGATAACTATCAAATAAGATATATTCTAAGTATTTACTTATGTCTTTATTCCCTAGATATTTTTTTTTTATTTCAGAGGCCATCTCATCAATCATTACACTATTTATGTACAATGAACTATTAAAAAAAAAGTCAACTACTTTTGTTATTGAAAGACTCAGGGGAGGGAAGTCCCTCTCCCAACTCCTGACACTCAGGATATCACGGCCACCCAAAAACTCTCAAGAGACCTTCTTGATGCAATCGCAAGAGGTTTATTTCGGGGGGGGGGGGAGTAAGTGCACTGAGGACACAACTCATATCCCATGCAGGGGTAGGAGCCGGGACCCCAATTTGGGCGAGAGTTGGAGATTTAAACTACAACCCAAGGGGGTGAGGGGAAATACAAGTGGAAAGTACCAGCCCAGCCCATTGTTTACCATAACCCAAGGGGGTGAGAGGAAATGCAGGTGGAATGTACCAGCCCATTAGTTAGTCAGCAGGAAACATCCTACACCTGTTTTTCTCAGGAATGAATTTAATCTTACTTTACCATCGGCTTTGTGGTCAGCCAGTTCCTGGAGTGTGGCTGGCCTGACTCCACTGCCTGTCACAAGGGTCTCTAAAATTTTTATTCCTCTCATTATCAAATAGAGTAATTTTTTTTCTCTGAATTCAGTTGTCAGATGTAACTGTTCCATACTTAATTATACAGTGTCCCCTAAAGCATACACCAGGTTTAAGACTATCATTCATTGAAAAGTTAGTCTGTTTAGTTGATTCAGAGGACTTTATTCTCCTGGTGTTTTCTACCCTCCCTAGTTCTTATAATCTTTATGCTTCCTCTTCTACCATTGTCCCTGAGGTCTGAGAAAAGGGTTTTGTTGGAAACTTCCAACTTAGACTCTCTCTCCACATAATGTCTGACTGTGGGTCTAAGCATTTGTTTCCATCTGCTGCTGGAGAAAATCCTTCTGATGACTGGATTAGGCACTGATTTATTAACATATCAGAATATCATTAGGAGTCATTTTACATTATTTATTTTATTTTATTTAGACCAATGGTTTGGTTTTTAGCCTAGGTCCTTGTGTTATTTAGTCTCTGGTCCTTGATTACTCTAGCCATGCCACGTATGAGTTTCTTCTCATGGAGTGGGCCTTAAGTAAAATCAGATATTTATTGATTACTCCCAGAAGTTCTGTGCCACCAATGCACAAGTATATTTTTCAAGCAGGACAATTTGTAGGCCAGAGGTGTTGTGGCTGGGTTGGTGTTCACAGTTCTCCTTCAGTAACCTGAAGAATAACTTCCCATAACAATGAGAATAGAATGTGCATGTGAAGGCTCCAACAAGACACATGTGAACTCACAGAGTCTGAAGCAGCAAGCACAAGTCCTACATGTATCAAGTCCTCTGCATATATATTATAGATATTTGCTTAGTCTTTTTATGAGACTCATTTTTAATGAGAATATGGTGGGTTTCTGACTCTTTTACTTCCCCTTGGGACTCTTTTCCTCCTTCAGGTTGCCATATCCAAATTTAATATGATAGTTTTTGCCTCATCTTATTATATTTTATTTTGTTGTGTTTGATTTTTATCTCTTATAAGCCAGTTCTTTCTTACCTCGTTTCTCTTTCCCTCCCTTTCTGTCTCTCAATAGAAAAGAACTGGGAGGAGTAGAGGGAGTAGATATAATAATCAGGATATATCATTTTCAAAAATAATTCACTTTCAATAAATGGAAAAAATTCAGTTTGTCCAATGAACTTCAAGTTGTTTCTTAAAGCAACACTGGAAAAATTAGAAACACACATACATATGAAATTTAAGAGCAAACTAAAGGTAATAAAGGTAAATATATCTATTGGTATCCAAGGACTATTAAAAGTCTGATTAATATGAAATTCTTTGAAAAGTGTTATCACAACTATTGGTAGCTATTTGCTAGTCTAGTTGAATGGCTTCCTCTTCTTCAGATTTCTCAAAATCTTTTATATTTTTCTGTTGTATACTATGTATCATTAAAAAAAGTATTTACTTACAGGTTAAGTGTGACTGTGCAGTATGTTTAGTAAAGAGATTTAAATCCAGAAAAAAAAAAAAGAACAATATACTTGTGTTTTTGAAAATAGGAAAGTATATATGTGAAGCTGAACCATCATTTCTTTGTCATATATTAGCAAATAAGCATCAAATTCAATATGAGCTTAAAGTATTGACCATGCATTTATTTTTCTTTCTTGAATTGTATTTTGATTACAACAGTTCTCATTTATCTTTCTTTCCTTCCCATCCTCCCATATACCTCTTCTTTCTGTCATTCAAATTCATGGCCTCTTTTTTCATCAGTTTTCATTTCATTCTGTTATGTGCTTGTCTATGCATCTATATTGCCTTTTGAGTCTGTATAATGGTGGTTGTATGCATATTTTCAGGCCAGATTGGTGCACTGAACAACCAATTGGTGTATTCATTTTTGAAGAATTGTATATGTGCTGTTTTGTAATCCTTTGTGAGACACATGATGTGGAGAGTATTAATACCACCACAAAGAGGTTACATTAAATTTATTATCCTATCCCTTGTTGATTTTTGAAACTATATTGTCATTTTACACTCTTATATTTGGAAAATTAGGGGTATAAATTTTGTAAAAAAAAAAAAAAAAAAAGCTATGTTTGTAATTCTCAAGCATGAAATGGCTGCATTCTTTCATTTTAATTCTTCTGTTAATTTGAGACAGAACCTGAATTTTAAGTCTTGTTATCATGCAATGTAAAGATGCAATGACTGAAAGTTAATGTGAAAATAAAACAAAAAAAAAAGAGAGAGAGCATGAGTCATTCCATATATCAATGAAATAATATAAACAAAAATTAAGAAATTAAAAATATGTATATTATGTGTCTGAACTTGTATAGATTCTATGTTAGACAATTTCAAGAAGAAAAGATAAATATGAAATGCATCATTTTAAGTATATTTTGTTATAAACAAAACTATAGAAGGGTAGGACTGGAGGGGGGAGTAGGGAGGGGATTGTGATTGAGATGTAACTTGAAGAAATAAAAAATAAAATATTAAAAAAAAGTAAAAAAAAAAAAAGAAAATCGAATTCTTTCATGGACTTAATTCAAAATAGAATTTATAACTTCTCAATTTTAATACATATATATATATATGATGCAAATATAAATATGTATATGATGTATATATATAATGCAAATATAAATATTTGACCTGTATTCATTGCAATTAATGTTAGTATGAAATCAAAAATTACATTTGTAATTTAAATTTGCTTGAAGAGTTTCTAATGTGTTTTACTAGTTAGCACTGCTTAATTTGTGATTTTTTTATAATTTATTTTTTGTTTCTTCAAGTTATATCTCAATCACAATCCCCTCCCTACTCCCCCCTCCAGTCCCACCCTTCCACCCTCTTCCCCCTCAACCCCCCATCCTCTACCTTTTTTTTAGTTTAAGGTATATCTCTTTTCCCCCAACAGCTACCCCTTTAAGTCCAACAAATGGTTTTTTCTCTTATAACAGTAAATACAATACAAACAACAGAAACAAATAGGCCACAATTATGAGGGTTATATGGCTTAGCATACATTCCCAATGTCCAGTCCATATGTATTTGGCATCTGACTTTAACATTCTACTATCTAACCATCTCCATGAGCTTAAAGTTCTATTTCTAACTCAGCTTTCATTTTTAAAATCAGTAATATTCATTCCACCAACTGCTTTCAGACAGCTATGACTAACTGGATATAGAGGCAAATAAAAATGAATTTCATACTATAAAAATACACAATAGGACAATTAATGTTAAATTAATTAGAATAATGCTAAAATTTTAATGTTATTTATCAAATATATTGTTATAAACTCTTTATGCTTCTACTTGTAAGCATGTCATTTGTAATTTCAGTGTTTTTTTTCCATTTAACAAATATCTGGAAAATAAGTTCAAATTTTTTATCTATGAGGTAACATTTAAATAGCTGATTAAAGGATCATTAACTTGTTTTTACTATCTGATTTTGAGTTTGCATTTATGTAAAGGATTCTGGCTTACTGTCTTTCTATGCAAAAAGAATAGAGCTCATTCATAAATCATTAGACTAAAAAACTGAGTGGAGGTTTTGGGGCTCTTTTATGAGTCACTTCCCTTATTCTCTGCTGACTTATTAAGCACTCAAATTGGCCTCATGTCAATTTGAAAGGAAAAGGACTGTGTATGATGAGCCCTAGCCTGGAACTACAATTTAATTATTAATAGTTCATATGTACAATTCACTACTTCACTGAATGGGATAAAAAGTGATGAGAAATGAATTTTATGATCTTGTAACATATGCACAAGCAACTATATTGCTATTTCATAGGAAGTCAGGAAAATACATCTAGAATAATTATTTGGATATTTCAGATGTAAAGGCCTTAATTTGTACTTTTAGATAATACCACAAGTCCTATTCAAAATATATTTATAGTTTCAGCTACATATGAGCATCTGGCAGTAAAAGAGGATATCACATAATTTGAATTGTCATTTTGTCTAATTTATAGTCAAAGGACACTCATGTAGCCTTCAACTGGAATAAAGCCATGTCATGGTGATTCCATGAAAATCAGTTAAGGCAGAGTTAAGGCCAGTCAAAGATAATAAAAGATGATGCTTATACTTTTGAAACTTATCAGACTTAGAAGAAAAAGAAATAGTTTAGATAGAATTATCTTTTTTAAAACTATAATAAGTATTTAGTAAACTCTGTCTTTCCTGTTAGTTTTGTAATTTCTAGGATGTTTCAAAAGAGTTATTTCATTTTCTTGTATGTGAAAGTAGATAAAGAAAGAAAAAACAAACAAAAACCCAAACCCCAAAATATGTTGTTTATCTGACTAAGCTGTGCACTATAATATGCTCAATCAACCAATGATATGTGTACATATATAAAAATATGAGGATGTTATTATATTTTGTTCTAAATTTTCCTTTGTATATGGGAAGTAGACACAATGCATACAGAATAATGATTTGATTATAAACTTATTCAGTAACTAATACCCAGCCGATCACAGCTGTCAAGCTTCATCTAGTTTCACATGAGCATGTTCATACAAGTTACATGTCAAATATAGCCCAACACATTTTTTTCTGTGTGGCAGTTCCTTTTGATTCTTATGAATTTGAATCATCCAATTGGAATACAAGTCTTTCAATAAGACTTCTGGGTCACCTTCTTGTGTTGTGTTGCCTGATTACAGAGATACTTCCTTTTCAAGTAAACTTTATTTGTGCTGCTCTTGGATTTTCTTTTAACAAATATTTGCTTGAAAATGTGAATTTTCAATTTTTTTAAAAAGTGCATTGTCAGTTTCCAACTGAATATATTATGTATACAATTGTGTGAAATTAAACCTGACCAAAATAAGTTTTAGATGAAACTTATTGTGCTCTGAATTTCACGTGATCAAAATCAAGATGTTATTGTGCATTTTCTCTTATAAAGATGACAATCAAATTGTACTGAATTCTTACTCTAATGAACGGTAAATGTGTCTTACCTTACACCTTAATTATGTTCACAAAGACTATATGTTTAAAAAGAATGTTATCATTGGCTGAGTGTCCCACAAGAGTTTATGTGATAATCTCATAGGCTCATAGTGTCACTGGTCAGATGTTCTGGAATATTTATGTAGTGGATTATTACGGGAAGAACTTAGATCAATAGGAGCATATTCTGGAAATGTTATGTTGCACCTCTAATGGGCCTGTCAGTCTTTCTCTTGCTATCTGCTACCATTGGAATGAAGTAATCACTTTGCTTTGACCATGTTGTTGTTATGATATAACACAATGGCACAAAATCAGAGATTGTTTAATCTTAGAATAAAATATTTAGAAATGTGAACCAATTGTATTTTTTTGCAATTTAATTGCCTCAGATGCTTTTGTTGTAATAACATGAAGTAGCATAATGCAGATTCATTGAATATCTTGATATTTTATAGTTGAAAGGGGTTAAAAATAACACAAAAGGGACCATCCCTGAATATTTTGCCTAGGGTAGGCTGGGAGGTAATTAAGTTTTTTATATTAATGAACTTAAAATTTTAGGAAGTTTGCACTCCCACCAGCAATGGAGGAGGGTTCCCCTTTCTCCACAATCTCACCAGCATGTGGTGTCACTTGAGTTTTTGATCTTAGCCATTCTGACCAGTGTGAGATGGAATCTCAGAGTGCTCTTAAGTTGCAGTTCTCTGAAGATTATGGATGTTGAGTATTTCTTCAAGTGTCTTTTGGCCATTACGGATTCCTGTTTTGTGAATTCTCGGTTTAGCTCTGTACCCTGTTTTTTATTGGATTATTTGGTTTCTTGGTGTTTAAGTCTTTATAAACACTCCTCCATTGCTGGTGGGAGTGCAAACTTCCTACAAGTTTTAAGTTAGTTAATATATATAAAAAATAATTACCTCCCAGGCTACCCTAGGCAAAATATTCAGGAATGGTCCCTTTTGTGTTATTTTTTAACCACTCCCAACTATAAAATATCAAGATATTCAATGTATCTGCATTATGTTACTTCATGTTATTGCAAAAAAAGCATTTCTTAAGTTCTTTATAAATTTCAAATATTAGCCCACTGTCAGATGTGGGGTTGGTTGATGGGACACTTTGTCCTAGTGGAGCTACCTTGTAGGCCTCTAGTGCATGAGGAAGCTCTTAGCCCTCATATGATTGATGAACTGAGGTGGGCTGAGATATGGGGGTACCCCACATGAGAAGAGTAGGATAGGTGGGAGAGGGGGTAAAGGGTAAGAGGGTAGGACTGAGAAGAGTGGAATGATGGAGATGTAACATGAAATAATAAACAAATGTAATAAAACAGAACTTGTAGGAAGAACATTCATAAGCCAGATTCTATTATTATAACACAGTGCTTCAAACAATTTGAATCCATAGCTGACACCAATAGTATCAGACAGTCACTTGCTAATAGCATTGTGGTAAGCAAACAATAATTGTGGTTGTCAAAAACACAATAGATATCTGTTATTATTTGGATCATGAAGTACACTAAAAAATCACAAATATCCAAGGAAACCTTCAGAGGTTGGGCATTATGTTGCCTAATCTTTAGTACAGTAAAATTGGGAGATCACTAAAACATTGACAAGTGGAGCCTAGTTTGAAGTCCCTGTTTTCACTGACAAAGTTTTCATGAATGAATTATGGTTGGACAGCATTTTTATGCCATATGCTCCCTATCATAATTTACTACCCCATTTACTTCAGGTTTGAAAGCAAATCACTCATAGGCTGAAACCTAAAATTGTAAGCAAATGTAAAGCTTTAACCTATTAGTCTTAACTTAGGTGTAGATTATAGTAAGAGAATGGTACTATGGAAATTGGAACCAAGAAATAAATTTGATGCAATTTTTGACAGTTTAAAAATACCTTTGATATTTGCTTATGGGACTTATTTGGTAACATTAGAAGTAGGCAAGAGAGAAACAAGAACTTTCCAAGATAATGTTTAAAGATAAGAATACTGTAATGCTGATAGACATGCAGACATTAACGAATATGTTGATGTTTTCTTCATATGAAAACTGAAACTTTACAGAACATGCAGTAGAGATCATTTTTGTGCAGCATGTCAAAAACAAGAATATGTTTTCTCTAAGTCATATATTTTTTAAGAGTTTAAAATTAAAAGTAACTAACTTTTTATTTGATAGAGAAAGTTTCAAAGCACTAAAACTCCAAGGATTCTGCATTAGTGAAACTGTCTGCCATTAGACAAATTTGATGTGTAAATTGGGACCACACAAAAATTAATTAAAAAAAAACCTCAAAAAATTTTCAACCAAGGTGTGAAATTGGTACATGTGAAACTCAGTCAAAGAGAATGCATATACTAAAGATATTAGCAACATGAGAAAGGAGATAAGAGCCTTGCTTAGAGTGATTTTAAAAATGACTGTGAGGCATCTCATAAATGTGTGGGATCCATCACAGACAGAGTTGTAGAAATGGAATACTGCTCCAAAGATTTATAGATCAAAATATTTCTAAACGAGTCCCAGTATAATGACCTTACCCCAAAATATTCAGTGATCTGTTTGTAAACATTTAGTGGTCAAGAAACCCAGAGGCTGTGGTGGCCATGGTTCAAGTAGACAAAAGTACAGCTCACAGCAGTGACCAGTATGACCACCATCTACATGATTTTGATTTCACATGCAGCTGAATAGGCTCAGAAACAGTACTATCAAAATTTCAAAGGAAACCTTCAGAGGTTGGACATTATGTTGCCTTTAGAATAAGCTCCTATCAATATGCATTAAGAAGACACAAGAGTGAAAAATAACCTGCAATACAACTCCAGAAAGTTAAAAATACCAACTAACATGGACTATTTGCTGAAAGACATCCAGCAGAAGAGCCATGTGGACAACAACAATAAATCCACTGAACCAATAGTGCACAAGTTCACAGTTAATTTTATTATGGCACAGTGTGCCCTACATGCGAACATGAGACCAATAATACTGGATTTTAGTCTTGCATCCATATGCTGACTCCTTGCTATTTGTCTATTCCTTTTAATGTTTATTTTAACTTAATTTAGTTTAATTTTACTTTATGTATATGAGAGTTCTGTCTTCATATACATTTGTATATTACCTGCATGTCTGTGCTTCGGGGGAGGGGGGTAGAAGAGGGTAATGAATGCATTGGAACTGGAATTTCCAACAGTTATAATCTTCCATGTGCATGCTGGGAATTGAACTCAGGTCCTCTGAAGTTTAAGCCAGTGCTGTTATCAGTGAAGTGGTACTTTAGCACTTTTCCTATTCTCTTTAAATACCAATGTTTTTGCTTTTCCTTTTCCATGATAATATTTTTAAAACCATAACAACTTCCAGTTTAGTTTTATAATGGTTTATTGCTTAATTGGCCTAGAACCTGGGATAATTTATTGGCCTTCAACTTTTGAGCAATATTGCCACAGTTAACACTTAAGGTCTGTTGAAGAAGAAGTGAATTCAGTTAGAATTGTAAGATAAACATTCCATTAAGGGTTTAGAAGTTCAATGCTATAGCTTTGATATGGAATGTCTTAAAAAGGAGTGGTCCATATGCTTTAGCACAATATGGAAATGGTAAAAACTTTGAGAGGTAGAATATGGTGATATATTTGAGGCATCAATGATGTTTCACCCAAGAGTATCATAGATACCCTATCATTTTAACTTCTCAGCCATTGTGAAGAGCAGTTTATTCTTTTCTGCAGTCTCCATTGTGATGGGTTCTTCTTTACTACAGGTCCCTAATGGAGGAACCAACTAACCTCAGACTGAAATTTCCTAAGCTGAGATCATAATTCACCCTATTGTCTCTATGAGTTGATTGTTTCTCTAGGATTTTGTACACAAAAGTTAACAAACACAATATCTTACTGAGTATTGGCCTTGAATTACCTAAGATCCACAATTACAAGAAAAATATTCCTGAGAATAGAAAAATCTATTTGGAGAAAGGAAAGAATAACTAGTCTGTACTAAGCAAATGTATTTGATTAATAAAGCAAGAACTAACTTAAAGGCTCCATGAGGATATGTTGGTATAAGCTTATCAGGGGAAAAAAAAAACAGTAAATGAGTGACTAAAAACAATGCACAGATAGGGATGGATTTGATCAAGACACTTTTTATGGATTCATGAAATTAAATTGTGAAAAAGTTAAAGTCAGGTGCCAAATACATATGGACTGGACATTGGGAATGTATGCTAAGTCATATAACTCTCATAATTGTGGCCTACTTATTTCTGTTGTTTTGTATTGTATTTATTGTTATAAGAGAAAGGACCATTTGTTGGACTGAAAGAGGGAGCTGTTGGGGGGAAAAAGATATACCTTAAACTTAAAAAAAAGGGTAGAGGATGGGGGGTTGAGGGGGAAGAGGGTGGAAGGGTGGGACTGGAGGGGGGAGTAGGGAGGGGATTGTGATTGAGATGTAAATTGAAGGAATAAAAAATAAATTATTAAAATAAATAAATAAATAACAAAAGAAAGAAAGAAAAAGCTAAAAAAAGAAAAGTAAATTTTGAAAGGAATCCCTATTTGATCATAGTGGTGGAAGATGCGAAGCATGGTATCAGTAGAGAAATGTAGTCTTCAATCTTACCCACCTGTGAACCTTGGGAACTAGATAATGCCTAACTGGGAAGACATTCCTGGTACAATAGTAGGTAACAAGAACATCATGGGATTAAACTATCACTTTATGATTAGATTTTTGTCACATTTCACAGATGAACCTCATACCTAACACCATTATCAGAAGACAAACTTATGAGTAGGAAGATCATAGGCCCAAAGGCAAAACCCACTACTGTTGTTCTGCTAAAAAGGAAACTATTAAATTGACTCCTGATGAATTATCATTATACCCCTAGGCTAGTGAGTCTTTTATAGCATATTAGAGGAGCTTCTATGTAACCGAACTTTTTAATTATTATTTAACACTTATTTATTTATTACTATATTCACTTACAACAAACACCAACAATTTCTTAACTATTAATCCTATAAATTCCTCCAACCCCTTTAACCTATCCACTAAACCTATTGATAATTGTTTTTCTAACCTTTTAGAATGATACAGTCTCTGGGGCAGGTCCTCAGTCATCAGGAACACAGTCTTTGTTGTAGATTCTTTAACGCACTTAGCAGTCCTTTTTCTGGATCTCTCTATGCAGGTTCATCAGGGTAAGTTGGTTATTGCAGTCTCACCTTAAATAAGGCTTGATGCTTTCTTCTCTCTGGGAGACCCCAGCCCCTTAGCATCAGCAACTCTGCCACTCTACCTCAGAGTCCTTAAAGCCAGGCACAGTTTCCTTTAGGCCACTGTTTGGACAGATCAAACCCACCCCTCTAGGCAAAACCTGAGCCACAGGGTTTAGTCCTTGGCCTTTTGGTGTCTTGCTCAGGTTTTCTTTGCTCACCAGCTTCTTTCTGCTTCAGGGAGATCTGGCCATCAAATGATGGCCAGCACTTTTTTCAGCAGGACTCTGGGAGCTCTCTAGCATCAGGGGCCTCTTCTCCTTTTGGGCTCCATGCACTGTTCTTAAATAGGAGGAACTCTGTTTCAGCTTAATTTGGGCTCTGCCCACTTAGCAGCTGAAAACAATTTCAGGCCAGATACTTTGTTTCTTTAAGTCCAATAAGTCTTTCCTGTTTTTCTGACAACATTGTTTTTCAGTCCATTGAGTATTTCCTGTTTTTCCTGACTCTAACTTTGTTTTTCAATCTATTAAGTCTCCTGTTTGTTTCCTATTTTTAGTCCACATGCTGATAATGATCTTCATGCCCCAAATTAAGAGACAGTATCAGAAATCCCTATATATTTTCTAAATCTAATTTAATTTATCTAACTCCCTACACTTCTGATTAGATTAACGCCGAAATCCACAAACTGGCAAAAGTGCAGAGAATAAGGGACTGCAAAATGGTCAACCCTAAACAGAATATGTAATGTTGTGATTCCTTCCTTCCAAGACTCATCACACATTACAGCAGTCAAGAGAACAAAACTGTAAGTGCCAGAGACAATGACAGAATAAAAGAAAAGGGACTATTCTGGAGAAGACAGGAGAGTTGAACAAATGAATTTATAATAGTTAGGACAGTATTTGTAAGATATCTGTAAACCCAAGTCATAATAAATCCCAACATGGAGATAATCACTTAGGCATGAAATCCCACACCATCCATGGAACTATTCTTAATTCTTGAGAGAGAGAGACATAGAGAGAGCATATTTTCTAAGAGAAAACTTACTACATGGGTAAACTGACCTCTCTTCCAGTGGAAGATCATACACAGAAGCCGTTTGTTGGGTTGAAAGGGGGAACTGTTGGGTCCTGAGGCAGAGCTATTCCAAGTTTTTTAATATATCGCCAGACTGACCTCCATAGTGGTTGCACAAGCCTGCATTCCCACCAGCAATGGAGTAGGGTTCCCCTTTCTCCACACCCTCACCAGCATGTGCTGTCATTTGAGTTTTTGATCTTAGACATTCTGACAGGTGTGAGATGGAATCTCAGAGTCCTCTTGAGTTGCATTTCTCTGATGATTAAGGATGTTGAGCATTTCTTCAAGTGTCTCTCAGCCATTAGGGATTCTTCCTTTGTGAATTCTCTATTTAGATCTGTCCCCCATTTTTTGATTGGATTATTTGGTTTCTTGGCATTAAATTTCTTGAGTTCTTTGTAGATTTTGGATATTAGCCCTCTGTCAGATGTGGGGTTGGTGAAGATTTTCTCCTAGACTGTAGGCTGCCGTTTTGTTCGAATGACAGTGTCCTTTGCCTTACAGAAGCTTTTCAGTTTCATGAGGTCTCATTTTGATTGTTGATCTCAAGTCCTGAGCTGTTGGTGTTCTGTTCAGGAAGTAGTCGCCTGTGCCAATTAGTTCGAGGGTTTCTCCCACTTTTTCTTCTAGTAGATTTAGTGTGACCGGCATTATGTTAAGGTCTTTGATCCACTTGGACTTAAGTTTTGTACAAGGTGATAAGTATTCACTTATAGTAGGATTTTAGCTATATAGTAGAAGGTATCAATACTACAACTAACACACCAAAGGGAACTTGGACATAGACATCTTATTTTTAATTCTTATTCTTTATTTATTTTTTATATATTAGTTATATTTCTTCTATTTTTTAGTCTTTTTTATCTATTGTATGCTTATTGGTTTGTTTGTTTAGTAGTTCTCTCTCCCGGGCAACGAGACACTTTTCACTGATGGTACTGCTTCATAGATCCCCAATGAATGAAGAGGCTCTTGGCCCTCATACGACCTCTCAACTGAGATGAGGGGCTGTTATATAAGGACACCCCACCCCAGAAAAATGGGATGGAAGGGTTAGGAGGTAAACAAACAAACAAAAAAAAAATGAAATGTGATGTTTCGGCCTTTTACTACTAATTGTCATAAACTGTTTAGGATAATTAAGAAATGTAAACTAATGTTTATGCAAGCCGGTCATTCAGTTAGGTACTGTGACAGACTATTATAGTTACTTTCTAAGCTAATCAAAAATAAACCATCAAGAGACAAGCAACATCTGCTTACCCTAAAAGAAGAGATAGATAGGGCCTCTTCAAAAACCTCAAGAGATCTGCAGAATATGGCATTCAAAGATATTTTCATAACTTTAGATTTTTTTTATATCAAGACATATCAACTCTTGACAGCACCCCCTATTCTCCTCCAAGTAGAAGATGAGCATGGAAGAATCTCCAGTGGGAGATGATTGAATTAGTCGCAAGCCTATCTCTTGGTAGGAAAAGCCCCTTGCCCCAACTGTAGACAGAATGCTGTCCAAAAAGGACCAAACCTGGAAGCAGGTAAGTCGACAGCCTAGCTCTGCCAAGACAGGGTAGGTAAGTCCTTCATAACCCCTGCTCTACAATCAATGTCTGTCAGAGAAATGGGGCCAAATCACTGAAGATCGATGCTGTAATGTATGGAGAGAAAATGGGAACTGTCCAGGCAGCCACTGATATGTCATTTCTTAGTTTGGGAAGATGTAGGCCCTGTACTTCCTATAAAATCAGATATATTTATCCCTCTCGGTCTCGGAGGTGGTTGAAGAACAGATAGCTAGAGTCTCATAATTAAATTTTGAGTTGTTTAGGAGTCAAGAGAGTGTTATAGATCTAAGAAGATACTTTTAAAATTGTGTTGCAAGTTAGTATGAATGTTGAGTCAGATATAGACCTTTAAACTCATGGAGATGTTTAGATAGTAGAATGTTAAAACCAGGTACCAAATACATATGGACTGGTCATTGGGAATGTGTGTTAAGCCATATAACCCTCATAACTGTGGCCTAATTACCTCTGTTGTACTGTATTGTATTTGTTATTATAAGAGAAAGAGCCATTTGTTGAACTGAAAAGGGAAACTGTAGGGGGAAATAAGATATACCTTAAACTTAAAAGAAAAAAAAGGGAAGAGGATGGGGGGTTGAGGGTGGGAGAGTGGGACTGGAGCGGGAATAGGGAGGGGACTGCAATTGAGATGCAACTTGAAGAAAAAAAAATAAAGGTGAGCTGGACTTGGAAAAAAAAATTCCTATAGAAAAAAAAAAAAAGAACAGTGCGGATAACCATTTAGAAACATGGTGTGGGATTTGTGCACAGAAAAGCAAATAAATTAACACAATATATCGGAAACTTATTTATGTAAGTATGGATGGGGAAAGATGCATCCTGTGCATGGTGACCATGAGAAAGCTGCAGCTGCTGTGGAGATGCTAATATCAGATGAATAAAATACCATGGGAAGCACAGTGGCTTGAGCTTATAGTCCCAGTGAGGGAGGCTAAGGCAGGACCATTGCTGAGTCCAAGTATTTAGGGACAGTTTGGGCAACAAAAGAAGATCCTCTTATCTCAAACAGCAACATCAAAACCTGAGAAGAATATTTTATATTTTTTAACCAGGTTGGCAAGAAGGGAGATCTTCTAAAGAGACACTTGTGACCCTCCCTTTGGCTATCAGACCATTGAAACAATGGACCTCAAGAAATTAAAATTTCCTTAGGAATCTGAAGCTAGGAGAAGGAAAGGGTTTGGGAACTTTGTGCCAGCCAGAGGAGGAACTTGTCTTCCAGTAAAAGTTGTCACACAGTTGTAATAAGTTATGAGATCACCCTCCAGGAGAGAAAGACCTGAGACAATGATGCATTAATGATTCGTGAAACTAGACCATACCCAAGAATTCCTACTTGTGCAAAGCTGTAACTCCCTACATAAACCTCATTTCAAGTACCCAGACATGGAATTGAGGGATTGTTGGATCTCTTTAATCCTCTTCCCAGTGTGACCATATTGAATAAATCTCCCTTTATTTCAAAAAAAAAAAAAAAGAAAGAAAAGAAAGGGGGAACTGTTGAAGGGGAAAAGATATACCTTAAACTCAAAAGAAAAAGAAGGTTATGGGAGGTGTGAGGGAGAAGAGGGTAGGAGGGTGGGACTGGAGGGGGTAGTAGGGAGGGGATTGTGACTGAGATGTAACTTGAAGAAATTAAAAAAAAAAGAAAAATAAGAATTGGCTGGAGCAATAAATAATTAAAATTTCTTGTTAAAAAAGAAGAATATGTGGAAAGTACAAATTGAACCTAATGGGTTAAATTTTTTAAAAATTAATAAGAATATAAAATATGGTAAGTAAGAAAGGTGGTGAGGGTATGTGAAGAGTTGGGGGGGAGGAATGAGAATGTGATAAAAACATCTAGTATGAAATTCTCAATGAAGAAAGAAAAAGAATAATTCTAAAATATATATCATTCTCCACAGCAAAAAGAAGTATACAAGCAAATTAAATTTTGGCTTCTGTCAATATGGGTGAAGAATTTGGGTTTCATCATAAGTCTTATGTGAACTGTTAAAAAGTTTTTAAGTATGGAATTTATGCAAACTTATTTCTATTTCTGTGATTGGACTTTGTCAACTACTTAATAGAGAAGAATAACTATTTGTTATGAAGAATACACTGTATTTTAATGATAGTGCTGAGGAGAAAGACAACTAGCACTCCATTTATACTGTAGAAGAAGAAAAAGGGGGATGAAATATGACTACTCACAGGTTATTTTCTGGCATTTAGTGATTATTCCTTTGTCACATCCTTGAATAAGAACTTTTAACTTTCTCTGAACTTGACAAACTCTTAGGCAGGTTGCTTCCTAATCATAGGCACAATTTCCCTTTTCTTTTAGTACTTACTGTAGTTAGCTTGCTATTGCTAATCATTTTTACGTGTCTTTGAGATGTAAATTACCCATAATCTACAAAGTCTCTGCAGAGTCACTGGCAACTATCTTTTAAAACGCAAACTTGAAGAAAAGCAAGTTAATACCTCTATCCTCCTTGAATGAAGATAAGAAATAATTTGGATAATAGATAATTAACTAACAGCAAGAGCCTGGTCACCTTAACCTTTTCTAGACTATCATACAGTAACATGAGTGCACTTTAATTCATGAAGTCTGGAACAAGACTTCTTCATTTAATTGGATTTATATAACGTTCCTTTTATTCTGTACTATATGGTTAAATATGAATTATCTTTCAAAACTCTAGTAAATTACATAAAAGGTGAAAATGGGAAGAAAAAAAATTAAACTATTACAAGCTAGACTATTGAATTAGATAATGAAGTAGTCTGCCAGGCATTTATTGTGATGAAAAAGACTGAAGAAATAGGGTTGGAGGGAATATTTGAATCTTTAATTCCCCATTGCCTATTTTAATTCTGAGATGTTTACATCATGATTATGATTAGATTTTAATATTTTGACTTTTAGGGTGAATCTTGCAGTGAGGGCATGGTTTGGAGTTATGAGTATACACATGATTCCTTAGTAAGGGATGCAAAGGGTCACCCACAAAGTATGTTTAAATGGAGAGTCAATAACATGAGACCCAGCCATACCACTTCTGGGTATACACCCAAATGCCTCTTCACAGAATCATAAGGAAGTTTCCTCATCTATGTTTATAGCAGCCTTATTTGTAATAGCTAGAAACTGGAAACCACCCAGATGTCCCTCAACCGAAGAATGGGTTAAAAAACTGTGGTACATCTACACAATGGAATATTATTCAGCTATCAGAAACAATGAAATTATGCAATTTGCAGCCAAATGGATGGAACTAGAAAAGCTCATCCTGAGTGAACTAACCCAGACTCAGAAGGACACATATGGCATCTATTCACTTAGAGTAGGATTTTAGCTATATAGTAGAAGGTATCGATACTTCAACTAACACACAAAAGGGAACTTGGACATAGACTTCTCATTTTTAATTTTTATTTATTTTTTATATATTAGTTATATGTTTTCTATTTTTTAGTCTTTGTTATCTATTGTATGCTTATTGATTTGTTTGTTTAGTAGTTCTCTCTCCCAGGCAAC
>CAJQZJ010009649.1:15014470-15052268 GCA_907164525.1 Lophiomys imhausi | reverse complement strand
ACTCTCATAAATGTGGCATATTTATATCTATTGTTTTGTATAATACTGTTATAAGAGAAGGAACCAGCTGTTGGACTGAAAGGGGAAACTTCTGGAGGGAAGAGGGTGGAAGGGCGGGATAGGGAGGGGGAATAGGGAGGGGTTTGTTACTGAGATGTAACTTGAAGAAAAAAAAATAAAGTATTTAAAAAAAAAAAGAAATGCAAACTAATGGTTATGGAAGCTAGTCATTCTGTTAGGTACTATGACAGCATATTATAGTTACTTGCTAAGCTAATCAGAAATAAACCTGTTAAGAGACAAGCAACATCTGTTGATGCTAATATAAGAGATAGATAGGGCCTCTTCAAAAACCTCAAGAAATCTGCAGAATATGGCATTCAAAGATGTTTTCGTAACTTTAGATTTTTTTTACATCAAGACATATCAACTCCTGAGAGCACCCCCTATTCTCCTCCAAGTAGAAGATGAGCATCGAAGAATCTCCAGTGGGAGATGATTGAATTAGTCACAAGCCTATCTCTTGGTAGGAAAAGCCCCTTGCCCCAACTGTAGACAGAATGCTGTCCAAAAAGGACAAAACCTGGAAGCAGGTAAGTCGACAGCCTAGCTCTGCCAAGACAGGGTAGGTAAGTCCTTCATAACCCCTACTGTACAATCAATGTCTGTCAGAGAAGCGGGGCCAAACGACTGAAGATCAATGCTGTAATGTATGGAGAGAAAATGGGAACTGTCCAGGCAGCCACACTGATATGTCATTTCTTAGTTTGGGAAGCTGCAGGCCCTGTACTTCCTATAAAATCAGATTATATTTATCCCTCTCAGGTCTCGGAGGTGGTTGAAGAACAGATAGCTAGAGTCTCATAATTAAATTTTGAGTTGTTTAGGAGTCAAGAGAGTGTTATAGATCTAAGAAGATACTTTTAAAATTGTGTTGCAAGTTAGTATGAATGTTGAGTCAGATATAGAACTTTAAACTCATGGAGATGGTTAGATAGTAGAATGTTAAAGTCAGGTACCAAATACATATGGACTGGACATTGGGAATGTACGTTAAGCCATATAACCCTCATAACTGTGGCCTAATTACCTCTGTTGTATTGTGTTGTATTTATTATTATAAGAGAAAGAGCCATTTGTTGAACTGAAAGGGGAAACTGTAGGGGGAAATAAGATATACCTTAAACTTAAAAGAAAAAAAAAAGGGAAGAATATGGGGGGTTGAGGGTGTGAGGGTGGGACTGGAGGGGGAATAGGGAGGGGACTGCGATTGAGATGTAACCTGAAGAAGTAAAAAATAAAGAAAAAAATAACATAAGACATGATATTTTGGTTATTCCCAGTATAGAAAACTTTTCCATTAATAATGCTCATCTTTAATATGATAATCATGTTCCTCAACATACAGAGGATCTAGGGTGCTTTTCTCATAGCTTTTTAAAAGCATGACATATTTTACTGACTCTAAAAATTCATTTGTGCTGTTTTATTTAAATGTTTAATAAGGCCTATTTTGGTAAGAAGAACTGGTAAGTTATAAGGAAATTAAATTTCTTTTGACTTGTGCTAATATTTTTATTTTATATTTTGTTATTTTCACTTTTGATTATGGAAAACTCCTGGCTTGAAATTGCTGTCACTGAGTGCATTTTCCAGATAACCCAGGGTAGTGGCATAAGTCATGGCCTTGAGTTGTGAAGTAAGGAATGATTTTCATCTTATTTTAAGATAAGCTATGTGTCAATCCTGTAATATCATACCTAAACTCCCCATCACAGAAAATAAGGGGAATTTTATCCAGAGACACTGAATAGGACATCATTTATTAAATACACATAAATTATTACATGATGAAATAAGGATCACTCCTGAAGGAATGTTGACACCTGGCTAATGGGTACCATAGGCGCATGTGCTACTGTCAAGACATCATACTAAAACTCAGTCCTGTTTTCTCCTGATTCTGCACTTACCACATTTGATAGATTTATGAATTTCAGATTTTTGGAAGTGGGGTGGGAGTAACTATGAATAAAATATTCTTGTTTACAAGTTATTATTCTCATGTGCAAAATGATCATGGATAGGGGTCCAGCAAGAATCAGTTGATAGCATAATCTTTCTATGCTCTTAAATACCTGCCTCCACAACTTAAAAAAAATAAGCTTTTCTGTTTGTTTTGTTAATTTTTTGAATTTTTGAAGTATTTTACTATATTCATTCTTTTTCTCGGAAACTTAAAAGATTATAAGGGGTAGTAGAAATGCTCACTCTGATAAAAAAAAAATACTTGCATTATAAAATGTTAAGAAACTGGTGCTCATCTGAGAAGATGAAAAGGATTACTATTAAATGCAATAAAATGCAGTAAGATGCTGAAAATCAATTTCAATGTGCAATAGAAGAAGAGATATAAATTCTAAAATATTGTAGGTATATTGCCTGAGACACAACATAGTCATAGTTTTCCAAGTAAGATTAAAAATTAAAAATATTTCTTTGTAAACATTCTAGAATTAAAATGATATAGAGTCTGATATTATCACAAAGGTAGTCTCAAAGTTTCAATAGAGTTTTACTTCTTGCAGATTCTAAACTTTATGTATAAATTGTTATGCATTTATTATTCCAAGAGATTTCATTTCGCAAAAGCAAATGTTCAATTATGATATTATAAAAAATTCCTTACATGTTTTGAAAATACGGCATAATCCTTAAATGAGTTTTGGAAATTTGATGTAATGATAACCTACTAAAATGGTTTTCATACATTCATCATACCTTTTGATGAATTTAATATCATAACTCTTGTAGTTGAAAGCATAATTCAAACAAAATAAACTCTTAAAAACACACAGTTCATGAAAATATTGACATATTATTTCTCTCATTCAAAGTGAAATATTTTCAATAATGAGGCAGACATTTTAAATTATGTTGCTATGTATATTGTTTCTAAACTGATATAGTTCCTTTGATGATTAAATATTCATTGTACCACTTTTTACATTTTTAATATTTATAATTTAATAGAATTACATCGTTTTCCTTTTCCCTTCCATATCTTCTTAACTACTCTCTCTTTCACCCCTCCCATATACACCATTCTCAAGTTTACAGCTTTTTTTCCATTAATTATTACTGTTTGGTGTGGGGTTTTTTTGTATGTTTAAACACACACACACACATACACAGACACACAAATACCTTGCTGAGTCAACATTACAACTTTCCTAGAACTAGATTGATAATTCTTTCTTTCATAGATGTTGCTCCCACCCCTCATCAAAGATGCCTCTCTTAATATCAAACAGAGACCATCACAGAAAACCTCAGCTGGACACAATGCAAACATCAACAGATCATGGAGAGCCACACAAATGTACATATATACATCATACCTCATCTATTCAGGGAACATTGAAGAAGAAGGAATGGAAAGGTTGTAAGAGCCAGAATTCTATGAAGTGTGCTGTGAAACATTCTCTTTTAAAAGTGGGTACATAAGCAAGAGTGGAACAATGGCATCATCAGTGGATATGTTAATATAGATGTGTGAAAATTTTGAAGAGTCTCTTTCATAAGAAAATAATTACATTCATGTGTCTCTCTTGAATAAATTACAAGCAAACTTTCAGTTGGCATCTGGAGTAAATTTGCTTTCTTTTCTAATAACAAACATTAAAATTGTCAGATCAAATTGTTTTTGAATTTTATAATTGATTTCAAACTTTTGAAAATGCTGCTTCTTAAAAATGTCTTTACTGATATACCTTAAACTTAAAAAAAAAAAAGGAAGAGGATGGGGGGTTGAGGGTGGGAGGGTGGGACTGGAGGGGGAAGTAGGGAGGGGATTGCCATTGAGATGTAACTTGAAGAAATAAAAAATAAAAAAAGAAAATAATAAAAAAGAAAAAAATGTCTTTACTGTCACATTGAGAAAATGACAAAGTGCTTATATATTCTTAGATATTTAATAATCACCTGCTAAAGCTTCTTATTTTGCAACATATCTGCTACATTATATATTTTGCTGTGATAATGAGTTCTGTGGCCTTCTTCATTTCCTATTGCCAGGTAGTATACAGCAAGGTTCCATAGAGCAAGAATACTGGTGAGAAATGGGAAAGTTATCAAGAGAACTGACCTAATAATTTGGTTCTTCTCTTTCCTTGCAGCATTACTTGATAGAGATCCACCCAGGGTGATCAGCATGTTTAACACCTTAAAATTTATACAGTTCCTACATGGAAGTTCAGTCAAATTCCACTTTCCTATATCTGAGAAATATTATGTAGTAGTAGAAATAATTAGTCATTATTATATCTGCATGATATAGAACATAGAAGGTATAAATGATCAATTCCCTCTTTGCTCTACCTTGTCCTCCTTGTCTATTGTAGCCTGTTGTATTCTGAAACTAAGCACATTCAGATTGTTTAGAATGTACTCGTAAGTTACAGCTACAAGATTCTGTGGTGGTTTATACCACCCTTTCCTAAACCAGTTCAACGTCTTTTGTTTTTCTGGTGTTTTCTCCTCTTCCTTTTGAAGCCTTGTATTATCAAAAGTCTAGATTAGACTCATCCTTTTTCTGCATTTACTCCAAGAAGTTAAAGAAACTGTTTATCTTTTCTTTGAAATTCTGAGTATAATGATATGATTTCTTTTTTAAGGTTTTTCTTGCCTTATCATTATTAGACTCATTCTCATTACACTTTATATTTCCTATGAAATAGGAGATGTTTCTTAGCAGAGACATCATGTATTCAATTTATTCTTTTCGGACCTACCATGTAGACACAGAAATCATTCATTATATTTTACTGGATGAATAGCTATTGATCAAAATATGTTGGGTTACAAAATTGGAAGTTTTGATGTCTCTAAGATTCATGACTTCACTAAGTCCAGGTAGTAGACTAGGATTCCAGAACCAGGCATGTTTTCACACTAGGTTACCACCAAGATATTCTTGGTATTGTTATAATGCTATGGGTAGCCATAACAGTTATATTAATAAGACAATTCCTGCACATAGGCTCAGAATATCATGAAAGAGGGTGCAGAAAAAATTTAAGAGCTCAGAATATCATGAAAGAGGGTGCAGAAAAAATTTAAAATCAGGGAATCTATCCTGAAATGTGTCTCCTAGAAATTATAGAGAAGCTACCCATGCGATATCTCAACAACACAGCTACCTAAAAAAGACCTAAATCAGGATTACATCAATAGACAGGTTAACATGGAAGGGAATAATCTCACAGGCCTTCCTTGTAGACAAAGACTTACAGTCAACTAAGGAATGCAGAAGAAACAGTCTCCCTTAAGAAAGAATCCTCCAAATGGTTATACAATGCCAACTTGTTAGCCCTGAAATCATACATATCCTAGTAACATTATATGGCCTGATGAAGTTGTATTTGTATATTTAGGAAAATGTAAAACAAATATACATATAATACATTATATATAATGTATATGTATGCATATATCTCCTGTATACACATATATGTATATTATATGTATATACATATATACTATATTACATAATTAAAAAGAGGGAATTGAATTTGAGAAAGAGTAGAAGAGTGAGTGAAAAGAGTTGGATAGAGGAACAAAAAGAAGAAACTAGGTAGTTATATTTTGATTTCTGAAAATAAAAACAAACTATTCAAAAATACTAATGATCAGTCTATTTCATTTTTATAACATGATAGGACTTACAGCACTCAGAATCTAAGGAAGAAAGCTTTCTTGATAAATACACTTAAGTAAACTGTATATCTCTTTCTTGTTGTTTTCTCCTTGTGGAGCATTCAAGGCATGGTCACTAGTAAACCAAAATGGCCACAACAGTGGTTTCATATGTTAAACATCTCAGACAGCAGGTACAATCTTTGGCAATAAGCAGACTCCAGTAGAGCTTAGAGTGCTACCACCATGCTGCTGAAGCAGATTACTCATCAAAGTGGCTTCCTCTTTCTTTTCCATTTGGCTTTGTCAGCAATTGGCAAAGCTCCACACAGTAAGAACATGCTGAAAAAAGAGGGAAAGCAATGAGAAATAATTAGAGATGGCTTGTTGCCAACAGAAGTCTATTTGAGGAGAGGGGAAGCTGTAGGACAATGTTAGACAGGCAAATCCTTTCCCAAAATATTAATGAATACTGCTGGGGAGGGTTAATAAGATTATGCAGTAAAATCATAAATGCTCTCCAAATTACCATTTACTAATGACTGGCACATATTTCTGAGAAGCCATAATGAAGTGGGTTGGTAGCTGAAGAATTGACATATGCAACTGAGAACGATGAACTCACTTTTTCTTTCCCTTTGACAATTCCTTCATTAATACACAGCCAGGAATCTGGAAAATGTGTGCCTTTGCTGAAGCTGGAGAGAGATGACAGCACCATGAGCTGCTTACTTTGTCTCTTTGTTTCTGTATTCAAATGATGGAATGGAAGGAGAAGAGCTGTTTCTTTTCCCCAAGCCCAGTGTTCTAAAGTTCTTATTGGACATCTGCTCACCTATTATTGGTTTTGAACAGTTTCTTCTCATGTTTGAAAGCAGAAACAGGTTAAACTATCATATTAAGTATGGGGGGAGGGGATAGATGATAAGCCAGTGTCTTCTGTGAGTAAAAGATAACTAATGATGAGTGAGATAATAAGACAAACATATCAAAAGCTTATTTCAGCAATACCTTGCTGCATAATAAATAGTATTTTCCCAATTCAAGTTGTTGTGTAAGTTCCTTTGGGAAATCGTATCTGGGGACTGGAGTACAATACTCAATTCTATTGCAGGGAATACAGAAAGAAACCAAAATTTAGAGAAGAAGTTGATACAAAGCAGACTGAAACATTGTCAAATGAATTCCAGGATCTTCAAACCATGGTTTGATATGCTGTGATTCATATTTACTAGTTAATTCCATTTGATCTAAAAGTATAAAAATATTTAAATGACAGTTTTAATTGTCTTTGGTCTCTGCACATATTTGGATTTTCTGAATATGGTTTAGACTGTAATAATAGTAAAATAAACACATGCACACAAATTGATATATATTATATAGGCATAGTTTTATATATAATTATATATATTCATTCTTCTTAAAAAGATATGTAAATATATTTTCAAGGTATTTAAAAGTATTCTCACTAAATACATAGACAGACTGTTTATTGCTCTATTCCAAATGCCTCCTTTAGACTTCCTTAGTCAGTAATGCTCATTAGAGTAGAGATTATTTAAATGGTGAGTTCTTTCAACAGTGTCACTACCTGGGTCATCAGCAAGATCAAAAGCGATTTGTAATTAGTATTTCAAGTGGTCTGATAAGTGAAGGGAATGTGTAAATGAGGATGACTCCCAAGGGAACCCAGCCTACCATTGAATAGCATTCACAAGTTCCAAATATTTAAACACATATGAATTAATTCACCACTTATTTTCATCCTACTTACTACATAATAGTTAAGAGCATATATAGTTAATAATTTGAGTCATCCACACACTCTTTTTCTTTCTCACACATACACACATGCACTATATACACACACAGAACCACCCTGAGACAAACACCACACACATACACACACAAACAGAGAATGAGAGAGAGAGAGCGATAGATAGATGGATAGATAGATAGACAGATGATAGACAGACAGATGGATAGGTTGATTGATAGATATACAAAATGACACACCAAGACACACATAGACATACCACACAGACAGTCAGTGTTTCTAGTACACACGATCTTGGAATGTGAAAGAAAGGAGATTAACACATATAGAAAGGCTTCACCACTTATATCTTAAGTATTAATAGAATAAAGCATTCAAGTATACTATGCTTCCTGATGGAGATATAATAAGGGAAATAAAAAAATAAAGATTTAAAAAGGCAGTAAAGATGGACGGAGTATGTGAGGAAAAATTGGGGTTTTTAACTCGTTCTTTTAAAAAATATGGTTAATAGTACTTTCAACTCAGTACAACATTCTTATTTTAAAGTCATGTTTGTTTTGATTAGTCAGTGACCATAATTGATTAAATAAGGGGCTATCATAGAAGAGAGTGGCAGCTTGTTTCTGGTTATTTCAACAAATATCTAACAAAATGTTAATTTCAATGATGCTTTAATGTAGAGAAACAAACAACACAGGCTTGTCAAGGGGTCTTGAGTCAGAATGATTCATGTTAGAGTTCCATATCTCAACCATGCAATAATTTTTGATTAATAAAAAAGAAGATATTCCACAAAATTTTCTGAGACATAATTTTTCTACTTGAAACAAGACAACACACAGAATCACAAAGTAATCTTGAAAATTCTTTTCTGGATTTCTACAGGAAGGCAACTAACTGCTAACTTTTTTTCTCTTTATCAAGAGTTCTCTCTGATTTTTAAATATTATTTCAAAGACATTATTAAAATCTCTCTTATATCTCATCTAATTAGGTAAACTTAAAAAATAACTCCTTGGCTATTTATTACAAGGACCATTATACAGTTGAGGAAAAGCTGGAGGACTAATGTCTTAATGAAAGTTAGGTGTTATGAATTAAATATATATTTAATATATCATTTTTAATATATGAGTAAATAGGTTATTACAAACATGTTAAAATTGCTACCATACTGTTTGCTATTCTCTGTGTATATGCATATGTATTACAATATGTGGTAGCATGACTAACATATGTACATTTCTACATATCTATTTGGGAATGGATATGGAGGTCAGAAGAAAGCTTTGGGTGTCAGATCTCATTTTCTATCATGTTTGAGACACAGTTATATTCTTATTTTGTTTTGTTTTATTTTTTTTTTTCACTGCACACATCAGGCCAGTTTTCTTGTGAGCTTCCTGGTATTATCCTGACCTGTAAAACAACAACAACAAACAAACAATGGGACTAGACTCCTAGCCCTCATGGGACTGATAAACTCTGGACTTTAATATGTAGGGGCTCCCCTCATCAGAGGAGAAGGAGAGAACAGAGACTAGAACAAGGGAGGATAGGAGGAAGGGAGGGTGGGGCGTGGAGGGGAAAAGAGAGGGGATTTTGATTGAGATGTAACGTGAAAACATAAATTAATTAATAATAATAACAATTTTAAAGATAGGGTAATATTTATATTTTGACTCATCTATTGATTTTTCTTGCTATCCAAGAGACCAGATAGTTTTCTTTTTTGTTTGTTTGTTAGTATATCCACTATCTCCAGAGGAGAGCAAATGCTCAATAGTGTTCCAAAGTACTGAATGAATGAATCTGAATGTCATGGAACTTATAGGTTTCCCACAGGGAAAAAAGGTCTTATATAAGAGCTTACCTAGACAATAACATAGGGATAGAAGTAGGACACCTTCCCACCCTACTTCCTGGGACGTTCAGCCTGGGTATACTGACAGATGGATATGCACATGGAATCTACAAGGATTTCGATCAGAAGATCTCACCTTGACTCTCCTACAACCTAAACTCTCCAAATAACTCAACCCAAAGCTCCCAATACCTTGGTTTTCCTGCAGTGATGAATTGTAAGCTAAAAGAAAGCCTTTCTCTCTAGGCATGGTGGCCCACTACTTTAATCCCAGCACTTGGGAGGTAGAAAGAAGGCAGTTCTTCGTGGGCTCTCAGCCAGCATGGTCTACATAGTAAGTTGAAGGCCAGCCAGGGCTACACAGTAAGACCCTATCTCAAAAATAAGTGAATATAAAATAAACCCTATCTCCTATAATTAAAAAAAATGGGACTAGAGACTTTCAGGCTACACTTTTTAATTTTTTTTTTATTTCATCAAGTTACATCTCAATTGCACTTCCCTCCCTACTCCCCCCTCCAGTCCCACCCTCCCACCTTCCTCCACCCATCCCCTTCCTTTTATTTTTAAGTTTAAGGTATATCTTTTTTACCCCCAAGAGCTCCCCCTTTCAGTCCAACAAATGGCTCTTTCTCTTATAACAATAAATACAATACAAAACAGCAGAAATAAATAGGCCACAATTATGAGAGTTATATGGCTTAGCATACATTCCCAATGTCCAGTCCATATGTATTTGGCACCTGACTTTAACATTCTACTATCTAACCATCTCCATGAGTTTAAAGTTCTATATCCAACTTATCTTTCATCCTAACTTGCATCACAATTTTAAAAATATCTTCTTAGATCCAGAACACCCTCTTAATTCCTAAACAACTCAAAATTTAACTATGAGACTCTAGCTATCTAGTCTTCAACCACCTCAGAGACCTGAGAGGGATAAATATATCTGATTATACAGGAAGTGCAGGGCCAGCAGCTTCCAAATCAAAGAAATGACATACCAGTGGCTGCCTGGACAGTTCCCATTTTCTCTCCATACATTACATCATCAATCTTCAGCCATTTGGCTCCATTTCTCAGACAGACATTGATTGTAAAGCAGTAATTATGAAGGACTTGCCAACCCTGTCTTGGCAGACCTAGGCTGTTGACTTATCCGCTTCCAAATTTTGTCCTGTATGGACAACATTCTGTCTACAGTTGAAGCAAGGGATTTTTCTTGTCAAGACATAGTCTTGCCACTAATTCAACCATTTCCAATTGGCGATTCTTAGATGCTCATCTTCTACTTGGAGTGGAATAGGTGGGGTTCTCTGGAGCTGACATGTCTCAATATCAAAAATCTTAAGTTAAAAAAACATCTATGACTCCCATATTCTGCAGATCTCTTGAGGTCTTTGAAGACCACCTATACATCTCGTATACTTGGGTAGGCAAATGTTGCTTGTCTCTTGGCAACTTGATTTCTGATTAGCTTAGAAAATATTTCTGATAGACTGTCCTAATACCTAACAAAATGACATGCTTGAATGACTATTAGTTTGCATTTCTTAATTATCCTAAACAGTTTATGATAGTTGGCAAAAGGCCAAAACTTCACATTTCAATTTTAAGCATTACCTAGGTACAACATCTTAAAAAGAGTTAACCTTAATTTTGTATCAATATACACAGATCAATACTGATGTAGCCCAACACAATCTTAATTTTGCATCAATATACAAAGATTATATTTAGCCAAATATAATCTTAATTTTGTATCAGTATGCAAAGGTATAAGGGCATATTCAATAATCTGTCCTTTTTTCTTGATCATTCCTATATTATGTCTATGTCCCATTTCTTCTCAAGTCTGTTCACCCTTACATAGGAGAGAAAGAAGGATACAGAAAAGAAAAAGAGAGAAGTCCCTGAGTCTAACCCCCAAAACCTATTTAACAAGACCATTTTACAGTTTGTAATCCCTCCCCCTAAATAACAAGATTATCTATAACTCGTCAAATGACCAAAGAGGGGAAAAACACCTACCCCACCTTCTGGAGATGGGACTTCACTCTCTTAAAATGACTTCCTGCTGATTTGGGATATAGTAAACCTGTTTGGGGCCCAAATAGGAATGGAAAAATGGTTTAAAATGTGAATAGAATCATTTGATGTTCAGTCCTTTTGTGCTCAGCTATTTAAATGTCCTAAGAAGTTTGTAGACTGAAGCTGAACTTCAGGGCTTTACTGAAGTTCTGGCTGGAACAGTCTGTGGAGCTGAACAATCTTAGCTATTTGAGTTGTTGTGGTTGTAGACTTTTGAGGAAACAGCTATTGAGGAAGTCTGCAAAGCTTGATCGTCTAGGCTACTTATCTTCCTTGGTGTCTGATCTGTTTTCTTCTGAGGTTGCAGTTGTCCAGTTGTCCCTGGATTCCTTGGATGGATGCTTTAAATCTCTTGGAAAGATAAGAACAGACTCCTGCCCTAATCCTAACTCTGGGACACTACCTTTTGGGGGGTGGGGGTCAGGTAATATTTTTCCTGGAGAAGATTTGATTTTTTTGACCATATAAAAAGTATTATCTTTCAATTGAGATTGAAAAATAAATGATTTTGATATTCTGGAACTAAAGAAAACTTTAAGTATATATATTTTGAGATCTCAAAGGACAATTCGCTTTGAATTTCAGCTTGCCTTTTGAGAGTAGCTTTTAAACTTAAATCCTTCTAAATCCTATGTGCCTGTCTCAGCATTCTAAGTATTGGGATCAAAGGAAGTGGTTCCCAACTGATGGGATTTAAGATGTGGTCCACCAACCCTGGATTGAAGTTTTTCTCTGTCTAGTGCTTGCTTTGTGTCAGGCTGACCTTGAATTCTGAGATCTGCAGGTTTCTGTCTCTAGTTTGTTGGGATTAAGGGTGTATCCTTCTCAAATGATGGGATTAAGGGTGTGCACCATCACCACCCTGTTCCTTGTAACTCTAGAATTTATAAAACAACTAAATCTCTAGTGATCCTACTGTATCTGCTGGAATTAAAGGCATGGGCTAACACTACACATTTCATATATTTTACCTTAGCTCCAATTTTTTTTTCAACACTTGGAGGTTTAGAAAACCAGGTTGAACTGAAGTAACCTTTAATTTATTTGCAGAATTTTAAACCTCTTACCTGCTTTTTAATGCCAAACCATGAAAATATCCTTTATATCTACAAGAAAGAATAAAAACCTTTTAAAGGTGCTATCAAGTTTGTATAAGCTATGTGTCCACCTGCAGTATAACATTCTAATCTGAAATTAAGGCCATTTTCCTTTCATGCCAGTAAGGCAAACATACCTTGGTAAATTATAGTTTGAAAATTTTATATTGTTTTTATATTTTTTAAGATTATTAACTCTTTTCTTAAAAAAGTATTATTTCGTTGTCTCAAGTTACTTCTAGAACACAGTTTCCCCTCTCCTCCCCTCCTAGCCCCTCCCTCCCTCCTTCCCTCGCTCCCTTTCTCCCTCCCTTACCCATTATTCCTCTACTTGGTAGTCTCCTCCTCAGCTGAGGTGGGCCCTCACATATCATACTCCCTCAGATCTTCAGTCATGTGAGGGCCAAGAGCTCCCACTTTTACTGGGGCTTAATATGGCATACCATCCAGGATAAGGTGTTCCACTAACCTGCAGCAGATTCCATGACTCACTGGCGGGTGAAATTTTTCCTAGGATAGATATGCTAGGTTCCTATCTATTTGAGTCTGTGCCTTGTAGGATAGTTATCCTGTGATGTATGGTTAATATCCATTTATAAGTGAGTACATACCATGTTTAGGTTTCTGGGACTGAGTCAGCTCACTCAGGATGAGCTCTTCTAGCTTCATCCATTTGGTTTCAAATTGTAAGATTTCCTCAGTTCTGATAGCTGTGTAGTATTCCATTGTGTAAATGTACCACAGTTTTTTTATCCATTCTTCAGTTGAAGGACATCTGGGTTGCTTCCAGTGTCTGGTTATTACAAATAAAGCTGCTATGTACATTGTTGAGGCAATGTCCTTGTGGTTTTTTTTCAAATCTTTTGGATATATGCCCAAGAGGGGTATGGATGGTTATTGAGGTAGAATTATTCCCAATTTTCTAAGATATCTCCAGATTGATTTCCAAAATGGTTGCACAAGTTTGCACTCCCACCAGCAATGGGGGAGTGTTCCTCTTTCTCCACATCCTCACTAGCATGTGCTATCATTTGAGTTTTTGATCTTAGCCATTCTGACAGGTGTGAGATGAAATCTCAGAGTTGTTTTAAGTTGCATTTCCCTGATGACCAAAGATGTTGAACATTTCTTCAAGTGTCTCTCGGCCTTTAGAGATTCCTCTTCTGTGAATTCTCGGTTTAGTTCTGTACCCCATTTATTGATGGGGTTATTTGATTTTTTTTGGTGTTTAATTTCTTCAGTTCTTTATATATTTTGGATGTTAGCCCTTCATATATTGGGGTGGTGAAGATTCTTTCCCAGTCAGTAGGCTGCCGTTTTGTTCTAAGGACAGTGTCCTTTGCCTTACAGAAGCTTTTCAATTTCATAAGGTCCCATTTATTGATTGTTTGTTTTAGCACCTGAGCTATTGGTGTTCTGTTCATTGCTACAAGTGCCAATGAGTTTCAGGCTTTCCCACACTTTCTCTTCTATTAATGTTAGTGTGTCCGGATTTATGTTGAGGTCTTTGATCTACTTAGACTTAAGTTTTGTACAGGGTGATAAGTATGGATCTCTTTGCATTCTTCTACATGTTGACCTCCAGTTAGACCAGTACCATTTATTGAATATGCTTTCCTTTTTTCATTGTATGGTTTTGGCTTCTTTGTCAAAAATTAAGTTACCATAGGTGTGTGGGTTTATTTCTGGGTCTTCAGTTCGACTCCAATGGTCAACTTGTCTGTTTCTATACTAGTACCATGCTGTTTTTATTGCTATTGCCCTGTAGTTCAGCTTGAAATCTGGGATGGTGATACCTCCAGATGTTCTGTTATTGTACATGATTGATTTAGCTATTCTGGGTCTTTTGTTATTCCATATCAAGCTAAGAATTGTTTTTTTCCAGATCTGTAAAGAATTGAGTTGGTATTTGGGTAGGATCACATTGAATCTGTATATTGCTTTTGGTAAGATGGCCATTTTTATTATGTTGATCCTACCTATCCATGAGCAAGGGAGATCTTTCCATCTTCTGATATCTTCTTCAATTTCTTTCTTCAGGGACTTGAAGTTCTTATCATACAGGTCTTTCACTTGCTTGGTTAGAGTTACCCCCAGGTATTTTATATTATTTGTGGCTATTGTGAAGGGTGTTAGTTCCCTTATTTCTTTCTCAGCCCAATTATCTTTTGTGTAAAGAATAGCTACTGATTTTTTTATCCAGCCACCTTGCTGAAGGAGTTTATCATCTGTAGGATTTCTCTGGTGGAATTTTTAGGATCATTTATGTATACTATCATGTCATCTGCAAATAGGGATACTTTGAGTTCTTCCTTTCCAATTTGCATCCACTTGATCTCCTTTAGTTGTCTTATTGCTCTAGCAAAAACTTCAAGTACTATGTTGAAGAGATACAGAGACAGTGTGCAACATTGCCTTGTCCCTGATTTTAGATGAAATGCTTTAATTTTCTCTCCATTTAGTTTGATGTTGGCTATTGGCTTGCTGTAAATTGCCTTTATTATGTTTAAGTATGGTCCTTTTATGCCTGATCTCTCCGAGACTTTTAACATGAAGGGCTACTGTATTTTGTCAAATGCTTTTTCAGCATCCAATGAGATGATCAAGTGGTTCTTTTCTTTCAGCTTGTTTTTGTGGTGGATTACATTGATGGATTTTCTAATGTTGAACCACCCCTGCATCCCTGGGATGAAGTCTACTTGATTATGGTATATGATACTTTTGATGTGATCTTGGATCCGGTTTGCAAGTATTTTATTAAGTTTTCTTGCATCCATGTTCATAAGGGAAATTGGTATGAAATTTTCTTTTTCCATTGGATCTTTGTGAGGTTTAGGTATCAGGGTGACTGTGGCCTCATAGAATGTGTTTGGCAGTATTCCTTCTGTTTATATGTTGTAGAAGAGTTTGAAGAATATTGGTGTTAGCTCTTCTTTGACTGTCTGGTACTATTCTGTGCTGAAACCATCTGGCCCTGGGTTTTTTTTTGGTTGGAAGAATTCTAATGACTTTTTCTATTTCCTTAAGGGTTATAGGACTGTTCAATTTGTTTACCTGTTCTTGATTTAACCTTGGTAGGTAGAATCTATCAATAAAATTGTCCATTTCATTTAGATTTTCCAATTTTGTGGAGTACAAGTTTTTGAAGTAGGACCTAACGATTCTTTGGATTTCCTCAATGTCTGTTGTTATTTCCCCCTTTTCATTCTGATTTTGTTGATTTGGTTTTTTTCTGCTCTGCATTTTAGTTAGTTTAGCTAAGGGCTTGTCTATTTTGTTGATTTTCTCAAAGAACCAACTCTTGGTTTTGTCGATTCTTTGTATTGTTCTTTTTGTTTCTAAATTGTTGATTTCAGCCCAGAGTTTGATAATTTCCTATCGTCTGCTCCTCTTGGGAGTGTTTGCTTCTTTTTGTTTATCTCTTTCAAGTGTGCTTTTAGGTGGCTAGTACGGGAACTCTCCAGTTTCTTTTTGAAGGCACTTAGTGCTATAAACTTTCCTCTTAGCACTGCTTTTAATGTGTCCCATAAGTTTGGGTATGTTGTGCCTTCATTTTCATTGAGTTCTAAGAAGACTTTAATTTCTTTTTATATTTCTTCCCTGACCCAGAGGTCATTGAGTAGAGAATTGTTCAGTTTCCATGTTTTTGCAGGCTCTCTGTTGTTTTTGTTATTTTTGATGTCTAGCTTTATTCCATGATGGTCTGATAAGTTACAAGGGGTAATTTCAATTTTCCTGTACCTGTTGAAGCTTGCTTTGTGACCGACTATATGGTCGATTTTGGAAAAAGTTCCATGAGGTGCTGAGAAGAAAGTGTATTCTTTTGTTTTGGGGTGAAATGTTGTGTGGATATCAATTAGGTCCATTTGATTCATGACATCTGTGAGGTTCATTATTTCTCTGTTTGGTTTCTGCATCATTGATCTGTCCAGTGGTGAGAGTGGTGTGTTGAAACCTCCCACTATTAATGTGTGAGGTTCAATGTGGGATTTGAACTTCAGTAGTGTTTCTTTAATGAATGTGGGTGGTCTTACATTTGCAGCATAGATGTTCAGTATTAAGATTTCATCTTGGTGGATTTTTCCTTTGATTAGTATGTAGTGTCCTTTCCCATCTCTTTTCATTAATGTTGGTTGAAAGTCCAATTTATTGCATACCAGAATGGCCACTCCTTGTTTCTTGGGTCCATTTGCTTGGAGATAATGTCTATCTTTTTGCTGAGGTGTGTTTCTTGTAAGCATCAGAATGTGGGATTCTGTTTTTGCATCCATTCTGCTAGCCTGAGTCTTTTTATTGGGGAATTGAGTCCATTGATGTTGAGAGATATTAATGAGTAATGATTGTTACTTCCTGCCATCTTGATGTTGGTGGAAATAATGTGTGAGTTAGCTCCTCTTCTTTTGGTTTTGCTGCAGGCATGCTATTTGTTTCCTGTGCTTTCTTGTATGTAGTTAACCTCTTTGGGTTGGAGTTTTCCTTCTGACATCTTCTGTAGAGCTGGATTTGTGTATAGATATTGTTTGAATTTAGCTTTGTCACAGAATATCGTGTTTTCTCCATCTATATTGACTGACAATTTTGCAGGGAATAGTAGTCTGGCCTGGCATTTGTGATTTTTTTTAGGGTCTGCAAGACGTCTGTCCAGGCCCTTCTGGATTTTAGAGTCTCTGAAGAAAAGTCAGGTGTGATTTTGATAGGTTTGCCATTATATCTTACTTGATCCTTTTCCCTAGCAGCTTTTAATATTCTCTTTGTTCTGTACATTTAGTGTTTTGATTATTATGTGGCAGGAAGATTTTTCTTTTCTTGTCTAATCTATTTGGAGTCCTGTAAGCTTCTTGTACAGTTATATGCATCTCTTTTTTCAGATTTGGGAAATTCTCTTCAATGATTTTTTTCTTCTATTCCTATTATTCTGAGATTTTCTCTTTTCATTGTGTCTTAGATTTCCTGAAGGGAAATCAGGACTTTTTTAGATTTGACCTTTTTTTGACAGATGTACCAATTTCTTCAATTTTATCCTCTGAGCCTGAAGTTCTTTCTTCCATCTCTTGTATTCTGTTGGTGATGCTAGTATCTATAGTTCCTATTCTTTTCTTAATATTTTCCATTGCTATGGATGTCTCGGATTGGATTTTCTTCTTTTCCTCAAATTCCCTTTTCAGGTCTTACATTCCTTTAAGCACTTTATTCATTTCTATCATCTCTTTTGCAGTACTTTGTTGTTGCTCTCTGAGGTATTTGATTTCCTCTTTTAGGCCTTCTATTATTAATATAAGCGTAGGATTAAGGACATTTTCCTTTGTTTCAAACATGTTAGGATGTCCAGAGTTGTCTGTAGCATTATTGCTAGGTTCTTGAGACATCATATTGCTTTGTTTTTTTGTTTTTTTTTTTTTATCATGTTCTTGCGCTGATCTTCTGTCATCTGATTGACCCTGGTGTAGTCTGTTTGTTTCTTTTGTCAGTTGACCTTGATGCTCAGGAAAACCCCCTGCCCTGGGGGTTGGCTGATCCTGAGTCCTGGTGTCTGTCCACCTCCAGGCGGTGGGCAGGTTCCTGTAATAGACAGGCTCTGGGAGAGGAGAGTGTCTGCAGTTCTCCTCAACTGGTTGTGACCCAATTGTACCAATATACAGGGGATTGGAGTCGGGAGGGGATTTTCCTCTGAGGACCTGGGAGCTGGCAGGTCTCCTCAGAAAGGCAGGTAGAGTTGTGATTGTGCCTGTGTTCTCCCCTCACTGACATAGTCTTTCTGGTTCAGCAGCTAGTCTGACTGTGCAGGCAGGGAGCTCCACCCAAGACAGGTGCCAGCCTCAGTGTGCCTGTTGCTGACTGCCTCTAATGCTTGAGTGCTAGTGTGAGTGACCTGCCCCAATATTTGCGAGGCTGGATATCAGGCAGACAGGCAGGACCTGTGGCTGGAACAGTAGGCTGATCTGCTCGTGGACTAGATCTGCTCTAGCCGGCACTCCACTCCAGAAGGGTGACCCAGTAAGCTGATCTCAGGGGGGTGTTCCCAGGAACTTTGTGAGCTGTTTTAAGTCGTGGCCAGTCTCAGTGTTCGCCGCAGGAATTCAGACACTGTCTGTGTTTCACAGTCAGTTCAGGGATCTCACATTCACTCCACAGTGACTAATCTCATTCACCTACTACTCAGATACAATGCTCTATGGTGGGGCCATCTTGGATCTCCTCAGGCTATACTTTTGTCTTTTATGTGTTTTGTGGGAATTCAAACTCAGTTACTGATGCTGTTCTAGCAAGCACTGGCACCACCACAGCTTTTGACTTATTTTTTTTTTTTAAGTATACAGTTTATATTACATTAGTCACATTTTCACTATCCTGAAGTAAATCTATGTGAATATCTTTGTTTTTGTATTTTTAGACTGATATTCTGCATTCAATGAATTTTTTCCAATTTTATCTACTTCCTCCCCTGAAACCCCAAATTATTCTATTCTTATGAATCATCTATATATATGCCTAATATAAAGGATTTGCTGAAGGAGGCAGAGGCAGGAGGATCACGAGGAATTATACAGTATTTAATTCTTTGTTACTGTCTTAAATCACTTAGAACAGTAGCCTCAAATTCTACCTACATTGTATTACATGACAAGATTTCTTATTTATATGACTTAGCCATCATCTATAATAAGGGTATACTACATTTTCTCTATCAAGCCTTTCAACTATAGACAATCTAGTTCCTTCTGTCACTTGGCTTTTGGCAAGCAACTTTTTGATAGTTCACTCTGCACATTTTTATCAACTGGAGCTGTACAGTTATTCTTTTAATATTAAAAAAGTATGTTTTTTTCTACAGCCATTACACTGTTGTACAAATCCCCTAACCGTGTATAGAGATCCAAGGTCCTCCATATCCTTGCCAACACCTGTTATTTTGTCTTTTTGATAGTAGCCACATTAATATGTTCATAGATATTTGTTCTGATTACTGATTTATGATGATCAGTGATTTTAGTCTTTTGCTATATTTGCAGCTGATGTATTTAAACAGGAGTCATTCAGCTGGATTCTGGAGAACAGATATTTGGAACTAAAACATTGTCTGTATGATATCATTTTTTCCAATTTCTACAAATTATGTACTGGGAAAATGTAACTTATTTCTCAATTTTACTTTCTGTATTCTAAAGTTGGTTATAGGAATATTTGACTATATATATATATATATATATATATATATATATATATATATATATATAAAATTGCTGACAATATTTATTTTAATTGAATTATTAAATAGCTAGCCAAATAATTTAAGTTTGGTTGTAGTTATAGTTTGCAAGGACCTACAGTTAGAAATATATGTATATGTTCTTTTACATTTATTAGAAATCGAAAACCAAAAAATAATTTGAAAATCATCTTGTTTTATAACTTTATACACATCCACAGTTAATTATGCAACTATCTCATAGGTCGTGCATTAGCACTTGTCTGATTTTTGTGACAATAAAATTTTTCAAATGTCTAATTTTCACTCAAAGTTTATGGATTTAATTCCTACTTTTGGTGAAATCACCATATTAGAAGCACGAAGTGGCTAGTTACAATGTATTTGTAGTCAGAAAAAGAGATTGATGACTGCTAGCACTCAGCTGTGTTTCTTCATTCAAGTACTCCAGTCTATACAAAAGTGCTTCCACTATTCCTTTTAGGTCTTCTCTGCTCTTAAATTATTCCGGAAGTATGCTCATGAACATGCCCAGAAGAATGTTTCTATGATTACTCTGAAAAATCATTAAATTGGAACTACAAAGATGGCTCAGTGGTGATAAGCAGTCTTTTGCAGAGGACTGGGGATTATGAAGTGGCTCATAACCATCTAACTGTAGCTCTAAGAACCACAAGAACCAAGAGCAATATACATGGTTATCCAGTAGAAATGTTTCCCTACTGGAGTAACAATCTTATCTTCTCTCAAACTCCCCCAGCTCACATATGCTGAGTGGTACAATCCTGCTCTGCCTATATTCACCCACCTCCAGATTCTCCTTTCCACTAATGGTATCCTTCATATCTTTCTTTTGTTTTCGGGCTACCTGAGTGTCTGTTTGGTCTCCTATTCATAAGTGATGAAGAATGCCTATTCGTGAAAGTTTTCTTCATGGCAGAATCAAATTATTTTTCCCAATCAGCATTTTTTAATGTTTCAAATTCTATAGTTTGGACATGGATGAGAGTTACTTCTTTACCTGCACCCAAATCAAACCTCACTAATTACTCAAGGTGTGAGCTCTAACAATTTAATTGCCTTCCAACGTTGTGGTTTTGTAATTCATAAAATCATGCTACCTACCTTGCTGACATTTATGAGCATTACAGATTATGGAAGTAAAACACCAGGAAACACCATTTTAAAAATGAAATGATTTATTACCACAGTGCACATTTTATCCATCCTACATTTCCCTCACTCAGAAAAAAACTAAAGGAACTTGAATGAAGTTCCTGTGCCCTTAGATGGAAAGATGGACAGCCGAACATTTGGCCTGGAGGATCACCTGTCCATTGTCAACACCTGCAATTCTCCAACTTATAAATGTTATAGATACAAGTGAAAGCTCAAGTATTATGAATAAAAAGAATCAAAATCATTATTATAAACTCCTTATTACTTCCTATCTCAAAATATTAGGTAACTATTAGATTACTTTAATTGTTTTTTCCAACTTTTATTAGGTATTTGTCTTTCTTTGAAATATTTCCAAACTATGGTTGACAAAACTGCCATCCTTCCTCTAGCATAATTTCAGGATGGACTGGTAAGGAAAAAAGAAGTAAAAGTGATCTCTACAAGAAAATTCATAGGCAACATCTTACCACCCTTTATTTTCTCTCAATGGAAGCCTGTGGAGATGGCTTCTTCAGTCTTTTAGCAGAGATATTGCTAAGTAACAAATATTCAAAATTCTCACATAAATATATTAAATGATATCTCATTCCCTTAATAAATTTAAGTAGGTTGTCTCTCTTGGAGTTGAAAACTCCCTTTGTTAGACTTTCCTATGTCTAACTAAAAATTTTCAAGTTCATTTTCCCTCTTATTTGAAGGCAGGCTTTTGATGTGGCTAGTATCACAGAGCTCTGGATACCCAGGCAAGATTGATTTTCCAATATTTTCCTATATCCTTCTGATATAAATTTCTTCCAATCAGTATGTTTTTACCACAATAGAAGTCTTTTTTTGAAGATCAGTTAGTGGAAAAGAGGCTTTTGCCTATCTGTAAATGCATTATCATGCAATCCAGTTATCCACACACTTTCTATCATTGCTACAGCTATGGACCAGAGATGCATGTTTCTGAGTTTAATGTATCTAGTGACTGATGTACTTCTCATCTGGAATCCTCTTTGGAATGTCACTCCAAAATATTTATCAAAGTGACTTCACCCATAATTAAATAGTCAGAAATTTAATGAGTAACAGCAAATTATTCCAGATAAAGGTTGAAGCATGAGAAATGCAACCTTTTATAGAGAGGTGGAATTCATTGATATGGAATGGCTAGAGTCAACTTCTGGTAAGCAAGGTTAACCTTAAGAATGGGCTTTTAGTAAACAAATGGAAAGTGTTTAGCTTTTTTTTCTTCAGGAGTGAAATAATGAATGCTAAGGAAAAGACAAGATTTTAAATTGGCTTTTATTATTTAAAATAAATAATAATATATAACATGATCTTGGCAACTTTGTACTTGATAATTTCTAAGGTTTGCAAAACAATTCCTCATCATTTTCACAAGAATGTCAGGAGAATTGTTCTTTCTTATTTCCTTACTCTATGTACTTAATCACATCTAAAAAAAAAATCTTTCTCTTGATAGTTTTCTGAAAAAAAACTTTATTAAATTTTATTATTTCCCATTCTATGTCCACTCACTTTAGTTTTTACTATCTCCTTTTTTTTCCTAGGCATCATTACTTTTTTTTGAACTAGTGCTCAAAAGTCTAATCACCAAGCTAATTCCTCTGTTAACAATGAACCTTACTGTATCCTTACTTTCTATTATTTCAGCCTTTGGATTTATATACATTCAATCCTTACTATGACACTGGATGAGTCACCTCTATGTGATTCACCAACAAATTTTGTAATTATAAAATCAGAAGAAGAGCACAACATAACTTCAAAAACTGTTTCTTTCTGATATAAGACTATGATGTATCCATGGCTCTATTTATCATCTTGTAGTCTTAGAAAAGACAGGTGAAACCTCTTGTATCCACTCTTCCCTATCCCTAGTTGATGCAATTTCTCTAATCAAGTTCCAGTTATGTTACTAACACTTCACACTTCAGGTTCAGAATTCAGTGATGCAGTTCAGAATTGTGACTTTATTCCATGACCAAACATTTTTTTAAAAAAATTCATCCACATGTATGCACTTTTTACTTAGTTCCTATATTTGAGAGCCATTCTTTGTATGACACTATGTATTGTATAATCTCCCTCCACATCTCTTGGCCCCATCCTCTCATCTTCTCCCCTTTCTCCCACTTATTCTACTCCTCCATCATCGGATGCCTTACATATCAGCCCCCTACAGTCCTGAAATGTAAAGAACTAAAAATGATCTCATATAGTTTTTCCTTTAGCAAATAAAGAAATCCTATGCATGTATAGATTATAAAGCCATCCATTTTCAAAAATACATGTTGGGTTTTCCTCTATTTATCTTAATAGTCCAATAATAATACAAAAGGAAATATTCCAAAAGAATCTGCTATTCCTTCTGAAAATGCCCTCCATTCATGATGTGTAATTTCTGTTTTTGCAGCTGTGAAGGTACATCAATTTTGATAATTCAGCAGTCATATGAGGGCTAAGAGCTTCCTGTTGCACTGGGGGCCTACATGGCAGCTCCACTAGGACAAAGTGCCCCACTAACCGGCAACAAAGTTTATGTTTCTGTTTCCTTTGGTCTGTTGGTTTTAGGAGAGTTATCCTGTTCATTTTAAATGGCATTAACTAATTCAAAGTTTTTATTTAAAAAGGGAATTTCAATATTTTAAAATTTCTTTGACACAGTGTTTTGATTATTGTATATAGTATTCCATAAGTGAAGTTTCAGGTTAATGTGAGTGGTACTACAGGATATGATAAAGACAAAACTGAATAGCTATCACCCAGTCAATAACTGGAAATCTTTATAGACAATTCAGTGAATTAATACTGTGTTGCTCTATAATCTATACATGCATAGGATTTCTTTATTTGCTAAAGTAACAACTATATGGTATCATTTTTAGTTGTTTACACTTATGTTTTTACTTCTTTTATATATCCACCCAAATGAATTTCTGAGATGTCTCAATTGGCTCAATCAGAAAAAAGAAGTTAATGTGTCTGTTATTGAAGGAAAAAGGCATATTTCAGAAAAAAAAATTGAAGGTGGTAACTATTGTTGTCATATCAATGTCTCAAAGCCTTCATTGGTTTAAAAACCTCAGGTCATCCTGACTTTTTCTCTATACGTTTGTTTTATATAGCTTTGTGTTCCTTTATTTTAACTGATGGCATTTCGTTTTCAAAAATACATATTGGGTTTTGCTCTATTTAGCTTAATATTCCAATAATAATCCAAAAGAAATATGCAAAAAGTATCTGAAATTCCTTCTGAAAATGTTCTTTGTTCATGATGTGCATTTTCTGGTTTTGCAGCTGTGAAGGTACATGAATATGGATAATGGTTGTTATGGCTCCACGGTTCATGTTGCTTACCTAACTTGCAGATGTACTTTGAGGATTAATGCCTACTTAAAGTACCTTACTGTCGCACTTTCCATTAGAGAGAATGGCTCATACACATTACAAAAATCACCCAGCAGAAATCAAATTATACATACACTTAGAATCCTCTGAACTTGCAATAGGCTAAATTTTAATGAGACAAATATTTTCAATAGCTATGTTGCAGTGTTCTTACTGATCAAAGGAAATGCTCAAATGCATTCTTCCCCATGAAGGGAAGAATCTAAAAGAAAATGTAGGAAGATTTTAATAATTATGAGTGTTATTCAAATGGAATTTAATTTGAATAACACTCATAATTATTTAAATCTTCCTACATTTTCTCTTTGGATTGTATATTCAGTCAACCTTACAAGACCAGATTTTTTTTCAAAGCCCATATTGCTAATTTCCCCAGATAATTCTGCATTCCACTATGAACAGCAAATTTAATAGATCATAAAACTACACTAATAACTAGACACTGTGCCTTTTGGCCCCCAAATCATTACCTAGTGACTATTAAAAATAAATGAATCTCATGTGTGGAAAGTGAATATCTTGAGCAAATAGCATATACTGTAAAACACATTTTCTCTTGCTATTTCAAGAATAGTTTTATTGTATTATTATAAATTTTCTCAGTCAGAGAATCTTGACCAGGTTTATAGTAACATTTTCATACTACTGTCTAAGCTTAGCTTCATAACCTTGTTGTTATTAGTTATGATCTTTTTGAAAACCATGTTATCACATGTCACTTTTAAAATGGATCATTTATCTGACAGACAAATAGTCATATATATGATATGATATAATTTTAATAGAAAACAATGTTATTGCCAAACTAACGTGGCCATGAAAACTTACACTTCTTCCTAGTCAAAAAGAAAACTCAGACTGAGGATGTCATATTTGCCATGCCTTTTATCACCTGATATACATAGAGCTTCCTCCCCTCAAAAGTATTTAGAAAGGTATATTAAGTATCTCCCAAACTATCCCATTGTTCTTTACCCTACTACTTTATAAATAACCAAATTTAATTATATAAAAATATCTTGCTTGGCTAGAGTTACCCTCAGGTATTTTATATTGTTTGTGTCTATTGTGAAGGGCGTTGTTTCCCTAATTTCTTTCTCAATCCATTTATATTTTGTATAAAGAAGTGCTTCCAATTCTTTAAAATTAATTTTCTATCCAGCCACCTTGGTGAAGGTGTTTATCAGTTATAGGAGTTCTCTTGTGGAATTTTTGGGGTCACATATATATATATATATATATATATATATATATATACTATCATATTATCTGTAAATAGAATAGGGATAAGTTGACTTCTTCATTTCTAATTTAAATATACTTGATCATGTTTAGTTGTCTTAATGCTCTAGCAAGAAATGGAAGAGGACATCAGAAGATGGAAAGATCTCCCATACTCATGGATAGGTAGGATCAACATAATAAAAATGGCCATCCTGCCAAAAGCAATATACAGAGTCAATGCAATTCCTATCAAAATACCAACACAATTCTTTATAGACCTGGAAAAAACAATTCTCAACTTTATATGGAATAACAAAAAACCCAGAATAACTAAATCATTCCTGTACAAAAAAAAAAAAAAAAATCTGGAGTTATCACCATGCCAGATTTCAAGCAATACTACAAAGCAATAGTAATAAAAGCATCATGGTTGACATGTGTGGTGGCGCACGCCTTTAATCGAACACTCAGGAGGCAGAGGCAGGAAGATCTCTGTGAGTTCAAGGCCATCCTGATCTACAAAGTGAGTCTAGGACAGCCAGGGCTACATAGAGAAACCCTGTCTCAAAAAACAAAATAATAACAACACAACAACAACAACAACAACAACAAAAACAGCATGGTACTGGTATAGAAACAGACCAGTGTATCAATGGAATCTAATTGAAGACCCAGAAATAAACCCACAGACCTATGGTTTCTTAATTTTTCACAAAGAAGCCAAAACTGTACAATGGAAGAATGATAGCATCCTCAACAAATGGTTCTGGTCTAACTGGATGTCAACATCTCAAAGAATGAAGTTAGACCCATATATATCTCCTTGCACAAAACTTAAGTCCAAGGGTCAAAGACCTTAACATAAAGCCTAAGACACTAAATTTAATAGGAGAGTGGGGAAAAGCCTAGAACCCATTGGCACAGGTCATAACTTCCTAAACAGAACACCAATAGCTCAGGCTCTAATACCAACAATAAATAAACTGAAAAACTTCTGTAAGACAAAGGGAAATGTCATTAGAACAAAATGGCAACTTACAGATTGGGAAAAGATCTTTACCAACCCCACTTCCGACAGAGGGCTAAATATTACTAATTTATAAAGAAATCAAGAAAATTAACATAAAGAAACCAAATAATCCAATCAAAAAATGGGAGACAGAGCTAAACCTAGAATTAACAAAGGAGGAATTTCTAATGGCAGTGAGACACTTGAAGAAATGTTCAACATCCTTAATCATCAGAGAAATGCAACTCAAGATGACTCTGAAATTCCATCTCACACCTGTCAGAATGGCTAAGATCAAAAACTTGAATGACAGCACATGCTGGTGAGGTTGTCAAGAAAGGGGAACACTCTTCCATTGTTGGTAGGAATGCAACCTTGTACAACCACTATGAAAATCACTCTGACGATATCTTAGAAAACTTGGAATAGCCCTACCTCAAGACCCAGCCATACCACTTTGGGTATCCACCCAAAACATTCCTCAGAAAACAACAAGGAAATATCCTCATCTATGTTCATAGCAGCCTTATTTGTAATAGCTAGAAACTGGGAGCAATCCAGATGTCCCTCAACTGACGAATAGATAAAAAAAACTGTGGTTCATCTACACAATGGAATACTACTCAGCTATCAGAAACAAGGAAATCATGCAATTCTCAAGCCAAATGGATGGAACTAGAAAAGCTCATCCTGAGTGAGCTAATCCAGACACAGAAAAATGCACATGTCATCTACTCACTTATATTTGGATTTTAGCCATATAGTACAGGATAACTATCCTACAACCAACACTTCAAAAGAATCAGGAACATAGACTTTGTTACCTATTAATGAGACAATTTGCCCTGGGTTGCTACCATGTAGGCCCCCAGAACAAGAGGAAATGTTTAGCCGTTTAGCCCTCATATGATTGTTGAACTGAGAGGGGCTGATATGTAAGGACATTCCACATCGGAGGAGTGGGATGGGTTCAGAGAGGGAGGAGAGAATGGAAGGGTGGAACCAGTAGGGGTGGAAAAAGGGCACTATGATGGAGATGTAACTTGAAGTAGTAAATAAACATTAAAAAATCTCCTTTACACTAAATTTAATCAATTTATCTCAGCAGAAGTGGAAAATGTGGCCTCAAAGAAATTGGGTTAGGTGTGACTGAATGGTCTCAGCCAAGATTTATTAGAAAACACAGTCTGAGACACAATGTCTATAATTACTAAGTTTATGACACCATGCTTTATGAAGATTCAAAGAAAAATGGAACTTCCTTTATAAGTTGGTCTTCTGTTCAAAGAAATGTGTGTAGGTGTCACATCTGGCAGAACATTTTCTATGATAGTTTTGCAGTATAGAGTCCTTTGGATGACATTTTAGGGGTAGAAAAGAAAGTACAGGCATATAAGAGACATTTTTCATCTCTTGCTTCTCACTTAATACACTTGATCCCACAGAGTGTTAAATCTTCAGCAGTTGCAGAGGGTCAAACTTTTAGTAAACTAGGACCCAGTAAACAAGGTCCCCAATGCTAAGTGTGGAACAGAGCCCATAACCTGAATAAACAAACAAGCAAACAAATAAATAAATAAGTAAAAAGACAGCATGGAGAAAAAGAAGGAACTTTTACTTCTGGGCTTTTTCCTCTAGGGTTTTGAGCTGAATAGGAAGATCAGCTGAGTGCTTTCTCTGCCTCTTTGAGCAAGCAGGCTTTTACCCCAGCATCTGTCACTTGGGTCTTCATTGATAAAATCGAATGACTGGGGTATTTTAGTTATTTAGAACAAAATGTGCATGTACATGTAAAAAAGTATGCATGTACCATGTCAATATTACTGTTTTTCCAAATGTTAAATTCAATTTCAGCAACTTGGTTTAAAGAGAGAATCTATCCACCTCCTTTTCCACAGGGTTTCCTGAGCCATAAAGTGATATAATTGATGGAGATCTTTCATTTTGACCCTAGTGGTCCAAGGTCTTTCATTCTCTCTATGTTGTCCAGCTATGGGTCTCTGTATTTATTCCCATATACTTCAGGAAGACGTTTTTCCAAAGGTGGCTGAGCAAGACACTGATATATGAGTATAACAAAATTTCATTAGAAATCAGTTTTGTTACTTTCTTTTAGCAAAGGAGTAGTATTTCTTTTTCACCTATGTTACTGTTCTTTCTAGTCCCTGATTTTTAATTATAAGCAGTGTCTGAGCAGGCTCCATCTCATAAAGTGGTTCTTAACTCCAATCAGATATTGCTTGGTCATCACCTTTGACCAATGATTGTACCATCCGTACAGGGGGCTGGGAATTGGAGAGACAAAGAACACAGAGAGGGACACCAAGTCAAGTCAGATCTCATCAAGGTGTCTAACTTTACAAAATATATAACTGCTTATATAGGGTGAGAACAAGTAGGTGTGGCAGAATCACACCTTTACCTTGTTACAGAATCAAACGCCAAGTAGGAGTGGCAGAATCACACCTTCACTTCATTACAGAATCAGGAGAGCACAGCAAGTACCAGCTGCATGGAAAGTCCCAGGTAAAAAGACAAACTGCATCACTCAGGTGCATGTTAAGTGCTTAACAACAAATAAATCACTAAATGGCTGCTCTGTAAAGGGCTGCATCAGAACCCCCCCCCTTTTAAATAAATTGATAAGTAGTCCAAGAGGACTGTGCCTGTCTTAGTTTGGAGTGCAATCATACTTCCCTTACCCATTTTAAGCTATTCCAAAATCAAGTTTGGATGGTGGTCTGTCTGAGGTTGGTGGAGTGATTGCCCAAAACTCTCTTACCTGTCATTGGCTAGTCAGCCCAAGTATGTACAGAGAGAAAAAAAAACCAAGTATATATAATTTTTCTTTCAAGCAAGCCATATCCCCACCTGAGGAGGATCATATAGTAGTGTTTGATACATGGCCAACAATACCTTAAGGGTAGATGCATTAAGTACTTGATGTTGAGCTCTAAATGGTCAGAGACCATGAAAATTACAGACTGAGAAGAACATATACCCCAAGGCAGAGGCAGGGTCAACGGAAAAGATCCTACCCCAATTAGGAAAGGACCACCAGGAAGCATAGGAAAAAGCAGTGACTTCCCAGGCCTTGAATTATTTGGGACCATAAAGTTCTTAAGTCCTGCACATCTTCCTGCTGTGGTTGATGATAAAACACCAGACCTCAGCAATGGACCAATTGCCTGAGACCAGCACAGAGATGTTTATCAGGTGAGTCAGGGAAGGCAATCCCAAAAATCTATTGCCAAAATAGACTAAAAGCAGCACTGGTGCCTTGGGAGAGGAACAAAAGCCCATAAATCTTCTCTAATTCTTGTCAGAGTTCCCATCATCATCAGGAGTATTATCAGCCTCCAAATGAGATTCCCCAACACCAACTTGATGCACCAATCTCTCTGGCAGCCAGTGGAGAGCATAATTTTCCTGCAAAAAAAAAAACAAAAACATAAACTGATCCTCGACCCCATATAAGAACAGGGTCGGGCCCATGCCATTGATTATTCAAAGGATCTCACGACTTAACCATGACATAAGTATGTTGTGTGTCAGGGTGCCAAAATCTTTCAGCTGCAGATCTGCCATTATTGTCTACTTGAAAAAAATTTAAAATAAAGAGCACATAATCAAGGTGAGCTCTTGAGGACCTATGGGTGTATAAGTACCCATTTTTTGTTTTTTGTAAATGATTTTTGAGCATCTGATGAGCTCGGTCCACCATGCCTTGGCCCATAGGGTTGTAGGGAATACCAGTTTTATGTACAATGGAATTTTTGAGCAAAAATCAGCAAAGGCCTTACTAGTATAACCTGGCCCATTGTCTGTCTTAAGTTGTTTAGGTACTCCCAGAATCAAACAGGCTTTGTTCTGCTATGGCACTAACACATATTTCAGGCAAGTGACCATTGTAGAACTGAAGATTTTCCAGCTGGGATGGTATTTACCTTTGTCCTTTGGCAGCAAACAAAGTACCTGTCAGTACCATGAAGACTAATCAGTAGGGGTGAAAGCTCTAGATATGTAGCATTTTGACACCTCCATGTTCAATAAGTTGCATAGATATTGTCTGCAGCAATAGGGCCTTGTTTTCAGCCTATAAATGCCAACCACAAATTTAGCTATAGCCCGTGTTTTTGTTTTTTGGGATTATTTATTCATTTTTATTTATTTATTTAATTTATTTATTTATTTGTTTATTTATTTATTTATTATTTTTTTTTGTGTGTGTGTGGGGGGGGGGGTTCCAATGGATTCTCTTTGGCAACAACTCAATTAGATGTAACCCATTCCCAGAAGGCTTCTATTGTTTAAGAGAAGTCAGGACAAAGTACTTTTTGATAACATATATTGGAAATTGTAGGTTTGGGTGAAATTTTTGATTGGAAGAAACTGCTTCATCAAGTGGCAGAGGAAAATATTGAGAGCTATCTTACTTATGAAAACTTATGAAGATTAGACTATATTTCCTTACGTCAGTCTACTGATGCCAAGGAAAAACCAAGTAACCTCAAATGTTGAAAGTTTCCAAATACTTAAAAAGTATATATGTTCAGAAATTTAAAATAATAATTCCACTAAAATTAGAATTTATTTATTCCTATTGTCATTTATTATATTTTCTCTGCTTTCCACTAACTTATTCTTACCTGCCTGTCTATCTATTTATCTATCCATTATCTCTTCTACTTCTATGTTGGAAATCAGTCAGAAAAAAATTGGACCCTCCTACTGAGATAAAACTCTCATTTTATGGTACTATTTTAAGGGTTCTGCAGCTTTATACATATTACTTCATTAATTTTCACAATATCCTGTGAAATGAGTAGGTGGAAACTATTTCACATTTTATGAGTAGATAAAGTTAGGTAATGTGAACATACAAAACATTTTCATGTAAGAGCGAAATTTAGAAACAACATATCCTTTTGGAAATATGTAGAATATAAATTATAGTTTTATTCTTTGTAGTTTATTAAGAAACTCTTGAAACACTAGTAAATTTATTTTTTTTTCTGATGAAATGGGAAATCTTGTCAAATATAGTAGTTTTATTTTTCATAAAATCACTGTTGAAAATGTAGTTTGGATAATTTCATTTGGTCAAGAATTTGCTGGATAATCCTGTTGACTTGCAAGAACTGTGTAGTTTAACATTCTATTGAATAAGGTAGTGTTGGGGAAAATCTAATAACATTGCTTCTGATAGGCTGATTTCAATGCTGAGATCTGGTTACCGCCCCTTCTGAGGCATTCTCTTGATTGGTTAATAAAAGTTGCTGATGAACTGAGGGAGGCTGATATGTAGGGACAACTTACTCTGAAGAGGTGGGATAGGTGGGAGAGGGAGGAGAGCATGGGAGGGTGGAACCAGGAGGGGTGGAAAGTGTACTGTGATGTAAATGTAACTTGAAGTAATAAATAAACATTAAAAAAAAGTCACTTGAAACCGAACTTTTAAATTATTATTTAACACTTATTTATTTATTACTAAATTCACTTATAACAAACACCAACAATTTCTTAACTATTAATCCTATAAATTCCTACAACCCCTTTAACCTATCCACTAAACCTATTGATAATTATAACAACTACTTTCATAACCTTTTAGAATAATACAGTCTCTGGGGCAGGTCCTCAGTCGTCAGGAACACAGTCTTTGTTGTAGATTCTTTAACACACTTAGCAGTCCTTTTTCTGGATCTCTCAGATGCAGGTTCGTCAGGGTAAGTTGGTTATTGCAGTCTCACCTTAAATAAGGCTTCATGCTTTCTTTTCTGTGGGAGACTCCAGCCGTCTTGCAGGCCAACTTACTTCTTTTGAATCAGGAACTCAGCTGCTCTGCCTCAGTCCTTAAAGCCAGGCACAGTTTCCCCTAGGCCACTGATTGGACAGATCAAACCCCTCTAGGCAAAAGCTGAGCCACAGGGTCTAGTCCTTGACCTTTTGGTGTCTTGCTCAGGCTTTCTTTGCTCACAGGCTTCTTTCTGCTTCAGGGAGAGAGCTGGCCATCAATGGCCAGCCCTTTTTTCAGCAGGACTCTTGGAGCTCTCTAGCATCAGGGGCCTCTTCCTTTTCTGGGCTCCATGCACTGTCCTTAAATAAGAGGAACTCTGTTTCAGCTTAATTTGGGCTCCACCCACTTAGCAGCTGAAAACAATGTCAGGCCAGATACTTTGTTTCTTCAAGTCTATTGAGTCTTTCCTCTTTTCCAGACTTAAAACTTGTTTTTCAGTCTATTGAGTCTTTCCTGTTTTTCCTGACTTCAACCTTGTTTTTCAATCTATTAAGTCTTTCCTGTTTTTGCTGACTTCATGCTGATAATGCTCTTCAGGCCCCGAATTAAGAGACAGTATCAGAAACTCCTATATATTTTCTAAATCTAATTTATCTAACCCCTACATAGTCACTGATGGCCAATTACCTGGGCAGAAAGAGTATAGGAAGGTGGGACTTTCTGAGACAGAAACAGGAACTCTGCCATTTTATACAGAGGAATCTCTCTTTCTGCCAGGAGACACAGAATCAGATAGATGTGCTTGAGAGCTCTGAAAGATAACAGGCACATGGTGGTTTGGGATTAGGTGGCCCGGGTTAATTTAGATTAGATAATTAAGAGTCTGCCCAGCTAAGGGCTAAGCGTTGAAACATTAAAAGGTCTTGGTGTATTTAATTACTGGGGAAAGGACCGCAGTGTCTTATAGACAGACGGCCAGTCCAAGCAATCCAGGGCCGTCATCCTCCCTTGGAGCTCCAGCGAATCTCCCGCCAAGCTGCTGTCAATTCTGCCAGCCTAATAGAACAACTTATATTAGTTAAAAGAGTTTAGGTTGCAGGTGGTGAAGGCAACACATGGTCCATGGCTTTTTCCACAGGACAAGTCATGCCAACAGTTAAGACATGCCAGGTTGCCAACCACTCTGCCAACCTAATCTTACAGTTTGTCAGGGAGTTTCTTCATTTCCCCTGTTTATCCCCACAGGGAACAATATTTTTCACCTTCTGAAATCTTTCCAAATGATTTCACTAGTCTTCTTGTCTTGGATGTATTGTTTCTGTCATATCTTTAATTTTTTCCTTCCAAGGTCATTTATCATTGGTTTTCAAGTGGACAGAGCATTTTCAAAATCTAGTTCAGGTAAAGATATTTAAATATCTGTTAATTCATCTCTTCATTCTTGAATCTTCATGTAATCCTGTAGAATACATTAATTGGTACATTTAACACTCCAGGGAAGATCAATGGAGACACATCACCCTCACATTAGGATAATTTCTACTTATAATATTTGTATTCATTTAAGGCTTCCAAACCTCATAACAGCACATTGACTTCAAAAAGAAATTTATTACGTACAGCCATGAATGGTGGAAACATGAAACTAAGCTGGCTACATTTAGATTACTTTCCTTGACTTATAGATGTCCATATTTTGTTGTGATCACATGATCCTCCTTTTGTCTCTATGTTTTAATCTGCTATAATGGTACTTATTATGTGTAATTCAGGTTAATTCACATGATCTTATATATCTTACACTTCGTAAAAGCCTTCTAAATAAAGTGACATACTGAAGTGTCAGAAGACTCTATCATACATTTTGATGGGATATAGTCATGTCCTTACTTACACATACCTCTAGAAAAGTATCTCATTTGCTTTTACTGAGCTTTAAACAATTACAACAGTTATTTCTATGCTCTTATCTCCCTAAAGTAAATAATTTCTTTCAGAAGCAAAAATAACTTAAGCAGTTTGCTTAGCAAAGAAAATCAAGTGAAATAATACAAATAGACAAAAGTGCCCCAAAGGAGAGGCAGCACATCAGTGGATGCTGTGCTGTGCTGTGCATTCTAAAAGTTTATAAATACTAATGAAGTAGGCATCACCGCCCCTTCTGAAGCATTCTCTTGATTGGTTAATAAAAGCATCTGCTAGCCAATTAACTGGTCAGAAAAAGTATAGGAAGGTGGGTTTCCTGAGCTTAGAACAGGAACCTTGCGTTTTACATAAAGGATTAGTTCATTCCAGCCAGGAGCAGGAAGAAGGAAGACGCACACCATGGGTTAGAAAAAAGAACCTCATTACACATGGCCAGGAACATCGGCATAGCATGGAGAATGGCAGTCCAAGGGGACGTATATATATATATGTATATATATATATATATATATATATGTATATATATATATATACATATATATATATATATGGGGTCATGTTTGAGTACTAGACTTAAGAGCTAGCTTAGGTGGGCCAAGGCTGCTCAATTCAGACCAAGGCTTGTTAAAATCCATGTGGTGTTTGTGTGTACTCCTTTATAATGGCTAATTAAGGATTAATGGCCACTGAACCAATTAAATATAATTTAAATGGTAGTTAATAAAATAACTTAGCATTTTTTTCTACAGGGGTTATGAGGGAGAAGAGGTTGGGAGGGTGGGACCAGAGGGAGGAGTAGGCAGGGAATTGTGATTGAGATGTAACTTGAAGAAATAAAAATATTTTTTAAAAAGTATTATATAATGGCCTTCTGCCTTTCAATGCAGAAAGGCAGCTAGGAGGGACCTCTAAATCTAAAACAAAGGACAATATAGTCCAAGATGCTTATCTGATGAAAAGTGTTCATATTCCTCTACTACCAGTTATAGACAGAATGGAATAAGATATTTTGCATAGAATAAGATTGCCCATTATCTCTAATGGAATTAAATAATGCACGAAGCACTATATATTGTAATAAATATGTATTAAAATCTCTAACTATGCAAAAACAAAGCAAAATAAACTAAATTTTTTGACAATAACACATTGTGTTGGTTGAAGAAATATATAATGGTTATGGTCAATTTAGAGAAAATATGACTCCAAGTGTTTTCTCATAAATCAAATAATTTAAATATTTTCAAGTTGTAATTATTTTACTATTCTCCCTTCTTTAAATTTTCTTTTTGTCACCTTTCTACCTTATTTCACTTAAGTCCAACAGTTACAATAGTACATGGCTATTAAAATAGTATTTTCAAACTGGAATGATGCTCAGAGGTTAAGAGGACTGGCTGCTCTTCCAGAGGATCTAGTTTTATTCCCAGCACCCATATGGTGCCTAACAAGTGTCTAGGACATTAATTCCAAGGGATATGGTACACTTTATTTGATTTATTTGACACCAGGCATACATTTGGCACAACCATATGTATAACCAAAATACAAAAAAATCCCCAAAACTGCAACAAAAATAATTAAAAATAGCAATGTTCTTGGGATACTTTTATTGAAAATTTATAGCTAATATAGTTAAACAAAGGTGCATAACATATATGATTAATCATTTTCAGAACACCAGGAAGCTTCTTGTGTATGTATACTCATCCATTCCTTTTACTGTATAAGATTATTATGCTCAACCAAGAGATTTTGAAAAGAAGATTGAACCAATGCAAACTTGTGAACCAAGGTGACATGGGTGGCTACATTATTAATACTCTGAAGTCTCCACACTCTTCTATTCATTAGAATTGGATTCAGAAATAAAGTTTGTAAATTAAGACACAATGATATTTGGAGAAATAGCTGATGTGATATTATCAAAAATACATAAATGATTTATTTGCTCTTGATATCATAAACAATCTTGATGGACAAAATATTATAATAATTTTTAATTTGGTCTGATTTAATTACCTAAAAAATGGTGGAGTAAGTTGTGCAATCATTCTAAATATACAGTATTTATTTAAGAAATATTTTTGTTTAATTTAATGAAATCATCTATACGTGTGCCAAGATAAGGTATTTTCTCATCATTGTTTCCAGCAATAATATATACAGATTCATAGATGTTCTTTTCTGAATTCCAAATATTTCTTGATATGGCACTTCAGGTAGCCTTTAGGTAAATATGAAAATTTTTATCTGAAATGAAATTTATATGGTCCTAGCTCTAAAATGTGGATTTTCACCAACATAATGAGTTGTAGACATTTTATTTTTCTTTAATTAACATTTCAAAACATATATAGAATATAACAGTTGTCATAACACTTTTATAGACTCACTTTAAATGTCTTTACCTCATCTTCCCAATGAAACCTCATAGCAACATTACAAACCATTTATTTTCATTTTTATAGAGATATTAAAAGTATTGTCATTATATACACAAAAGCATCTGAGATGTTCAGTACATACATGGCTGAGACATGACAAAGAAAATTTCCTGTTAAAGTCAATGATATCTTTATGTATTTCCAACTTCATTATACACAAATATAAGATGCAGGAAGATAAATGAGAACATTTCAGATATTTGAGACAAACTGTCAGCTTGTGTGTTACTTTTATAAGGGATTGCACTCTTCTGTGTAGAATTTATAAAAACATCTCAACTTGACTGTGTGGAACAGAATCACAGAACTTTGGCCTTGTGTTTGCCACACAAGTTGCCTATAAACTGATGGATTGATTTTAATTTGACCTTGGCAGCTTTTGTTACCCTCTGAGGTATTAGTCTTGCTCTGTTCCAGACCTTTCCTTTGAACTCTGATTTCGGACACTACCCTTCTTCTAAAGATTTGTCTCAGGGGACTGAAGCAAGCTGTCAGTCATAACTTTGCAGGCCATGACCGATATGGAGTGTCAAATCAAAGCCTTGAGTCATTTTACCAATTCTGTTTAAAAAAAAATTCTTTGTCTAAAGAGTAGTTTATGGACTATGGATTTTATTTAAAAAAACTTATGCAATAACAGTTCTGCTAATTGAATAATAACATTATAAGAATAGGGCTTTATATAAAAAGAGTTTGCACATGTTCCATGATTGTGTTTATTTTATGTCAGCATTTTATAGTCACATGATGTAAAAAATAACTGAGACATTGACCATTTCTGAAATAATTCATTATCAATGAACTAAAAGATATATTATGTATTTAAGAGTCTGATATGTATTCAGTTTTCTAAATTTTCATATATATATATATATATGGAATTTAATTACTGTGTTTGATTTGGCATCATATTTTTCTGATAGTTTCTTTCTCATATTTTTCTTGCTGCTTCCCCTTCTTTCTTACTTCTTTTTTTTTAATAATTTATTTTTTATTTCTTCAAGTTACATCTCAATCACAATCCCCTCCCTACTCCCCCCTCCAGTCCCACTCTTCCACCCTCCTCCCCCTCAGCCCCACCATCCTCTTCTCTTCATTTTTTTTTTTTTTT
>CAJQZJ010009649.1:14945088-15004920 GCA_907164525.1 Lophiomys imhausi | reverse complement strand
ATATGTGGGCCTCTAAGATAGCACCATGTGGCTTTACTTGATTGGCTGTTCATTTAGTATTTAGCCTGTGGGTTGGGTCTGCCTGGCCCTTTATTCGGAAGACTGTTTTCAAGGGACCTGAATAAACTGCAGGAGAAGAGCTTTTGCGAGTTGCGTCGTTCTTGCTGGTCGAGAGGGACGCGACACTGCATGACCTGTCCATTGGTGTGAGAGGGGTGTTGAATTCTCTGACTATTCTTTTGTGTGTATCAATGTGTGGTTTAAGCTTTAGAAATTTTTTTTTTTAATACAGGTGGGCACCCTGTATTTGGGCATAGATGTTCAGTACTGAATGTCATCTTGATGAATTTTTTCCTTCAATAAGTATGTAGTGTCCTTCCCTTTCTTTGTGAATAATTTTGGTTAACAGTATATTTTATTTGATAGTAGGATGGCTATTCCATCATCTTCTTGCGTCTGTTTTATTGAAAACCCTTTTTCTAGCACTTTAAGATGCTGGTGAGGTGTGTTTCTTGTATGTAGTAGAATGATGGATCTTGTTCATGGATCCTCTCTATAAGCCTGTGTCTTCTTATTGGGGAATTGCATCCATTGTTGTTGAGAGATATGATCATTGATTGTCATTTCCTGTTATTTTGATGTAGGTGATGTAGTGCTTTTTTGTGTTTTCTTTTTTTTTTTTTGGTTTTGCTGCAGTGGGATTATCTGTTTCCTCTATTTTCTTAGGTGTAGTTATCGTCTCTGGGTTGGAGTTTTTCTTCGAGGATCTTCTATAAGACTGAATTTGTGGATAAATGTTGTTTCAATTTGGTTTTTCACGGAAAACGTATTTTCTTCATCTATAGTGATTGAAAGTTTTGTTGAGTATAGTTGTTTCAGCTGACATCTGTAGTCTCCGTGGGCCTGAAAGACATCTGCTTAGGCCTTTCTGTGTTTTAAAGTTTTTAAAGAGAAGTCAGGTGTGATTCTAATGGTTCTGCCTTTATATGTTTCTTAGCCTTTTTTCTCTGCAACTTTTAATATTCTTTCTTTGCTCTTTATGTATAGTGTTTTGATTATTATGTGGCAGGAGGAGTTTCTTTTCTGGTCTAAACTATTATATGTTCTGTAAGCCTCCTGAATGTGTATAGGCATATCTTTAAGTTTGGGAACTTTTCTTCTGTGACATTGTTGAAAATAATTTCTGATTCTTGTGGTCAAGAGTCTTCTATTTATTTTATTCCTATTATTCTTAGGTTCTGTCTTTTCACTGAGTCCTTAATTTGTTGGGTGTTTTGGGTGAGGAATTTTTTTGATTTCACATTTTCATGGATGGATGTATGGATATCTACAACTGAATCTTCTATACCTGAGATTTGGTTAGGGTTAGGGTTAGGGTTAGGAATTGAATTGAAGACCCAGAAATGAACCCACACACCAAGGTCACTTAATTTTTGATAAAGAAGCTAAACCATACAATGGAAAAAGGATAGTATCTTCAACAAATGATGCTGGTCTAAATGGATGTTGACATGTAAAAGAATGCAGATAGACCCATACTTATCATTCCTGCACAAAAATTAAGTCCAAATAGATCGAAGACCTTAACATAAAGCCCAATACACTAAATCTAATTGAAGAGAAAGTGGGAAAAGCATTGAACTCATGGCGGCACAGGTGACAAATTCCTGAACAGAAAACAAACAGGTCAGGCTCTAAGACCAACAATCAATAAATGGGACTCATGAAACTGAAAAGCTTCTGTACACAAAGGACACTGTCACTAGAACAAATGGCAACCTACAGATTGGGAAAAGATCTCCTCCAATCCCACTTCAAACAGACTTAATTTTCTTCATAAGTAAATTTTCATTATGTATATCACTATATTTTTATTACCCATTCATCTTTTGAGGGGCATTTAAGCTGATTCTATTTCCTTGCTGTATATAGAAGCAATGAACCAGGATGTGTCATTGGTAGGATTATGAATTACTTGAGTGTAGGCCTAGAAGTGATCGTTAAGGTAGTTTGATTTTCTGGTTTTAGAGAGAATTAATAACATTGATCATGGTGGCTGTACAACTACCCCACTGGTGAGAGAAAGGGGGGGTTAAGCATAACTTTTCATTTTATGAAGATTTTATTTTTAATTTGTCCTTTGTATGTAGTATTTATAGGCCAGAAGATTTGATAGGTACCCAAAAGATAGACTTACAGGAGTCTTTGTGCTTAGCAGTGCTCTTAACCACTGAGTCCTATCTCTAGTTCAAACACATTTAACTACCTAGGGTGTTTTATGCAATTCAAAGAAAGTGAAAAAATGCTTTGGGGTCACGTGAAATATAGTATAAAACTTTTATAAATAGCAATTATATCTGTGTGATTGGTGCAAAGTTGTGACCACAGATGAACTGAAAGCAATAACATGAGTTGCGAGATGTCGTAAAACATCTTTCATAAACTCTATCCCTGATTCTATTATAAATGTGAATATAAGACCTGTAAGCATGAAAAGGTTACTGCTATATTGGTAATTCATGTTTCTAAATGGTCTTTACAGTTTCTTCAAAAGAAAACCCTCACAAGTCCAGAAGTTGGAGATCTATAAGCACATTTGATGGTTAGTGATTATCTTGTAAGTGTGCAGGCTCAGTTTGGAGTGGAGCAATGGAGACTGTGAAAATTTTCATATTCTTAATCCATTAAAAATATTGATTCAGGGAGGCTAATAGACTGTCTAGCAGTAGGAGAGAAGCAAATGAGGACTACAAGATGATAACAGCCTAAATATTATTTCTCTCTTCAAAAAACAAATTATTGATGTCGAAAATTATTTATCCTGACAATTGGAGATTTGTTGACACAAGGACTAGGTATATTCGATTATATTTTTAAGAGGGTTAATATAAAAATATAATTTAGAAGTTACTATTGAAAAACTAAGCATATGATATTTTTTTATCATTTTGACATTTGTCAGAAAATTTTCTGCAGCACCCTTGCTTATTTTACAAAATGTAAAGAAATATTGGAAAGCATTCTTTTATTATATTTGTAGTAATTCATAGTAAAAAGTCTTTTTTAGCTGAGGATATTTGACACTAAACAACCAATTGGTTATGTTCAACCTTGATGAAGGTTACCTCTTCTGCTCTCAGCATTCCCCAGCTGCATATAGATTTTTTTGGTTTATGCTTGGGGCCTTGTGTGCTTTTCCTTGTACACACCGATATATCATTGGTGTTATACTTGCTCAGATCATGTTTAGACATTCACTAAATGTCTAAAAATTTAGTGGTGAGAATTTATGGATGTATCTTGTGCCATTTCTTGGAGGTACAGTATCTTAGCAAAGTCTCTGATCCACTGAATCTTATGATCTTTTGGCCTCCCCTATCTACAATATTCCCTTAGCCTTAGGTGAGGGAATGCTTTTTACATGTATCCCTTAGGACTGGGCTCCACAACTATATATTGCTATTGGAAATTGGGCCCATATATCCCTGCACTGTACTGGATTTAATACCTCCAACCTGAGAACTAGTTTTCATAAGTCTATAAGACACTGTCAGAGCTTCCAAATGAAAGAGGAAACCAATGATTCTATATAACTATAGATTGTTAACTATGTATATCTATTCAATATTGTACTTGAAGGCTTAGCTAGAATAATAAGACAACTGAAGGAGATCAAAGGGATCAAAGAAAAAGTAGATCAAATTACTTTAATTTTCAGGTGATATGATACATAAATGACTCAAAAAGTCCACCAGGGAACTCCTACTGATGATATACCCTTTCAATCATGTGGTTGGATACAACATTAACCACCCCCCCCCAAATATCAGTATTTGTTTGTGATGTATTCTTGGATCTGGTTTGAAAGTATTTGATTGAGTATTTTTGCATCTATGTTCATAAGGGAAACTGGTCTCTAATTCTCTTTTTTTGTTGTTGTTGAGTCTTTATGTGGTTTTGGTGTTTAAATAGACCTATAATCCCTAGTAATATAGAAACAGTCATGAAAATTCTCCCAAATAAACAAACAGTCTTGGACCATATATAAATGACAAACAGACTGATAAGGAAATCAGAGAAAGAACACCTTTTACAATAACTTCATATAACATAAAACATATTGAGTAACTCTAACCAAACAAGTGAAAAATTAGTATGATAAAAACATCAAGTATTTGAAGAAAAAAATTGAAGAAGATATCAGAAGATGAAGAGGCCCCCTGCTCATACATTGGTAGGATTAATATAATAAAAAATACCCATCCCACCAAAAGCAATCTACAGATTCAAGGGAATACATATCAAAATTCCAACAGAATGTTTATAGATTTTTTTTGAAAGGACAATTCTTTTCTTCATAGGGAAAAAGCAAACAAACAAAAAACAAAATATGACAAAAGAAACAAAAAAAGAGTAGTTAAAATTTTTAAAGAACTTCTGGAGTTTATTATTCTCCCCAACTTCAAGTTGTATTACAGAGGTCTTGTAATATAAACCATATGGCACTGGCATGAGAAAAGACAAGTTGATCGATGGAATCAAATTGAAGACACAGACATAAATCCAAAACACATGGGTACCTGAGCTTTAAAAAAGCTTTTAAAAAGATATACACATTGGGGGGGAAAAGTCAGCATCTTCAAGAAATGGTGCTGTTCTAACTAGATGACTTTATTTAGAAGAAACCAAATAGTCTAATATTTATCACCCTGCACAAAACTTAAGTACAAGTAGGTTAAAGGCCTCAACATAAAACCAAATACACTGAACCTGATAAAAGGGAAATTGGGGAATAGCCTTGAAAGTGTTGGGACAGGATATTACTTTCTGAACAGAACACTCATATAGCACAGGCACTAAGAAAACAATAAATGGGACCTCATGATACTGAAAAGCTTCTTGAAGGCAAAAACACCATCAATGTACAAAGCAGAGGCCTAAAGAATTGTAAAAGATTTTTACCAACTCCAAATGTTATAGACATCTGATTTCAAAAATATATAAAGAACTCAAGAAGCTAGATATAAAAAAAAATAATAATCCTACTAAAATGTGGTGCAGATGTAAAGATAATTCTTAATACAGGAATCACAAAAGTCTGAGAAACACTAAAAGAAAAGCTTAACATCCTTAGCCATCAGGGAAATGGAAACCAAAATTACTTTAAGATTCTATCTTATATGTGTCAGAATGGCTAAGATCAATAATACAAATGACAGTCATGCAAGGATGTGGAGCAAGGGACATACTCCATCGTTGGTGATGGGACTGCAAACTTCTATAAACATTATGACAATCAATATGGCAGTTCCTCAGAAAAAAACTGAATCAATCTATCTTTATACCCAGTTCCCTGGGTATAGTCTTGGGCATATACACAAAGGAAACTCCATCTCACCATAAGGACACTTTCAACTATGTACATTGTAGATTTATTCGTAGTAGCAAGAAACTGGACACAACCTAGAATCTCTCAGCAGAAAAGTGGACAAACACAGTGTGGTACATTTACACAGTGGAAAATTAGTCAGCTGCTAAAAATAATGATATCAGGACTCTCTTCTTGGACATGGAGACTAGAAGGAATCTGGATCCAGCTCTGTGCTTGCCCTCGCAAGCCATGGAGAAGACAAAGCTGATCCAGAAGGCTAACTTGGCAGAGCTGGTTGAACAGGTCTAACAGGCCGAGCTCTATTACAACATGGCCACCTGCATGAAAACCATGAATGAATGAGCAGGGCTCCGAGCTCTCCAATGAAAAGCACAACCTGTTGTTGGTGGACTACAAGAACCTGGTTGGTGTCTGCAAGTCCACCTGGAGAGTCAACTTGAGCATCAAGCAGAAGACCTACAACTCAGACAAGAAATTGCAGGTGATCAAAGACTATCAGGAGTAAGTGGAGTCAGAGGTCAATCTGCACCACTGTCGTGAAATTGTTAGATGAGTATTTAATAGCCAATGCAGCTAATTCAGAGACTAAACTCTTCTATCTGAAAATGAAGGGAGATTATTTTCAGTATGTTGCTGAAGTAGTTTATGGCGATTATGGAAAACAAACAATAGATATTTCCCAAAGAGACTACCAAGAGACATTTGATACAAGCAAGAAAGAAATGAAGCCTACACACGCAATCCACCTGGGGCTGGCTTTTAACTTGTCTGTGTTTTACTCTGAGATCCTTAAAAATCCAGAGCTTGCCTATACACCGGCTAAAATGACTTTTGATGAGGCTATTGTAGAGCCTGATACACTGAACGAAACTCTTACAAAGACAGCACCCTCATCATGTAGATGATAAGAGACAACTTAACTTTATGGACATCAGACTGTACAAGAGAAGAATGTGATGCCGCAGAGTGGGCCAAGAACTAAATGCATCCAGGGCACCAAACTCCTTCCTCTCAAGAAGACCCTCTTTCATCCCCTTTCTTTATTTTACTTGGATTTCCTCTGGCAAGGAAGCCCATTCACAAGCCCATTCACCTGTAAGGGATCAACTGTTTATAGTCTTTCCACATTGCAACTTTGAGAAAACTCCATCCCTTGGTTTGTGTTGTCTTGGTCTTCCTGGTGTACTGTTACTGCTGTAGGAAAGTATCAATAGCTTCATTTCATATAAACAAGAGTAACTTCCAGATACTTGTGTAGAGGGCTGACAGCACATTTGATATTTAAGTAATGTGAACCAGTTCTGTAAGTGACTGGTTTGTATTACTTTGAAGATATGGAAATGTAGTGCATTACACTTTAAAGTAATTGTAATAATAACTTCTTGATTTCTACATTTCTTCACTGACCCTTCCTTGGGATTTTCCTTTAAGAAGCAACTTTTCCATGCTGTTTCTAAAGATTCCTTTTTATTAGGAATCCAGAAGTGTTAGTTTGTTATGAACTCTTTATTTGTTGCTGTTTAAGCTGACACTTACCAAAAAAATTCACTTACACATCCAAAAAAAAAAAAAAAAAGACATCATGAAATTTACAGACAAATGGATGTAACTAGAAAAAAAAATCAACCTTAGTGAGGTAACCAAGAACCATAGTGTTCAGGTAAAGTGGAGGTTTCTAGGGAGTACACATGAATCTCCCTGGGGAAATAGAATAGATTTTGTGGGTTGACTGAGATCAGATGGAGACAGGAAATTAAAGAATCAATTGAGGAGGATGGGATGGAAGAACAGAGTATAGTGAGAGACAGCTGGAATTGGGGGTGGGGGCATCTGTAGGGCTGTGTGTAAACATAGTGCAGTGGAAATTTCCTGGAATAAATAAGGGTGAATCTAGTGAAGACTCCTTGTATTGGGAAATGTGGAATCTCAACAGGACATCTTTTATAGCCAGGCAAGTCTTCCAGTGACAGGACTGGGTTGCATTTGGTTTAGGTTTTGCCCAAGGGCATCCCATGGAGAACCCTGAACTATTCAGTTATATGATAGCATAGGGAGATACTCTCTGCAAACTGACAATGGGGCCCCCTAGCTAATGACATCTGCACAGCTCTTTGAATGTAGGTGCCTACATGGAGCCTGCATCCCGTGTACCAGTCTGTGGAAATGGAAGGTATTCTGTAGGCTACTAAACTCAGCCACAAAACCATTGACCAACAATCTACCCTTCCTGCAAGATGTGCTGGGGCAATGGTGCTAAAAATTTTGTAGAGATGGCCAACCAATGTCTGATTGAACTTGAGTACCACTCTAGGAGAGGCAGTCCATGTGTGCATGCCTGACACTTGATTACCCAGAGAACTAGAGTAGAACCAAATACTTATGACTGGCCAAAAAAAAAAAAAAAGATTCTAATGGTACTCTGCTGTATTCATAGATTAATGCCTTGTCCAGTCATCACCAGAGAGGGGCACCCACTGGCAGCAGATGGGAGAGGGCTCAGAGAACTAGAGTTGGACATGCAGATAAAGAATCTAATTTGGTGGTTTCCATCAAGTCTCTCCCCTTGGAGCTTGGTGAATCTGGTAGAAGAGTGGAGCAGAAAGGTAATAGGGGTCAGTAGGGAAAGCGGGCACTAAGAGAACTTGGCCCACTGAATAAACTAAGCTGGGTGTATATGGGTTCACAGAGACAGAAGCAGCAAACAAGTGTCCTCTGTTTATATTATGTGGCTGTTAGGTTGGTATTTTTGAAAATATTAACTGTGGGTGTTGGTAAGCCTCTGATTTTTTTTGTCTGCTATTGAGACTCCTTTCATGCTGTTGGGTTATTTGTCCAGCATCTGTGTGAGGGTTTTTGACTTATTTTATTGTCTTTCATTATGCTAAAATTGGTTGTTTTCTTTTAGAGGTCTGCTCTTTTCTGATGGGAGATGGAGGAGGAGTGGATCCAGGATGGGAGGTGTTGGGGTGAACGGGGAGTAGTGGAGGAAGGTGCAGAAAACTGTTGTAGCAATGTCTTGTATGAGAGAAGAATCTATTTAAAAAATCTTAGTTGGAAATGCAAGGAATTAAAATGTTTAAAGTTAGGAGGTGTGTGTATTTGTTCATATGTGTGTTTATGCTTGGATTCTGAAATACAATTTGCTTCAGCAGGATCTATGTTTCCAAATGATTGGCTTTTATGATGAGAAATGCTCAGTGACCTATATGATGGGACAGGATCAAACTGTCTTAGATTGTAATTATAGTAAATTTGCAGAAGGAGACATTTTCCAAGAAGTAGCTATTTACAGTAATGTAAATGGCATAGTCATAGTCAAGTGAACCAAGATCAAAGATCATGTAAAGAACCTACTCCAAGAAAGGTTGAATATGGAAGATGAATATATGCATACTTAAGAATGTTTTTCAACTTATTTTCTCTCAAATACTATATCCCACTTTGCCCTGGGCTTATACTCAGAGAAAGAGAGACCTCCTTCCAACCCCTAGGAACCTTCCCTGATACTTCAATTCACACCAGGACTAAGAGCATCCTTTTCCACTGAAACCTGACAAAGCAGCCCTAATGGGGGAAGGGATCTAATGGCCCACAATTTCCCTTCCCTCAACCCTCTAAGTCCACCCCCCAACCTTCCTTATCCCCAAGATCGAGATCCATTCTTCCTCCATTTCTCTTCAGCAAAGAAAAGGTCTCCCAGGAATACCATCTGGATACAGAATAACAAGTTGCAATAAGAGTAGGCACAAACCCTTATAGCAAGACTGGATGAGGGAATTCAGTTAGTGGAAAAGTATTGAAGGGCTTTTGCATATCCTGCTTGAGGCTTATTTAAGAAATGAAGAGATCCAAATATTTTAAGGCTGCTAGCCTTTTGCACTCTTTCAGCTAGCTACTAAATTAACCCAATTTCTCCAGTAATTTGTCTTTCCATGTGGTTCTCACTGCTTACCTCCCTGCTCAATTCCACCTCCCTTCTGTCTCCTAAATCCATCCTGTCTGGCTGCATCTCCCAGATGCTCTATCTTTCAAGAAGCCCCTCTTGGACATTCTGCCTTAGCTCTATTCACCAGCTCTTTGTTATGCAAAAAGTTACATACATAACTCAGCTAGTAGACTGAAGAAGGTCACCTTTCCCATGACAGCTTGCCTTATTTTTTTCATTAATTAATTAATTTATTTATTTATGCACTTTACACCCCGATTGAAGTCCTCTTCCCTCTTCTCCTCTCAGTTCCACTCTCCCATCCTCTTCTTCCATTTCTCCTTAGGCTTCTATCCAGAGAAATGGAGACCTCCTTCTACTCCTAGGAGCCTGCCCAGGCACTACAAGTCACACCAAGACTAAGTGCATCCTTTTCCACTGAAGTCAGACAAGGCAGCCCTGCTGTGTGAAGGGATCTAATGGCAGACAACAGAGTCCAAGTCAGAGACAGACACATTTCCCTTCTCTTTCCAAACACTCTCACCTCAACTCTGCTTTTCCCACACTTGATCCTCACCTTGTTCCCCTATCTCCTCTCCTACCCAATTCCCTCTCTCTATCCACTTCAGATATATGTTTTATTTCCCCTTTTGAGTAAGATGCAAGTATCCTCCCTTGGCCCCTCCTTTTTATTTAGCTTCTTCGAGTCTACAGATTGAAGCATGATTATCATGAACTATATGGTTAATATCCACTTATGAGTGATTCCATACCATGTGTCTTTCTGGGTCTGGGAAACCTCACTCAGGATGATATTTTCTCATTCCATCTATTTGTCTGCAAATTTCATGATTTCCTTGTTTTTAATAGCTGAGTAGTATCCAATTGTGTAAAGGTACCATATTTTCTTTCTTTATTTGTTGGTCGAGGGACATCTAGGCTGTTACTAGTTGCTGACTATTATGAATATATTTGCTATCATTGTGGTATGGTGGAGCATCTTTTAGGTATATAAGGAAATGATATTTACAGCAGCTTCAAATAACAATTAAGAAAAAATTTTTTCATTGTCAGAACTTATAATATTTATAGGTTACCCCAAAAGAATATGGTCCCAAGAGCAGGCAGAAGAGTCAGGGACACCCCATGATTTCACATTCAGGAATCCCACAAGAACATCAAGCTAAACAATCATAACATATATACAGAGGACCTATGTCAGACCCATACAGACTCCTGGATATTCCCTTAAGTCTCTGTGACCCCCTATGACCAACTTTTATGTTGAAGTAATAATGTAGAAGCTGGAGTGGTAAAAAAAGAAAATGTGATTCACCTGCTTCTCCGTTTTAAAAGAAAACTAAAGGAGACACAGTTTTATATCTTTGTCTCACTTATTTGGACAAATATCTCAAAGGAAATGTTTGATACTTTCTTTATACTATATTGCTTTAGTATTTTTTTGTCTGTACTTATCCCCAAATACTAATATTTTATACTTTCTAATATCATTTGACTAGTTGTTCATCTGCCCAGAACAGTTAGAGCACTTAACTGTCATCATATCATTGGTATGGTAAGATCATCTGGACAACAGCCTACTTGACTTTTGTTGAAGACTGTTGTGAATCTCTGTGGTGGACCACTGAGTGCTCTATTCCATCTCTGACTCCTTTCATGCTCTCAGCTTTCTGGCTTCCTGTATTGAGACATGCTCATGGCACTGTGAAGTGAACTGTTTCAAAATGTTTGAGCTCTGAAACCATGAACCGAACTCAGTCTTTCCTAGTCTAAATTGTCTGGTATTTTGATCAAATTGATGCAATGGAGAATGAGACTTTTATTATGTTAACTATAAAACTTCTCATATATCATAGTTTATTGACAAATAGTTGAATAATGGCTAGTGAAAAATTATATCAATTAATGATGATCTATGTATTTTATCGGAACTTATTTAGCTAAAAGTTGAAGAGTATTATCACTGATATTTTGCAATGAGCAGCTAAAATCCTGTGAGGTTAAAACCATTATTCATAAATTATTATTACATATGTGCCTTCTTAAAATGTGTACAGTTTGATCTCAATACAGACTTTCTGAGAGAAAAAGTCATTTGCCTATCCCCCGTGTATAGGTGAATTAGTTAGAGCTTTGCTCAAAATTCCATGAAAGTGTCCATGCAGAAATCTGCACCACCTAAGAGTAGTGAGCATGCCACTTCCACTTTTGTTATTATCGACCAAACTATGAGTATTTCTTGCCATGGAAACACTGGTCCAGACAATACTCTTAAATTTGACTTATTTTGAAAGGCATGTACTTATCCCATAACTCCTTCAATACAAAGGGGAACTGAATAACAGGCTGGAAAACTAAGATTTCTTGACAGGTCCAGGCTTGACAGTGATCTGGTTGGCTATCAGCAGACACTTCTTCAAGTGTGCTTCACAAAACGAGACAATGTATGATAATGCTATTTCACTGACCTTAACCTGCTTCCTGCAATGGGCTTAAATTAGGACTTTTGTCAAAACACTCCATGGTACAAGGGCACAGGAATAACTTGCACAAAATATTAGTAACATAAGTCAAGTTTGTTAAAGAAAAGTATAGTGGGTTAAACTTCACTTTTTACATGGGAGAATGAGGAGTTTGGTGATATATTTTGTTCTGATGTGGATAAAGAATTCAGATTCAGGTGGAAAAAATAATGAGTAAGTTCTTATTCCTGCATGTTCTCTGCTCAGTGTAACATTTTTCATGCCAGACTCTAGCTAACAAGCTTATCTCTGTGTTTTGTACTCACCAATTCTTGTTGGATTTATAAGATGGCCCACAGTTCTTTGTGATCAATCATGATAAAGTACAAACATGACATTCTGTGTTGGTGAGAAAAGTACATAAGCCTGTTGTTCACTTTAAACCTTATTACTGTGTTAATATCTCAATTGCTTAACCTTTATACTCTATTTCAACATTGAATATCTTTTTAATTGTAAAAAACCTATACACATTTATTCTCTCCAAGAACATATCTAGAAAGCCAAATGTAAATCCTACATATTAGTTATATAAAGACACATCCCAATGACACACATTATATTATCATAGCATGTAATTTTGGACTTCAATATTTAGAACATTATTTTATATTTAAAATTGGAGCAACTTTCAAAATTAAACTTCAAACATGCAGATGGCTCAAATTCATGGAAACAGCACTCACTGGTTTAAAATAAACATGACATTTCATATTTGATTTTTACTATGGTTTATTATTTGAAGTGTGTTTACTTAGCCTGATGGTGTGATTGCCCTCCTAATGAGAAGGACATTTAAATCCCATGCATATGTATTCATCTTTAATCAACATTTCAGTTATTGAACTGAACTGCCTTGTATTAATTTCTGTATATGTGGGTGGAAGTCACTCAACACATCATATTTTTGTTATTACAGGACATATTTCTACATGATGTAGAAATTTGATGATTGATAAACATAGTTGCTATTGTTGAAGACCTGATGACATTGGTCACCTACCACCTCCATGTCCCAAATTCTGTTATTTTTTATTGTTAAATACTTTGGTTTAGTACTAGAATGCTTTCCTTCTGTGTATAATACAGATATTTCATGAGATAGACTAACAGTAGCTAATAACACTAAGTCAATATGAGGTCAATCTGGAACTGAATTTCCTATATTTCGATTCTGTCTTTCTTCAGTTTTAAATGTAGCAGTCAGTATTTCCCAAATTCATAGCTTTACATTCCCTTTCCCATTGTGAAAACCACAGGTAATATGCAATGAAAAAGAAATGGGGGGTAATATAATTAATAAGTTCTATATTTTCTACTATTAATTTCTTTATTGGATGCTTTAAAATTAATTTCATCATAGCTCAGTTACAATAAATAGCTCCACTTAGTATAAAGGGGTATGTTAAAAATATAGACATTATTTCTCTAACAATACTCATATTTTAATATTTTCTAACTGCTCCATAAACAAATTCATATATTTAAATGTGTAAATGCAACTCTTATGTGTATAATGCCATTAAAGTAATTTCGAATCTTTAAGTGATCTTATCAAACCATGAATTGCATTTTTCACCATTGTATATTCTCAAAAACAGTTGCAATATTGATCTATTGTGTGTGATATATAATATAGTTTTGTTATATATTTAAAAACCCATAATGGCCTTATTTCCTGTAGGCCATGCACCTATGATACCCTGAACATTTTCAGTATTCTAACTAGGTAATTTCTAAATGAACATTGTTTGAATGTTGCTTGGAAAGATCAACTTTCTCTTTCACTATTTATAAACAACCTATCATATTCTTTCAATCCATATGGCAACATTGCTATAATAAAGGTAAATATCCATGCCTTTCCATTTAACCTGTAACATATACAACAATTCCTTTTTATTGTCAGAATGTACTTACCCAAAAACTCTTTTGAAAAAGTACTGAGGATGTTACCGCTGTACAATAAAAATATAGAGGAAAGGATCATGGAGTTAATCAAGAGGAAGTGAAGATAGCAAGCTAAGGGATAGAGAGGAGAAGCCAAGTTCACACTGGTCACAATATAGGCCATGGTCATTGTTGAAAAATGGATTTTCCATAGTTTGATATCATCATCCCTTGACAAGATTCTCCATTCTTATATTATTGTGTTTTGTCCCCTGAACTGCATACTCTTATATCCAAAATGCACTGAATTCCACCTGAAAAATCATTATTAAAACTCTCTGACTTTTAATGTTTCTAGGCAATTTCCTCAGCCCATTATATTTTTGTCTCTGGCTAGTGGAATTTCATTTATCTTTCAATATCCAGTTTAAATAACAACTGTGAAACTTCTTAAAATTGCCATAACAGATTAAACTGCTTCTCCTATGACTCCTAATGGATATTTTATGAAATATAGTTAAAAATGTCATCCTATTGATTGCAACTACTGCCCATATACTTCCCAATACAAACAGGAGCTTCTTAGGGTTGGGGGAATTTTTGAATACCAACTACATAACACAGCCTACACATTAATTGTATAACATTCATTTTAATTAGTGAACATAATTATGCAGGATTTATTAAAACTTTATTCTAACATTTTGTATATATTTATGCATATATATGCATAAATAACTAAGTTTCAATGCATTATTTAAAAAAAAAAAGAGAATCACTTACAAAATGTCTTTCTTGTGAGTCTGTCTTGTTGGAACAGAAAACACAATTCTTACCTAAAAAAAGGATAAGAGCTAATTCATTCTGAAACAAAGTGTAGGTGACTATACAGACAAAGGTTAGTTCAGATTTCATGTTTTCATGAGATAGCTTCTAGTCTCATTACTTTCTTGAAACATAGCACATAAACTCATAAACAAAACACTTTTTAAACACATTGGGGCATATTCATTAGTAGATTATAGCAAAGCAAGACAGCTGTGCTTACAGGCTTCAGATATTATGGGCTGACATTCTTAGCTTTTAGGTTAGTCAAATCTAGGGGGTCTATGTGCATCTTTTAAGGGATATACCTAACTGTTAAAAGAATATAGATAATATGCATAGGTGAATAATGCAAGGTTATTTACATGTGCTAAAGACAACCCATGATAACTAGTAACCAGACCAGCCAATCAAGTTTGTAGGTGCAGCTTTTGTCAGGGAACATGGATATTTTTGACTCTGTTACAAAATACTGTTTGGTTAGCTACAGTCTTTATAAATATACACACCATTCTAGGAATATTTTACTCTGAAAATAACAATCTAAATTAGAATGTTTTATTAAATATTCTATAGTTTTATAGATTTGGGGGTAGAATGGAAAAGGATGGAGAGTATTGTTGATATTTTTGATGTGTTAAGAAATATACTAGGTTTGTTTTCTATTCTCTCCAAAATGTTTTTCAAGGTTGTCCTACAAGCTGGTTAACAAAAGCCTGCAATGTTGATATTTAAGGACTGCTGATTGGTGGCAGCAAAGAATTCCAACTGTGCTGGCATCCTAGCTAGCATCTCCATATTTTCTTCCAGGATCATCACCTTTGTTCTGCATAGCTCCTTCTTAGTGTGAATAGAAGTCCCATGCTTCAGATTTTCTGCCTTGGCACCCAGGAAACACTACGACTGATAAACATATCAAACTTCTCCTGCATTTGTGGCCTAAACAGACGTTAAATACTGCTGATCCACCTACATTCAATCCAAGAGGGTCCACATCCACAGACTGTTTAATTTTCTTTTTCAATTTATATTGAAGCATAGATTCTTTCTGGCACAAATAAATGTGCCATTTAAGGCAATCAGAAATGGCTCTATATCTCAGTTGATTTCCACAATTGTTGCTGTAATGATGGACCGCTGAAGAGAGAAACTTAATTTCCCTGGCAGATCTTCCCACATTAAAACAACATGTTCATGGAAAGCCAATATTCAGTAATTACAGCACAATCCTTCACAAATTCACAATTCACTAACAGTATGCATTTTCACAATGTAAAGCTAATTTTGCTTTAACTGAATAAAACATGAAAAGATAGCTGGAAGCAATGGGCAATCTAGATCATTAGACGATTGATGTAAAATTAGAGGACATTTCAGAAAGGATAGATTATTCACATCAGGGAACTCAGAATCATGTGTAAGCACTATGTATTGAGGAAACGTGTTGTTGATGTTCTTGTAGCTCTCTGAAGCAACCTACAAATTATAAAATGTTAGCTACAAATGGCATATTACCAGTTACATGAAATAACTACTTGCAATTATTTTACTTCACAGACTCTTCCAGAAACTTCTCCACTTGATTCATTCACCATAACAGAAATGTAGTTCTAATTCAATGTCTCCATCCATACTATGTGTCTTACTTATCAGACTGGAAATTGACAACAAAAGTCACAAGCATAGAATCTTTTGATTATGCATAAAATTTTAACAGGATAAGGACTGTCTATACTAAAATGAATGTTACGATTTGCCAAAGCAATTCTTGCTAATAAGTGAAATATACAGAAATGATACAAGTTCATAATATTGTATGTGATTGTGTCTTCTATTACTAAAGTCTAGTGTTTCTTTTAATAGCAATGGGCTCTATCATTTACTGAGCTAATACATATACCCTGCTTCTGTGCTAAAGTCTATACCTATCACAACATAAATGGTGTAAATTCTGCAGTTATTGCAACAATACCTGGTGTACTTTTAACCTAAAAGTGTTATATAATCTGGGCATTTATATCAATGTTACTCCATGCTCTGTGTTTTTTATAGAATGAGAAAGGTTAAAATGCAGTAGAGAAGGATGTCCATGTAGAGGTATAAGAATGAATTGTGAAGATAAGAAAATAAGATGAAATATATATTAGTCATAAAGTTTCATTAGCATATTTATTATGGCAACATGCATCAGAGATTGTTGGAAAAGGAGAATTTTTCCAGTTTTGAGATAATAGAGAACTGAGTGATTTTAAAACTGTTTAGTTATTATTAAAAGTTCCCTCTCCCCATCAGAAAAAAAAAAAACTAATAAAAAGGAAATCTAAGTTTAATTGATGAAATCACACATTTCTAAACATTTTAGTGAAGTGTATATAGTCTTATCCTGGTATATGGAAGAGAAATGAATACTGAAGTCAGAGCAGAGGAGCTTGGATGCCCTTCCCTAGATGACCACTTGATTGCCATGGCTGTTGCAAAAATCCCTTGACAATAGACCAAAATGAAAGCCTTATGGGGTGATTCCAACTAACTAGGTATGGTACTGTCACCAGTGTTGCCATGCGCACATGAGCATTTGAGCTCAATCCATTGTATGCATACTCATAAAAAGAGAGAGAGACTTTCATGGCTATGGTCTCCTGCAATCTCAGCACTAGGAAGGTAGACTCCAGTCACTAAGAAGGTAGAGATCACTGGCCAGTCAGTCTAGTCTTATCCGTGTGCTTCAGGTTCAGCCAGAGAGGCAATCTTGCACATAATTTAAAGAATGATTGAGGAAGATGCCCAATATTGAAATCTACTCTGAACAAACACAGGGATACTCATGCATATATAAACACACACACACACTTTCAATGCGATCAACTGGTACATATTCATTTTCTTCAGATATACTTAAGTAAGAAGACTCAAATATCTCTAAAGCATTGAAAATGAGCAATGAAATATTTCATGCTTCTAAAAAATGAACAAATATTATTGTATCAAAAGAAGCTAGTTGTGTACCACAATGCTAAGACTAGAGAGGCTCTTTCCTACCTTTTACTGGATAGCTTCTAGAAAAGGCAAGTGCTGTAAATAAAACAATATTGCCATGGCAACAGACATTTCAGCTTTTAACCTTCCATCATGTAGGGAGAAATGTAAACATTTTTATTTTTATTTTTGTAGTTTGTAATAGTAGTGGTGGCCTCTGAATGTGGCATTTTCTAAGAACAAGTAATGGGTAAATCCTCAGGCCTTCATCTTTTGACCAATGTACTAGAGAATAGAGAAGCTCTACTGAAATGCCTCATTAATTGAAAAAGTTTATTTTCTGAGCTAACAAATGTAAAGATAATACCTTTACATAATTAATATTTATTTAAGTGTCATACATCTCTTATTCATTCATTTTTACATAAGGACATGTTGTCTAGATATGACTGAGGTGTACATAAACATATATACAGTACATATGCGTAAGTCAATGCAGTTTTGCTATAATCTTGGCTAACTAAAACTCAATGGTCATTTTTGGTTATATTTACTAAGGCAGTATTTTCTGTAGTGAAGTATAGTAGTATTCTATAAATTTTACTTTGGAGAATGAAATTAGTATTTCACACCTTTTAGTGGGAAGGATTCTGAACAGTTATTAGTTCTTCATTTGCTTCAGGTGCCCAACTGATTCAGCTGCTTCTCTTGCAAGTTCATATGTTTATTGACAGCAAACTTAGGAGGCTGGCAATTTGACATCAGTTTTTTATTTTTGTTTTTGTTTTGCTATTAGAATGACCAACCCTTTCTGTTTTTTGATATGTGTCCACCATTATTAGCATATTAGGTTGCAAAAAAAATATTTCCTTAAAACCAGGAAAAAGACATAGACCATAGCACATATTAAAATCTAATGGGATGTGATTATGTACAGATGCTTTCATATTTTCTGCAAGTCACAGTTCAGTTCTTTTTCTGTAAAACAGGATGTGTTATTATACATCTTAAGTATTTAACTACATATTAGCAATGTTTACCCTAAGGAATAACTTTTAGATATAATGTTTCGTGGAGAGAGGCATATAGACACTAGGAAGCAAAAGAGACACAAATGAAAGTTAGGGCTCGATTACTTAGCAGCGCACAAAACCTTTCTTTAATTGTTCCTATGCATGGTGTTTAGTTTTACTGTGTATAAAAGTATATGACACATGATACAGATGCATACTATAGATAGCAAGCGTTAATAATTTCAGAAAGCTACTTTGTACCATCAGCTACTTACATGCTTGGTATAACTATCAAACTTTGACTTAATTTTTCTACTAGATTATTTAAATCTATATATTTTCATAAAAATTGCACATTATTTGGTTAGTAATTTTAAAGATATATTTATTTAATAAATATATTAATAAATATATAATAAATAAAATAGAATTTAATATATTATATGATGTTATACTTAATAATAAATATAATATACTATAAATATAAAATAAATGTAATAAATAAATTTGTTTTATATATATATATATATATATATATATATATACTTGCATGCCAATAAATGCCAGAAAAGGACATTTTATTCCACAGAACTGGAGTTACAGATTTTCATGTTAGTGCTATTGGTACTGAGAATTAACAACTCACAATTAACAACTTTGCTTCTCAAGACTGAGCTCCACTTTTTCAAGACTTTTCTCCACTTCCATTGATTATTTATCACTTATACTTATAAGTTACAGCAGGAAGTTATATTCTGGTTGATCAGAAATCAATTTCTGCTAGGGAAAGTTGAAAAGAACAGTATTATATTTTGTTCCTTTTCATGTTAAGGTCAGAGGAGATACAGACAACACAAAAGGCAGAGTTTTTCTATTAAACCAGTAAAAGTTCATTGTATGTCTCATTTATTTGATTGTCTAATACCACTGAATAAGAAAACATAGAAAGTTTTAATTTAAATATAAATTAAATCTTCTTACCATGAAAAAGAGAATGTCATATATATATCCAACCCTGGTTAGAAAGTAAGTTTTGTTGTAATAGATGTGAGATTGTTTTAACTCAAAACAATATTTTCAAGCCTTTATAAGACTAGACTTACAGAGCTTAGAAACCTGGCTTTTATACCATACAGATTAATAAATTGATGCCCTGAAATACATTGTGGTTACATAGATGAAGAATACATCATCATTCAAATGTCTTAGAACCTGACCTCCTGTTAAAGCCATGAAATTCTAGTTATTTGGAAGACAGAGGGATGGGGATGAAAAATGCAAAGTTTGTATGGGTAACACGGCAAGTTCTAGGATATCCTGGGCAATCAAACAAATGAGATAATATCTCTGAACAAGAATCAGAAAGAGAAATAAGGCTACTAATAAATGTTAGACTGCTTGCCTAATGCTTCTAAGGCCCTGAGTTCAACCCGTAGTAATTACAAAATCAGATTTTTTATTTTATATATATTGACTGGATACAATATGAACGTTAGATATAAAATTGCTATTGAATTATATTTTCTACAGAGAATAATATAAGAAATGGTCAATTGTATGCTTCTATAAGTCCATCTTCACTTAATTATGAATGCTTCTTTTGGAAGGCTTATACTATAATAAACTGGAACTCAAAGGATACATCGAACTCACTCCTGTTGTAGCTACATATGATCTCTAAGAATGTAAATAGCCATTTATGTAGCACTAGAAATCTGCAACTATAATTTAGTTATACTTTTTATTAACTTGGCATTAGATATCTTCTGAGGCTGGGTAGTACACATACTTCTCAAAATTAATGTACTATAATTATAGCATCCATGATTGACCTCACCACAATGGATTTGGTACCAAGTGTAATGTTCTTCTGAAAATTTCTTAAGAAAATTGGAAAAGCTCTTTTCCCAATCTGTAGGTTGCCATTTTGTTCTCATGACAGTGTCCTTTGCCTTACAGAACCTTTTCAGTTTCATGATGTCCCATTTTTTTGATTATCGATCTTAGAGCCTGAGTTATTGGTTTTCTGTTCAGGAAGTTGTCACCTATTCCAATGAGTTCCAGGTTTTCCCCCACTTTCTCTTCTATTAGATTTAATTTGTCAGGCTTTATGTTAATGTTTTTGATCCACTTGGACTTAAGTTTTGTGCAAGGTGGTAAATATGGGTCTATTTGCGTTCTTTTACATGTTGACATCCAATTAGACTAGCACCATTTGTTGAAGATGCTGTCCTTTTTCCATTGTACAGTTTTGGTTTCTTTGTCAAAAATTAAAAGACTATAGGTGTGTGGGGGTTTTTCTGGGTCTTCAATTCAATTCTGATCAGAGTCTTCAGATCAACTGTATTTCTGTATGAGTACCATGCTGTTTTTATTACCACTGTTCTGGGATGGTGATACCTCCAGATGTATTTTTATTGTACAGGATTGATTTAGTTATTCTGTTTTTTTTTTGTTATTCCATATGAAGTTGAGAATTGTTCTTTCAAGGTCTAAAAAAATTGTGTTGGTATTTTGATAGGAATTTCATTGAATCTGTATATTGCTTAAAAAATCTTTACCAACTCCACATTCCAAATTTATAACAAATTCAAGAAATTAAACACCAAGAAACCAAATAATCCACTCAAAAAATAATGGGAAATAGAGCTTAACTTAGAATTCACAAAAGAGGAATCTCTAATGGTTCAGAGACACCTGAAGAAATGCTCAACACCCTTAATCATCAGAGAAATGCAGCTCAAAAGGACTCTGAAATTCCATCAAAACACCTGTCAGAATGACTAAGATCAAAAACTAAATGGCAGCACATGCTGGTGAGGTTGTGGAGAAAGGAGAACACTCCATTTCTGGTGGCAGTGCCAACTTATACAACCTCTATGGAAATCAGTCTGCTGATATCTTACAAAACTGGGAATAGCTGTACCTCAAGACCCAGCCATAACACTCCTGGGTATACATCAAAGGATTTCTCAGCCAACCACAAGGACATCTCATCAACTGTGTTCATAGCAGCTTTATTTGTAATAGCTAGAAACTGGAAACAAGCCAGATGTCCCTCAACTGACAAGTGTATAAAAAAGCTGTGGAACATTTACAAAATGGAATACTACTCAGCCATCAGAAACAAGGAAATCATGCAATTTGCTGCCAAATGGGTGGAACTAGAAAAGGTCATCCTGAGGAAGCTAACCCAGACCCGGAAGATTCACATGGCATGTATTCTCTTATAACTGGGCATATAGTACAGGATAACTATCGTACAATCAACAGACTAAAAGGAACAGGAAAATAGATTTTGTTACTTGTTGTGGGACACTTTGTCCTAGTGGAGCTACCATGTAGTCCCCCAGTGCAAGAAGAAGCTCTTAGCCCTCACATGACTGCTGAACTGAAGGGGCAGGAGATGTAGGGCACCCCATACTGGAGGAGTAGGATAGGTGGGAGAAGGGAGAGAGGGTGGAAGGGTGGAAAGTTGGGCCCAGGAGAGCTGGAGGTAGGGGACTGTGATGGAGATGTAAATTGAAGCAATAAATAAACATTAAAAAAATTGGAAAAGCTTTGGAAATGGATAGGAGATAGAAGCTGGAGCAGTTTAGGAGTATTTTCTGGGAAAGGCTTGTGGTGTTGTGAAGGAATATTGGCAGATAAATGTAAACATGAAGGGCTCAGAAGGAAAGGAAGAGAACTTGACAGAACATCTGTTTAGTGAAAACATGAACAATTGTGTATAAAATACTAGTGTACTTATAGATGTACAATTCAGTCTGAATCCTCATACATGCGTGAAAAGAGAGCTTTTTTAAAAAATCAAGACAACTTTTTCTTGGAAAGGCCAAAAAGAAAATGTAACACAGTTGCTTCTTAGTGGTTGTATAAGATGAAATATATGAAAGATAATGTTGGCAATTCAGTTGAGATTTTGATGTCAAATGTTAGATATACGATCCAGATACACTAATTTCTCATAGTTAAACATGATAACACTAGATGAAATGAAGGAGAAATGTCAGGGAAGTAGGCCTTAAAAAATTGGAAAATTTTTGGTTTGTGGTTATTGAATATAAGTACTATAAACATTGAATACAAATACTAAACCATGTTCTATGAGGAAAAGTACGTTCTATGAAGAAAAATGTATGGAAAAATACATAACAGATCTTTTATATTATTACAATAAAAATATGCATGCTTATATTTTAGGAAGTTTCTACTGTATTAGTCTTCCACACTATGCCTCAAATGCATCTTAATTTTAGTTGTCTCCTTCTATATTCCCTTCTACAACCCCACGTCTCTCATTCTCTTTACTTTAATCCCCAATTCCAGCTCCTTGCCTCCATCCATTCAAGACTTTTCTATCTTCCTCTCCTAATGAGGTACATCTGTTCCTTCTAGTCCCTTTTTCAATACAGACCTTCTGTTGTTTGGAACCTGTAGCTGGCACTGCTTGTTTGACCAAAAACCTGAAGCTAGATATCCCAGGGAGTTTGGGTAAACCAAATAATACTGGACTATAAAAAGAATAAAAAACTAATGAAAAAATATTTCTAATATTTTGCTAATATTCTGTTAATTCATAAATCACTTTCTTTTCCTTTTTTTTTAAATAGGTTTTTCTTTTTCAGGTTTTTCGACCAGGGTTTCGCTGTGTATCCTTGACTGTCTTGGACTCACTTTGTAGACCAGGCTGGCCTCAAACTCACAGAGATCCTCCTGCCTCTGCTTCCCGCAGTGCTGGGATTAAAGGCGTGTGCCACCATGTCTGGCCGTAAATCACTTTCTTACTCAGCTATCATCAGAGAAGTTTCCTCCTGCAGCAATAGGAATAGATATAGAGACCAACAAACCAGTCCTTACTGCAGCAAGAGAGACTTTGGGACATTCAGCTCTAAGGGAGATATCTCCTTCAAATCCCTCTCGTCAGAGTTCAAGGATAGAGAGGAGCAGAAAGAATGTGAGAGCCAGAGAACATGGAGGACACTCTGAGAACAAGGTCTTCTGTATCAACACGAGCAAAATTATATGTACTCAAGATATTGAAGAATGCATAGGACCTTCAGGGGTCTGTGCCATATAAAAACTCGGTGTTTTTATTATGGCTTTCAGTTTATTGTTTTTAATGATATTCTTGAGGGGGTGAGTGACTGAGTCTCTGATTCTTTTTTTTGTTTTTTGTTTTTGGGTTTATTTTGTTTGTTTTTTGAGAAAAGGTTTCTCTGCACTTACTCTGTAAACCAGGCTGACTTTAAACTAACATATATCCTCCTGCCTCTGTCCTGATTACTGTGATTAAAGGTGTGAGACATCACATCTCACGAGTCTCTGATTCTTATGCCATCTCTTGGAATTTCTTCCTATGGTTGATATATCATGTCCAAACGTAGAGGTGTTGGTTTTTGCTTTATCTTATTATATTTTATTTTGCTATATTTATAAAAAATGAATGGAATAATTAATGAAAATCTAGAAACCTCAGATAAAGGTTAATAACTGAACAGTCAATTAATGTCTGCTGGGAGAAGAAAAATAAGGTTGTTTTTTTTTTTTTTTTTTTTTTTAAAATAGAGTGATACTGGATATATCAATCAATCCAGTATATGCCTCATGTTCAAGAGAGTTGATCAACATATAAGGTACTCCACAGGTTTTGAGTGTGTTTGCTTGTGTGTGCTTTTATTTGGTTATATTTTGGCAAATTATGTTGTTTCTATAGTTGTTTTAACTTAAGCCTTGTGGTAGGCTTTATGTTTTGTTGTATTGGAGTTTTATTTGTTTTGCAAGAGTGAACTGAATGTTGACTGGGTAAGGAGGGAAAAATGTCAGAGAGGACTTGGGAAGGTGAAAATGTTCAAATATATTTAAATTTAAAATTGTTTAAATAATGGAAATATCATAAAAGCAAATAAATTTAATTAAAAAGCAAAAAATCATTCAAAAAAAGATATGTTAACTGAACTTCAGTAGTTATCTTTATTTGACATATATAGCTATGATAAATATTATGACAAAAATATACTGGGAGTAAAAGGTTTATTTAGCCTACAGGTTACATTGTTCATCATGGCGATTTATGATAGGAAATCAGTGTAATACCCTGAAGGAAGGAACTGAGACAGCAATTCTGGAAAACCCCCGCTTTCTGTCTTGCTTCCCTTCTCATTTATTGTTCACCTTGCTTTATCATGAAAATAATACCCAACTTGTCCAAGTATACCACCACCTACAGTGGTCTAGTCCCTGGACATCCATTCTTCATCAAAAATGTGTTACAAAAACATGTCTACCAGTAATTTGATGGAAGCTTTTTTCACCTGGTTCCTTGTTCCAGATAACTTTATTTTGTGCCAAGTTAAAAATATATCCAGAGCAATAAGAAAACATTGTAATTCCACAGAGAACAGGTTGTAAGAAGAGCCATACAATCATGAAACAAAATAGGATATAATTTAATAGCAATTTCTATTTTTGCACATGACAAACTCCTTAAGATACAAAATTAAAATAATTTTTCTATCCATCTTCCTATTATACTTCCTATGGCTTTCAGCTTCCCCGTAGGTGTCCTGTCTCAAGGACTCTAAGATATATATCGTTATCCTTAGACATATACATTTACCTTTAACTTGGTAAATACCTTAACAACAACAAAAAAACAAAATCCATGTTTATAATATTACATTACTTTCTGAAACAAGTCAGGCTATTATGTATGAAACAGGACACTACTGAAGACAAACACACCGATTATAAAGACCTACTGTCATGATCAATTTGCTTGTAGAAAATAAATCCAAACTAAAAGGATTAGTGTGGTATACAGCTGAAGATCAAAGCATCTGGCCACTGCAATGCTCTGCTTATAATCCTTGTCACACATGAACTTGGAACAAAGGAGACAGACACTCCAGGTTAAACTAGTGTCTCAGTGAGAAGCAGTTTACCTGGGAGTTTGATAAAATGATCTTCAAATGTGTTGCACAGTAGCTCCACCTCCCATCTGTCTGTTGTTACCACTTGCTCAGAGTATTTGCTCAGGCAGTTCCACAGAACCCACCTTATCACTCTCGTGGAAAAGAATAATTATAAGCTTAGAGAAAAAAAAAGAAAGAAAGAAAATGGTTTTAAATAACTGAATGACACAAGATGGAGCTCCAGAATGCAGAATGTTGTGAGACACTAACTACCTCAAGGGCAACTAGCAGGAATCTGTGGCCAAGGGAAGACCCTTAGCAAGCAGAATGAATCTGTGTAGTTTCTCAAGCATGTTTGCTTGGCTCTAGCCTCGTTTGAGAGACATTTTCCTATATTAATGATGCATATTAAATATGAATTAGGAAAAATGAAATGCTGCCTAAGTGATATGCAATCCAATACCAGCATTCTATACATTTAAAATACAACTTGGCATTTGGTAAATTTATACAACGATTTTTTTAAAAACTTGTATTTATTAAAATTGGTGACATTAAATTTTCTTAATTGAAATGACTTTATGCTAATGTCTGAATTTTGACAGGGCTGATTTAGAAATAGACCTTGCGGGTTTCCAAAATATGAAAAATCATTCTGAAGGGTTTTACTGATATGCCCAAATTATGTAATTTGATCTTGTTAATTTTATTTTCTAATTGTTGTCACTAAAGCCTTTTAAGTTATAACTGCTAAAATTTTCCTCCTCTAAACAAGTTTATTTAGTCAATTCAGAAGCCCTTTCATTGTATTTGGAATTCATATTGTCAATAATACTACAAAATACAATAACTTTATTAGGGTTTTTGTTTTGTTTTTCTGTTTCTGTTTTTTGTTTTGTTTATTCATTTCGTGTCCCAATCCCAGCCACCTCCCTCCTGTCCACCTGGTCCTACCTTTTCACCTTCTTTCTCCTTTCCCCCTCCCCTTTTCAGAAAAGGGGACCCCCTTCATGTCAATCCATCTCAGCTCTTCAAGTTGCATCATGACTAAGAGCATCCTCTTCCACTGAGGCCAGACAAGGCAGCTCAGCTAGAGTAAAGTGATCCACAAACAGGCAACACAGTCCATGCCAGAGACAGTCCCAGTTTCACTTTATTTGTTAGAGAATCTTTCTGTGAGGAAGATAATTAAATTCAAATAGAATCATAATAGTCTGCTTTAACATTCTTATAATTTTTTCATGATGCTATTTTTGTTACATGTGAAGTAGTATTCATAAAAATAAAATTTTTAAATTATAATCATGCATGAGCTTGACATATTTTAAGTCACCTACGTTAGAAAACATTATGCATGAAATGTTTGAAGAATATCGATGGAGAAATGTTAGTACATTTTCTAACTGGAACACTAATCAGCACTTCCATTTTTTGTTTGTTTTGTTTTTATTTCATGAAGGAGCATCTTAGAGGCAAATATGTGACAGAAAGCAATGTGGACTTTTTTTTTTCCCAGAAAAACAATTAGAAAGCAATATTCTCTTTTTCTTCTGAAGTTTATGTGTGTAAATTAAATGTGCTTGTGAAATCTCATTACAGGCAGTTTAAATGTTATGTTTTCTATTTTGTGGGTAATGGTGTCTGCTACATTGATGGTTTCTGGAACCTCATAAAAGAAGAATGAAATGTGAAACATCTGTTTACAAAAATTGACAAACACATATGACCATAGAGGCAATTGCCACTTTACTAACAAAATAACACTGTCCATCAGAAACCTATAATAAATGTAAATCAAAAGTATTTCTTTACTAAAACCATTCACCATTTTTTATATGTCTAAGTTAGGTATGGTTGATAAATGCATAAAAGTAATTTATAAATATGACACAAAATTGATCATCTTTTTAAACTTAACATTAATATTTATAAATGATACTATGCTTTTAATATGATGAATGTACCAACTAAGTTAAGATAATTAAAAAATGTTATTTCACTCTATATTGTCTTAATGATTTTTGTAATTCCTTTTCCACTTCAAAAGTGAACATTCTGGCAAGCAAAGAAAATTTACTGTTACCTTGATTTTTTGACTTATCTGAAGTTCATTTAAAAGGAATTTATCTACTTTCTTTCACTCAATAACATAACTTTCATTTTCATTGATATTGTAGATCTATCAACATTTAGTTGGATTTTATTATCGAGAAGTATTTTATTTTATAAACACCTTGACAATTTACTTGACTGTACATTAATGGACATTTCATCCTATTAGAATAAATAAAGCCCTCTGGGAACATGTGATTAAAGTCTCTGACGGAATGTGTAATTATATATCTTGACATCTGTCCATGTTAGTTGGTGTAACCAGAAACATTTCTAGGATGTTCATGGGCTCTATAGATAGATCCACATTATCATCTTGGCCTTGATAGCTGTTAATAAGTTTAATGTAAAATGATCTTAAGACTTGAAGGCAGCCTTGTTCCCATCATCTCTCTTTGTGCATTTCTCTCCTTCAGGGACACTCTAGTCTATGAGTTTCAGTTGCATCTGTTTCCTTAGTCTCTTCAATATTTTCAGAAGCCGGCAGACTTCACTAGCTTTCAGTTCCTAGTGCTACTGCCTAGGAACCTTCATGTCCTACACTTTCTCAAGTGGAGGATGTAAAACTTTCTTGTTTAATTGCCTTCAGAGAGTACTCTCTGACAAGAAACAGGGAGTCATTATGATATATATTTACATATATTTTCCAGAACAGTTTTTCATATTAATTATGAAGACAGATTGTATCTGTTCTGTTTTTGCAGTACTGCTAGAGGCACACATATCAAAACTCTCTTACTTTCAACAAAAAAGAGCCATGATTGTCAATCACCATATACTAATGTAGGACATTAGTGAGATTGAGAATAGGCCTTTAGGACTCACAAGAAAAAATCCTTAGGAAAAAAAAAATTTCTCAGCTTTTCTCATTCTCTCTGGGTTTTTTTTTTTTAACTATACTGAAAGATTAGTTTGTCATCTGATTACTTCTGTAGCACCAAGACAGAATTCATTTTTCTCTCATGGATGGAACTAAAGAAACTCATCCTGAGGGAGCTAACCCAGATCCAGAAGATTCACATGGCATGTATTCACTTATAACTATATTTTAGATATATAGTACAGGATAACTAGCCTACAACCCACAGACTGAAAGGAACAAGAACATGGTCATTGTTACCTGTTAGTGGGACACTTTGCCCTAGTGGAGCTACCATGTAGGCCCCCAGTGCAAGAGGAAGCTCTTAGCCCTCATATGACTGATGAACTGAAGGGGGCTGATAAGTAGGGACACCCCATATTGGAGGAGTAAGATAGGTGGGAGAAAGGGAGAGGGTAGGGGGGTGGGGCAGGGAGGGGTAGAGAGTCGGGACTGTGATGAATATATAACTTGAAGTAATAAACACACAAAAAAAGAAAAAAGAAAAAAATATGTGACTATTAAAAAAAAGATAAATGAAGGAAAGAAATGCAGTCCTGCTTTACATTTTTTATTACATACCTTTGTCTTTTTTTCTTTTTTTGTTTTCAAAGACTATTTATGATCTCAAAAATCTATTTCTAACATTAACCAACATTATCTGACTTATATATTGATATGGAGACCATCTAATCCCATGTGTGTTTATTGTTGAGTGAACTCTACACACCTGTCTGTGATTATTCTCTGCTCTCTTGTGGCTCATGACCTGGTGAAGAGACTGTCATTTACGGTGGAAATATGTTATAAATGAAAATTTTAGGAAGCCATAGAGCTGAAAGGAATGTCACTTTAAGGTACATGCATAATTTATGTGTAGTGATGTGCTTTCATTCCAAACAATTTTACTATTAAAAAACAAATTTTACAATTGTACAATTCTACTATTCAGAAAGAAATTTTAAAACAACTACATTTTCATCATTTGTAAATTATTTATAATGTATTTTATCTGCACAGATGGACATTCACCCTCCCTAAGTCCTTTCCTATAAGTGGCACATTTCATGATTGTAGTCATCTCTTTCAGAGAAAGAAATATATTTAAAATCTATATTACAATTAAATTTGATACAGAAACTTAGTATTTTGACATCTGATTATTTTATAAAATAAATCAGTGAGAAGACATAAAAGTTTAGGTTGTCCTCTATGGACATTAACCAATTTTTAAAAGTTTTGGTAAGTCTTTGCTTTCCTAATTTTAAAATAGAAATCTCATTGAAGATAGTGATAATTTGTAAATAAGTACTAATTGAGATTTGATATATCTGTGGTACAGTCTTGAAAGCTAATGATTGCATCTCGGGAGATGGTTCATTCAGTTAGAATACTTGTTAGTCTTTCAGAGAACCCAGGTTTGAGTCCCAGCCCTCACATTCTGGCTCATAACCCTCTGTATATCCATCCCACAAGCTCCAATTTCCTCTTCTGGCCTCCATAGGCAACAGGCATATACATGGTGCACATACATATGTGACGAAAAATTACTCACACATATCTTTAGAAAAAGGTAATGCTTGATATTACGAAATTCATATTGTTTGGAAGCACACACACATCACATTTATATCAATCTAATGTAAAGTTACAAATATGATTTTGAATATTCTTCAGTGGAATCATGTAGTATGTTTCTTTTTTATTGAATCATATTATTTACAGTACTTAACTCCTGTTTCTTGCTTCCAAATCTTATTCCTTTTAACACCACAACACTAGGTAGGATAGAAAGAAAGTTAGAGTGAAACAGAGGTAGGTCTCTTTTAACTACTTTCTGCTAATTAGGGTTATTGGGTTCTTTTTAGGACAATAGCAAACTCAGTAGTCAGGATATCCACCAGTCCAGTAAACTAGCAACAGCCAACACAACATAGCAAACCAGAAAACTAGCAAACACAGAAATACGATGAATGAGAAAAAGCATAGGAAAGCACCAGCAAGGAGTACCAAATCCACATCCATCCACAAATCTATACATCTACACATCTCTACATATACATACACATATATATATATGTATATATGTGTGTGTGTGCATATGCAAAACACCCACACATATAAATAATGATGTTTAAAAAGTTTTGTTTTTAAATATAGAGATTGATAGAGGAATACACAATTCCTTGAAGCAAACCTCTGCCTTGCTCAAGTGCACACTTAAGATACCCACATCCATACATTCATGGGCATACACACAAATATATATATATATATATATATATATATATATATATACACAAAACTGTTTCTTTTCTCTCAAAATATTAAAAACTAAGAATTTTATTAAGATGGTGAGATATTATTATATAAATTCCAAAATATAAGTAATGTCGATTTTAATTTCAAACATGGAAATTTTTTCTTAATAAATTTATTTATTTGTTGCTTCAGGTTACATCTCCATCATATTGTCCTCTTTCCCCCGTTTCCAGCCATGCCCTCCCATCCTCTACCACATAACCTTTCCATCTTGCTCCTCTGGAGTGGAGTGTCCCTACATAACAATCCCTCGCCCCAGTTCAGAAGTCATATGAGGGCCAAGATCCTCTTCAAACACGGGGGGCCTACAAGGCAGTATCACCAGTGAAAAGCGTCTCATTGCTAGGGAGGGAAAACTGAAAAACAGACCAACAACAAAAACAAACAACAACAACATAAAAAGAAAAAAAAAGTCTATGTCCATGTTCCCTTTGGTGTGTTGGTTGTAGTACATATATCCTGCACTATATAGCTAAAATCGTACTATAAGTGAATAGATGCCATGTGCATCCTTCTGAGTCTCGGTTAGCTTACTCAGGATGAGCTTCTCTAGTTCCATCCATTTGGCTGCAAATTGCATAATTTCATTGTTTCTGATAGCTGAGTAATATTCCATTGTATAGATGTACCACAGTTTTTTAATCCATTCTTCAGTCGAGGGACATCTGGGTTGTTTCCAGTTTCTAGCTATTACAAATAAGGCTGCTATGAACATAGATGAGGAAACTTCCTTATGATTACATGAGGAGTCATTTGGATGTATACCCAGAAGTGGTTTGGCTGGGTTCTGAGGAAAAGCTATTCCAAGAGTTCTAAGATATTGCCATACTGACCTCCATAGTGGTTGCACAAGCCTGCACTCCCACCAGCAATGGAGGAGGGTTCCCCTTTCTCCACACCCTTGCCAGCATGTGCTGTCATTTGAGCTTTTGATTTTAGCCATTCTGACAGGTGTGAGATGGAATCTCAGAGTCATCTTGAGTTGCATTTCTCTGATGATTAAGGATGGTGAGCATTTCTTCAGGTATCACCATCCCAGATTTCAAGCTGAACTATAGAGTAATAATAGTAAAAACACCATGGTATTGGTATAGAAACAGACCAGTAGATCAATGGAATCGAAATGAAGACCCAGAAATGGACCCAAAAACCTATGACCACCTAATTTTTGACAAAGCAGCCAAAACCGCACAATGGAAGAAGGACAGCATCTTCAACAAATGGTGCTGGTCCAACTGGATGTCCACTTGCAAAAGAATAAAATTAGACCCATACTTATCACCTTGTACAAAACTTAAATCCAAGTGGATCAAAGACCTTAACATAAAGCCGGTCACACTAAATCTACTAGAAGAAAAAGTGGGAAAAACCCTCGAACTCATTGGCACAGGTGACAGCTTCCTGAACAGAACACCAACAGCTCAGGACCTGAGACCAACAATCAATAAATGGGATCTCATGAAACTGAAAAGCTTCTGTAAGTCAAAAGACACTGTCATTCAAACAAAATGGCAGCCTACAGACTGGGAGAAAATCTTCACCAACCCCACATCTGACAGAGGGCTAATATCTAAAATCTACAAAGAACTCAAGAAATTAAATGCCAAGAAACCAAATAATCCAATCAAAAAATGGGTGACAGAGCTAAATAGAGAATTCACAAAGGAGGAATCCCTAATGGCTGAGAGACACTTGAAGAAATGCTCAAACATGGAAAATTTTTAATTCCTTGTGAAACCATATTGCTTTAGAAGATGTATTAATTTCATTCTTATTTACTTTGATATAGAATCAACTATGTAAAGAAAAATGAGTGAACCAATAATACATTTTCATGGCAGAAAAAATAACATTTAGGTTGAAACAATAACATTTTAAATGTAATTTTGATTAAGCATAGATATATCTGTAGTTTCCTTAATGCTTTTACATGAAATAAAGACTTTATGACATCAAAGTACTTTTTCTTTCAACCTAGAGGTACGAAAGGTCTTTGATAAATTTAAGAGTACTAATTCTATAAGGACCAGTAATGTATAAAATATTTTTGAGCAGCATCAAAAGAATTCCAGTGCAAAGTTAGGCAGTGTGTAAGCATTCTCCATTCTTCAAATCCACTGTCCTTTCAGATTCCTTTAGTCTCAGGAGCTCAGCAGCAGTCCTCAAAACTAAGAATTGTTTCCCCCAATCAGGTCCATGCAGACACTCTGTATAGGGACTTCAAACTGTCATTTGCCTGTCCGAATTTCTTTCTTTAAAGCAGGTCAGAGTGTAGTTTAATGGGCATGGACTGCAGTATTACACTGGGGGAGGCTTACTTTAAAAACTGCAAAAGCCATGCCCATTGTCTAAGCATTTCTCCTGGGACTGACTGTGATGATCTTACCTGGAACTTGACAGACCTCTGTTCTTTTCCTCTGTCACTCTTGGAAAATTGAGTCAAAAGTTCCCCTTGAGAGTTCCTCTGTGCTTGTCCTCATTGCATTTTATCTCCTGGGACTCCTCTCCAGCTAGTGACTTTTAGTTAGAGAGCGGAGAAGCTTTGCATTGTCTCTTGCTATGCCAGTGTGTGTGTACTTTAAGGAAGTGGAAGCAAAGTATAAATGTGAGAAGAAACTTTCAGAGTTTACCACAGAATTTGTTTTATTCATGTATAAATAATAATAAGAAATTGTTATCTACGTAGCCAAAGGGAATGCTCATCACATTGTTAGGCATGGAGAAGCCATTGTGCCAATCTAAGGGACTATATTTTAATTCCCTTCAGAGGAGGGATTTAATTAAACAGAGGTCTGTCAAGTTGTGGAGAAGATCATACATTCAATCCCAAGAGAAACACTTAGACAATGGCATTGCTTTTGCAGTTTTTAAAGTAAGCCTCCCCCAGTCTAATACTGCAGTCTGTACCTGTTAAACTGAACGATGACCTGCTTTAAAGAAAGATATTCAGAAAAGAAAATGACAGCTTGAAGTCCCTATACATAGTGTCTGCGTTATTAGTATCCCTTAATTATTAGTATCATTGACATTAATCCTAAGCCAGTAGCTTGTGTATGCTTGTAACCCAAAACACATACATGAACACCCACATCCAACCGTACTTCCATACTCCATAATATAATTCTGAGAAAATATTAGAATACTAAGATGTCTGCCCCCACAATGTACTTTTATCTACATTTAATAAGAAGTTTGTTCTTTTTTCCTCAGAGGTATAATGTAGATAATATCCCTGCCAAATTTCTCAGTTAGCTACCTATTGTGACACATATTTCTTGCTAAGAAAATAAAGGTATTGTACGGGACAGCAATACATCCAGCTTCTGAATGCATTAAAGATGATCTGAATATATTAAAAGCCCCACTTTCTTCTTCTGCAACCCTCCATCTGGGGTGACACAGGGCTCATTTCCATGCAATACTACTCCACCATCAACCTCCTCAGAGAATTTTAACAATATTTCTATTTTGCAGCTAATGAAAAAAACTCTGCTACTGCCCTTTTTGTTAAAAACCTGGAGATATGACAACCAACCTGAGTACTGGAAGTAAAAGGACTTCTTAAGTATTATGGGATAGAAACTCAAAAAGATCCTGCTTTTACTTAAGATGACTGAGATTCCATCTCACACCTGTCAGAATGGCTAAGATCAAAACCTCAAATGACAGCACATCCTGGTGAGGTTACGGAGAAGGAACTCTCCTCCATTGCTGGTGGGAGTGCAAACTTGTACAACCACTATGAAAATCAGTCTGGCGATATCTTAGAAAACTTAGAATAGTTCTATCTCAAGACCCACTCATACCACTCTTGGGTATACATCCAAATGATTCCTCACCAAATCACAAGGACATCTCCTCATCTATGTTCATAGCAGCCTTATTTGTAATAATTAGAAACTTGAATCAACCCAGATGTCCCTCAACCAATGAATAGATTAAAAAAAAAAACTGTGGTACATCTACACAATGGAATACTACTCGGCCATCAGAATCAATGAAATCATGCAATTTGCAGCCAAATGGATGGGACTAAAAAAGCTCATCCCTAGTAAGCTAACCCAGACTCAGAAGGTTACACATGGCATCTATTCACTAATAGTCAGATTTTAGCCATATAGTAGAGGATAACTATACTACAACCAATGCACCAAAAGGAATAGGAACATAGACTTTGTTACCTGTCAGTGAGACACTTTGCCCTAGTGGTGCTGCTTTGTAGATCCCCAATGTATGAGGAGGCTCTTGTCTCTCACATGACTGCTGAACTGGGGCAGGGGACTGTTATGTAGGGACACTCCACTCCAGAGGAGTGGGATGGAAGGGATAGGGGGTAGAGGGTGGGAGGGTGGGACTGGGAGGGGTTTAAAGAGGACACTGTGATGGAGATGTAACCTGAAGCAATAAATAAATATAAAAAAAAAAGAACTAGTACCTCTCTCCATCACCAGTACTTTCAACAGCTGCTTTTAGGGACATCAAACTTCTGCTAGGGCTGCTTCATACCAGAGTATCATAATACAGTTTGAAAAACTCCATGCTTTGTAATGCAATGATCATGTGTTTTTGTCTTTTAGTCTGTTTATGTGGTTTATTCCTTTTATTTATTTACATATGATGAACCATCCCTGCATCTCTGGTATGAAACCACGTTGCTCATGGTGGACTGTGTTTTTTAATTCAGCTTGAAAGCATTATATTAAGAATTTTTGCATTTATGTTAGTAAAAGATATTTGTCTCTAAGATCTTGCTTCTTCAGTGACTCATTAAGTCACTGTACCATTTCCAGAAATGAGCCTTATCCCTCTTTATACATCTTATAAGACAAATTAATGCCAATCTGTAACATTTTAATGATTATTCTCATTTACAAGTAAATCAAAACTAAAACAAGTGGGTACATACCATATGTGTTTTTCTGGGCCTGGATTACCTCTCTCAAGATGATCTCTTATACTTCCATCCATTTGCTTGAAATTTTCATGATTTCCCTGTTTTTAATGGCTGAGTAGTATTCAACTGTTTGAATGTACCGAATGTTCTTTATCTATTCTTCAGTTGAGGGGCATCAAGGTTGTTTCCAAGTCTGGTTATTATGAATAAAGCTTCTATGAACATAGTTGACCAAATGCCCTTGTGATATGAGCATCTTTAGGGTATATTACCAGGAGTGGTATAGCTAGGTCTTGAGGTACAACTACTCCCAAGTTTCTGAGAATCCACAAGATTGATTTCAAAAGTAGTTGTACAACTTTGCAATCCCACCAGCAATGGAGGAGTGTTCCCTTTTCTCCACATCCTTGCCAGCATATACTGTCACTGGAGTTTTGATCTTAGTCATTTTGACGGGTGTGAAATAGTATCTAATGGTCACTTTGATTTTCATTTCCCTGATGAGTAAGAACATTGAGCATTTCTTTAAGTGCTTCTTGACCATTAGAGATTCATCTGTTGAAAATTCCAAGTTTAGGTCTGCATCCCATTGGAAAAAAAATATGGAAGACATCGCAAATTTGGATATCAGTCTCTCACAGGGGCCATATTAATCTTCCCTGCATTGTTCTAATTTTAGTGTATATGCTGGTGAAGTGAGAACTATTCATATAATTATTAAGGTGATAGTTATTCTTTAACCTGCTATATTCTAAATAAACACATAGAGGCCTATTAGATTCTAATAATCCTTAATGCACTAATGCACTATCATGCCTTTTGATTCCTTTTTGTTTGAAATCTCCACAATCCTCACAGCTATCTTCTTGTCTTCCCAGTCAAAACCCCAATAAATACTTGCTCATGTTTTCCATTTAACTGCTTCTTTTCTCCACCATGCCAATCCTTCAAAAAAAAAAAACTCCTGCTGGCCTTATGTGCTTCTCATCCAGGCAAACCCATACTGTCTCTTCCTTTCTTACTCCTTCCTCCCTCTCTCTTAGTGGTCCTCCTCTCGATCTTCTCTGACCCCAAGCCCTGGAACTTAGCTCTGTCTAACTCTCTTCTACCCAGTCCAGGATGTAGGCTACTTTATTAGTTGCCTACAATAGGAGTTATTTTGGGAGGCAAGCTTCACATACGTTATTTTGGAAATGTAAACATTTGCTCAAACAGTAAGGAAGGGAGATAGATGGCAAGCAATTAACATTTGAATACATAGCAGCTCCAGATAAACGCTAACACTCATAGCATGCTTTCTTTAATATTTTCTGGTCATATTTCTGGTATTATTCCTTTTTGTGTCATATGTTGTGCCTTAAGTCCAAACTGTCCCCCATGCCTTTTGATTCCTTTTTGTTTGAAGTCTCAACAAAGAAACTTTTCTTTGCAGAGAGTGTTTCTACATAGTTTAGCGCTGAAACTAGACTCAGGACTAAATACTTTAAAAATCAAGCTAATTCCTCAACATATCCTATAATTCATATTCTACCCACTGAAATTTGTTCTAACTAATTTTTCTGTATTTTAAGCAATTCATTATTATTCTGTAATACACACACATACACGCACCACATGCACACATTGATATTATGTAACAATGTCCTATTATGAATTCTTTCCAAGAGTTTTGATCTCTGTAGGTCAAACATGACAGAGTGTGGGACAATTAACATAGATTTATTATAAAACATTTTGAGTGCTTCTTCCTTTTTATGGATTGAGAACACAAATGATGTCTAATTGACTTTTCTTGCTTGTTTTTGTTATTGCTGTTGTTTGTCTTCTGTTGTTTCAGTACCTGATGTTACTCTGTGGACTCTCACTATAGAATTCACTATGTACTTCAGGCTGATTTAAAACTAATGATAATCCTCCTGTCTTAGACTCTCATATACTAGGATTACCAGAATGAGCCACCAGACATGACTACATTTACTGGTTTGATTGAAAATGAAAAGGAAGTGGAAAGACATTTGGGAAGATGCCACGTATTTGAAGTTGCATTGGCTTTCTATAGCAAAGATGCTTTTTATTTTGTCACAGTAGATGTGGTTACAGTTATTTTTTTATTTCTTCATGGAGCTTGTGGTCTGCAGTATCCTCCATAAATATCCATGTAATTTCAACCATGCCAAATTGCTGAAATAACTAAGAGATGTATTTCACAGAACAGGGGTTTGGTATAAATTTAAATTTCTTCACACTGTTTTCTTGTTTGCTTTTAAACATATCTAATTTGTTTATTTTGTGTTGTGTGTGTGTGTGTGTGTGTGTGTGTGTGTGTGTGTGTGTGTCAGAGTCTATGTGTGGAAGCCAGAGGCAAACAAGAGGGAACTGTTTTTCACTTTCCAACATGTGTGTCCTGGGAATCTATGCTAAGTGGCCAAATAGTAGGTTCCCTTATTCTCTGATCCACCTCAGTAAGCACACAATTTATTCTTAATAATTGTTATCTTTTAGCTTTTATTTTTTAATTTTTTTTAAATGTTTATTATTACTTCAGGTTACATCTCTATCACAGTGCCCTCTTTCTACCCCTCCCAGTTCTACCCTTTCACCCTATACCCCCTATCCCTTCCTTCCCACTCCTCCTGAGTAGAGTGCAGGATACCATTTTAAAAAGACCCCTGCTGAGTCATGGCCTGGCATCCTCAGACTATCCTAACCCATACTCTTGGGAAACCCAGAACAAGCTTTGCCAGAGTTATAAGCTAAAGTGTAGACAGTAGAATTACTTGAGACCACAGGAAGGAACTTTCCATCAGAACCGCACAGTATTCAGTGACGTGGAAGTCTGCAGGGTAACAGATTCAGCCTCTAAGCATCAGCATGCCAGACATCAGGCAGCTGCCTAGAGGCAGGGTCAGCATTTTCAAGCTGATAATGAAGATAAGATCAGAATCTGTAATCTGGCCTTGCAAAGGACCAGACAGGAGTAAGAACAGCATCAGAACCTGACCCCTGAAGAACAACCTGGAAGTATGACCAACATTGAGGTGTGACTTAGGCCTGTGAAGGCCTTCCGACTGATGGAATCAACCTCTGTGATGTGACCTCAAAAGTGGATGACCAGAGTTGGGGCCAACATTCACAAGTAGACTCCTGAACAACATTCACAAACATATGGTCCATTATTGTGCATAGGTATGACCATCATTTGTGAGATGATCCATGAAAGACTATTCAACAATGGGACCAACATCTACAATCTAATCTTGCAAAGGTCTGCTCAGGGAGGTGGTAGGAATCTGAAATTGTGAGACTGAATGGTGAAAGTCAAGGCTAGGACACTGGGTTTATATAACTTGAATATTGCTCAATTATTACCACATCTAAGTAGCCACTGATTTGTCCTAAACTCTTGTTACTCAGTTGTCTTCATGTTTTTTTTTTTTATAAATACTTTACTTTTTTTTCTTCAAGTTACATCTCAGTCACAAACCCTTCCGTATTCCCCCTTCCTATCCCGCCCTTCCGCCCACTTCCCCCCCAGCAGTTTCCCCTTTCAGTCCAACAGATGGTTCCTTCTCTTATAACAGTAAATACTATACAAAACAACAGATATAAATATGCCACATTGGAGGGGAGCGAAGATGGCGGCGACCTACACTGACGCATTCTGAACGCGGGGAAAAAAGAGACATAAAAAACACAGAGTTACTGGGCACTGTGCAAAAACCGGAGGGGCTAGACCCCCCCCAGGAACGCTCACAGCTCCCAAGGGACTGTTAAAAGTCCCAGGGCAAGGCTCTCCCCATCTCTAACAGACACGGAGGCCACTAAACCGGGGATTCGGGAACTCCCATTTGGTGAGGCGCCTGGTAAGATCGTTCCCAACTTACAGCAGGCAGAATCAGGGTCCACTTGGCCATAGATCGCTGTCCTATTGGGCTCCCCACACATCAGGTTGAACTTATACCCACTTAGAAAAAGTTGCGAGATAGTGGTAGCCTTAGCAAGGAACAAACAGGGGGGCTCAGCGGGTGGTCCGCAGCCGCTCGTTAAGCAGAGGGCAGGAGGTTCCGAGAGAGCGCAGGAAGCGGGGAACACAAAAGCAGGCGGGAGGGGCCAAATCCCGCACACTCACAATAGCGCAGCTGGGAAGCGAGCATGGCTGGCAGGGCGAAATCCCCACCAGTCCACGGCAGGTCATCTGGGGAGAGAGGCGTGGGTGGGACCAGGGGTCCGTGCACCCATGGCGGAGCTGCTGGGACGAGAGGTGCACTCAGGCAGCTGGAGGATCCGGGGCTTGGGGTACCCACGGGACCCGTGGCGGCGCAGACAGGAAGGAAATCAGGCACAGGGTCCAGCCCTGTGGCGAGAAGACTAGAGAGAAACCAGAAATCGGGACCATAGCTGTATCCAGTAAAATCCAGACATATCAGGTGTGGAGCCAGACCCTGTCAGCCTCCGGGACGACAAACAAAGCCCACAGAATCTGTGCCTGGGCAAACAGGCCCATACCATCAGAACCATTACAGGCTGATAACTCAGAGTGCAACATAGAGAAGTCTGAATTGGGAGCAGTGAAACAATCCTGGTCCATTACTCACAACCTGGGAATAGGCTGCACCAGATCACAGTGCCTCTGACCATTAAAATCACAGTGACCTTGAAATCCCCCTGTAAGCAACGACAGATAGCCAAGTAACTCGTCCCCTGCACCAAATCATCCACTGTGGTTCCAAGCACAGAAAACAGACAGCTTAATGCATCCAATGGCGAAAGGTCAAAAAAAAAAAATAGAAATCAAGGAATTATGACTCCAACAAAGCAGAACCACCCTAGCTCATCCAATTCGGATGACCACACACAAACAGAAATACATGAAAACATTGACAATTCTGCAGTATGGAAAGTGATAGAGTCCCTGCAAGAAGAACTTAAATCTATGAAGGAATTCAAAGAAACCACAATTCTACAAATCAAAACAAGGAACAACACCATTAAAGAGCTCCAAGCCAAGGTGACAGAGCTTGAACAAGAAAAGGAAAAAGCCATGAAAGATTTTCATACAAAAACAAGCAAGCTGGAGAAGGAAATGTACAAAACGAACAAAACCATACAAGATATGAAAATAGAAATAGAAACAATAAAGAAAACACAGTCAGAGTTAAAAGAGGAAGTGGAGAACCAAGGGAAGAGAACAGGAACTACGGATGTGAGTATCAACAATAGGATGCAAGAGATGGAAGACAGGATTTCAGGCATGGAAGATTCAGTGGAAGAAATCAGTACATCATCCAAAGAAAATGAGAAGTTAAAAAATCTCTCACCCACAACATCCAAGAAATCAAGGACTCATTGAAAAGACGGAACCTAAGAATTATAGGTATAGAGGAAAGAGAAGACTCCCGACTCCAAGGTCCAGGAAATATCAACAAAATCATAGAGGAAAACTTCCCAAACCTGAAAAAAGAGATGCCAACAAAAATCCAAGAGGCATACAGAACACCAAACAGATTAGACCAGAAAAGAAACTCCTCTCGCCACATAATAACTGAAACCCCAAATGTACAGAACAAAGAAAGAATATTAAAAGCTGTAAGAGAAAAAGGTCAAGTCACATACAATGGCAGACCCATCAGAATTACACCTGACTTCTCCCCAGAAACGATAAAAGCTAGAAGGGCCTGGTCAGATATACTACAAGTCCTAAGAGATCATAGATGCCCAGCCAGACTACTTTACCCAGCAAAACTCTCTATCAACATAGATGGAGAAAACAAGATATTCCATGACAAAATTAAATTTAAACAATATCTACCCACAAACCCAGCCCTACAGAAAATCCTAGAAGGAAAATCCCAACCCAGAGAAGAAAACTAAACCCAAGAAAACAAAGGGAATAGAAAACCCATCAGCAACTAAACCAAAAGAGGAACAGAACCACCGCCTATACCAAACTAATGGGAAATAACAACCCCAGGTCACTAATATCCATCAACATCAATGGACTCAACTCCCCAATAAAAAGACATAGGTTTACAGAGTGGATCCGCAACAAGACCCTTCCTTATGCTGTATACAAGAGACACATCTAACTACAAAAGATAGACACTGCCTCAGAGTAAAGGGCTGGTAAAAGGTTTTCCAAGCAAATGGACCCAGGAAGCAAGCTGGAGTAGCCATCCTAATATCAAACAAAACAGACTTCCAACTGAAGTTAATGAAGAAAGAAAAAGAAGGGCACTATATACTCATTAAAGGGAATATTCATCAAGAGGAAATTTCAATACTGAACATCTATGCCCCAAATACAAAGGCACCTACTTTCGTAAAAGAAACACTTCTAAAACTTAAAGCGCACGTCGATCACAACACATTAGTAGTGGGAGACTTCAACACCCCACTCACAACAAAGGACAGATCATCAAGACAGAAGACAAACAGAGAAATATTGAGTCTAACAGAGATCATGAAACAAATGGACCTAACAGATATCTACAGAACGTTTCACCCAAACACAAAGGAATACACCTTTTTCTCAGCACCCCACGGAACCTTTGCCAAAATCGACCACATAATTGGTCACAAAGATAGTCTCAGTAGGTACAAGAAAATTGAAATAACACCTTGTATCTTATCAGACCACCACGGAATAAAGCTGGTCTTCAACAGTAAAAGAATCAACAGAGAGCCTACACACACATGGAAATTGAACAGCTCCTTACTGGATGACCACTGGGTCAGGGAAGAAATAAGGAAGGAAATCAAAGACTTCTTAAAATCCAACGACAATGAAGACACAACATACCCAAACCTATGGGATACATTGAAAGCTGTGCTACGAGGAAAGTTCATAGCACTAAGTGCTTTCAAAAAGAAAATTGTGACAGCTCATATTAGTGAACTAACAGCTAAGCTGGGTGAATTGGAAAAAAAAGAAACAAACACTCCCAAGAAGAGCAGAAGACAGGAAATCATCAAACTTAGAGCTGAAATCAACAACTTAGAATCAAAAAGAACTATACAAAGAATCAATGAAACCAAGAGTTGGTTCTTTGAGAAAATCAACAAAATAGACAGACCCCTAGCCAAATTAACTAAAAGGCAAAGGGAAAGAACACAAATGAACAAAATCAGAAATGAAAAGGGAGAAATAACAACAGACATTGAGGAGATCCAGAAAATATTCGGACATTACTTTAAAAATCTATATTCCACTAAATTTGAAAACCTAAGTGAAATGGACAATTTCCTCGATAAATTCCACCTACCAAAACTAAATCAAAATCAGATTAACAGCTTAAACAGCCCAATAACACCTAAGGAAATAGAAACAGTCATTAATAATCTCCCAACCAAAAAAAGCCCAGGGCCAGACAGCTTTAGCATGGAATTCTACCGGACCTTCAAAGAGGAACTAACACCATTACTTTTCAAACTCTTCCACCACATAGAAACAGAAAGATCACTGTCAAACTCATTCTATGAGGCCACTGTCATTCTGATTCCTAAACCACACAAAGACCCAACAAAGAAAGAGAACTTCAGACCAATCTCCCTCATGAACATAGATGCAAAAATACTTAATAAAATACTAGCAAACCGAATTCAAGAACACATCAAAAGTATCATACACCATGATCAAGTAGGCTTCATCCCTGGAATGCAGGGATGGTTCAATATACGAAAGTCTATCAATGTAATTCACCACATAAACAAGATGAAAGAAAAAAACCACATGATAATCTCGCTAGACGCAGAAAAAGCATTTGACAAAATCCAACACCCCTTCATGCTAAAAGTTCTGGAGAGAACGGGCATACAAGGACCATACCTAGAAATAATAAAGGCAATATACAGCAAGCCAGTAGCCAACATCAAATTATTTGGAGAGAAGCTTGAAGCATTTCCTCTAAACACAGGGACAAGACAAGGATGTCCACTTTCACCATATCTCTTCAATATAGTACTTGAAGTCCTTGCTAGAGCTATAAGACAACTAAAGGAGATCAAAGGGATAAAAATTGGAAATGAAGAAGTCAAATTATCCCTATTCGCAGATGATATGTTAGTATACATAAGCGACCCCAAAAACTCCACCAAAGAACTCTTACAGCTGATAAACAACTTCAGCAAGGTGGCTGGATACAAAATTAACTCAAAAAAATCAGAAGCCCTTCTTTATACAACAAACAAATATACCGAAAAAGAAATAAGGGAAACAACCCCCTTCACAATAGCCAGAAACAACATAAAATACCTGGGAGTAACTCTAACCAAGCATGTAAAGGACCTATATAACAAGAACTTCAAGCCCCTGAAGAAAGAAATGGAAGAGGCCTTTAGAAGATGGAAAGATCTCCCATGCTCATGGATAGGTGAGATCAACATAATAAAAATGGCTATCCTACCAAAAGCAATATATAGATTTAATGCAATTCCTATCAAAATACCAACACAATTCTTTATAGACCTGGAAAAAGCTATACTCAAGTTCATATGGAACAACAAAAAGCCCGGAATAGCTAAATCAATCTTGTCCAATGAAAAAACATCTGGAGGTATCACCATCCCAGATTTCAAGCTGTACTACAGAGCAGCAGAAATAAAAACAGCATGGTACTGGTATAGAAACAGACCAGTGGATCAATGGAATCGTATTGAAGACCCAAACATGGATCCACACACCTATGGCCAACTAATCTTTGACAAAGAAGCCAAAAACGCACAATGGAAGAAGGACAGCATCTTCAACAAATGGTGCTGGTCCAACTGGATGTCCACTTGCAAAAGAATGAAATTAGACCCATACCTATCACCTTGTACAAAACTTAATTCCAAGTGGATCAAAGACCTTAACATAAGGCCAGCCACACTAAAGATACTAGAAGAAAAAGTAGGAGAAACCCTCGAACTCATTGGCACAGGTGACAACTTCCTGAACAGAACACCAACAGCTCAGGACCTGAGATCAACAATCAATAAATGGGACCTCATGAAACTGAAAAGTTTCTGTAAAGCAAAGGATACTGTCATTCGAACAAAACGGCAACCAACAGACTGGGAGAAAATCTTCACCAACCCCACATCTGATAGAGGGCTATTATCTTAAATCTACACAGAACTCAAGAAACTAAATGCCAAGAAACCAAATAATTCAATCAAAAAATGGGAGATGGAGCTAAATAGAGAATTCACAAAGGAGGAATCCCTAAGGGCTGAGAGACACCTGAAGAAATGTTCAACATCCTTAATCATCAGAGAAATGCAACTCAAGACGACCCTGAGATTCCACCTAACACCTGTTAGAATGGCTAAATTAAAGAGCTCAAATGATAGCACATCCTGGCGAGGGTGTGGAGAAAGGGGTACCCTACTCCATTGCTGGTGGGAGTGCAGGCTTGTGCAACCACTATGGAGATCTGTCTGGCGATATCTTAGAAATCTAGGAATAACCTTGCCTCAAGACCCAGCCATACCACTTCTGGGTATACACCCAAAGGACCTCTCATGGAGACATAGGGAAGTCTCTTCATCTATGTTCATAGCAGCCTTATTTGTAATAGCTAGAAATTGTAAACAACCCAGATGTCCCTCAACTGAAGAATGGATTAAAAAATTGTGGTACATCTATACAATGGAATATTACTCAGCTATCAGAAACAATGAAATCATGCAATTTGCAACCAAATGGATGGATCTAGACGAGCTCATCCTGAGTGAGCTAACCCAGTCTCAGAAGGATGCACATGGCATCTATTCACTTATAGTAGGATTTTAACTATATCGTACAGGATATCTGTACTACAACCAACACATCAAAAGGAACAAGGACATAATTTTTTTTTATCTTTTTCTTTTTCCTTCTTTTTTTCTTTTTTTCTCTTTCCTTTTCCCTTCTCTTTTCCTCTCTTTTTTTGTTGATATTCTTTGTTTTTGTGGGTTTGTGTGTTTGTTGGTCTTTTTTTTTAGTATTCCCCCAGTAGCAATGAGACACCATTCGCTGGCAGTACTGCCTCGTAGGCCCACGGTGAATGAAGAGGCTCTTGGCCCTCATATGACTCTTGATCTGTGGTGAGAGACTGTTAGGCAGGGACACTCCACCCCAGAGGAACAAGACGGAAGGGTCAGGGGGTAGAGCATGGGAGGGTGGGGATAGGAAGTGGGAAAAGAGGACAATATGATAAGGATGTAACCTGAAGCAACAAACAAATTTATCAACTAAAAAAAAAAAAAAGAAAAAAAAAGGGCAGGGCTGAAACACTGTGAATGTGTGAATGGAACGGAGGATACAGACATTCGGCCTGGATTTGCAGACCTCCAGGTGTAGAGAAGACGTGGAGCTAAGGTAAAATACAAGAGAATTGTGGTGTTGGCCCATGCCTTTGACTTCAGCGGAGACGGCAGGGGGGGGGTGCACCTTAGAGTTGGGGTCTTATGTACTCTGGAGTCATACGGAGCGGGGTGGTGAGGGTGCATACTCTTGGTCCCACCATCCAAGAAGAGTACACCCTTGATCCCAGCTCCCAACACACTGGAGACAGAAACAGGCAGATACCGGAGCTCAGGGTCAGCCTGATTCAGGGCAAACTCTAAATAGAGAAAGACTTCGATCCAGGAGTGGTGGAACACATCTTTGATCCCTTCAGATGAGAAACACAGGTCCCTGTTCCCAATAATGAGAATTCAGAGACATACACATGGGATTTGGAGGGACCTAGGTTTGGAGGCTACTTACAAAAGGCCTTCTCGATGCAGGCAGATTGTCCTTTGGGATCTCAAAATATATACACTAGAGCTGGTTTAGCTCCAAGGTGACAGAAGGATTTCTTCTTTAACCCGGATTGAAAGATAACGCTTTGTATGTTGTCAGAAGGCCAAATTTGCTTCAGGAGAAGTACTACCTAGCCTCCCCCATCCCCCCCCCCCCCAAAAAAAAAAAGAGGGCAATTGTCCTAGGGTTGGGATTGGGGCAGGGCTCTGTTCTTATCGTTCCAGGAGAATCGAAGTGTCCATTAGGGGAGCCTGGGGACGGCGGACAGCGGAATCCTCAGCAGAGAGCAGAATCAGGCACCAAGGAGGATGAGTGACCCAGTTGATTCTGCCTGGCAGATTTCCTCAATAGCTGTCTCCATCGGGGGCCTGCAACCACCATAGCAATCCAATGTCACTGGGACCGTTCAGCTCTACACAATGCCCCGGCCGGAACCTCAGTGAAGCCTGCAAGATCAGCTTCTGCCTACAAACCCTGTCATCTAAACAGCTGAGAACAGAAGGACTGAACATAAAAGGATTGTACTAACATTTTTAATAATTTTTCCCATTTGGGTTGGGGCCCCAAACAGGTCTACTACGACCCAAATCAGCAGGAAGTCACTTTAAGAGAGCTACGTCCCATGCCCATAGGGTGGGGAGGGTGTTTCTCCGCCCTTCTTTTTGGTTATTTGAAGGTTAACTGAAAACTCTGTTATGTAGGGGAAGAGACTACAAGCTGATAAATGATCCTGTCTTAATGGGTTTTGGAGGTTAGCCCCAGGGAATTCCTACTTTTCCTTTTCTGTATCCTTCTTCCTCTCCTATGTAGGAGTGCATGGGCTTGAGAAAAATGAGATATAGACATAGCACAGGAAGGTCCAAGAAGAAGGGGCAGATTATTGAATATGCCCTTATACCTCTGTATATTGATACAAAATTAGTAGGTTATTTGGCTAAAGTGGTATTGACCATTGTTTATTGTGCAAAAATAAGATTGTATTGGATTACATCGGTATTGATCTTTGTATATTGATACAAAATTAAGATTATAGTTGGCCACAATGGTATTGACCCTTGCATATGGACGTAATATTAAGATTATATTGGGCTACATAGGCATTGATCTTTGTATATTGATACATAATTAAGAGTATATTTAACCACAATTGAATAGATCTTTGTATATTGATACAAATTTAAAGGTAACGCTTCCTAATGGTATCATACCTAGAGATACTTAATAATAAAATGTGAAGCTCTGACCTCTTGATACCAACCGTCTAAAACGGTCTAGGATAGTTAAAACAATCTCCTAGTCATGCAAACATGTCTCTTTGTTAGCTAATATGACAGTCTTTCACAGATATTCTCTAAACTACCCAGTAATCAAGTTGCTAAGAGACAAGCAACATTTGCTTATCTAAATACAAGAGATGGTTAGGGCATCTTCAAAAACCCCTAGAGATCTGCAGAATATGGCATTCAAAGATGTTATCTTAAATCAAGATTTTTTTTTTTGATATCGAGACATATCAGCGCCTGACAGCACCCCCTATTCTACTCCAAGTAGAAGATAAGCATTGAAGAACCTCCACTGTAAGATGGTTGAATTAGTGGCAAGCCTTTCTCTTGGCATGAGAAAACCCCTTGCACCAACTGCAGACAGACTGCTGTCCAAAAAGGACAAAACTTGGTAGCAGGGAAGTCGACAGCCTAACTCTGCCAAGACAGGGTAGGTAAGTCCTTCATAATCCCTGCTCTACAACAAATGTCTGTCAGAGAAAGAGGACCCAAAGCCTGAAGATTGATGCTGGAATGTATGGAGAGAAAATGGGAACTGTCCAGGCAGTTATTGGTATGTTCTTTCTTAGTTTTGGAAGCTGCAGGCTCTGCACTTCCTATATAAGCAAATATATTTATCCCTCTCAGGTCTCTGAGGTGGTTGAAGAATAGACAGATAGAATCTTATAGTTAAATTTTGAACTGTTTAGGAATCAAGAGGGTGTTATAGATCTAAGAAGATACTCTTAAAAGTGTGTTGCAAGATACTAAGAATGTTGAGTGACATATAGACCTTTAAACTCATGGAGTTGGGTAGATAGTAGAATGTTAAAGTCAGGGGCCAAATAGGTATAAACTGAACATTGGGAAGGTATACTGGGCCAATTTACTCTCATAAATGTGGCATATTTATATCTATTGTTTTGTATAATACTTACTGTTATAAGAGAAGGAACCAGCTGTTGGACTGAAAGGGGAAACCTCTGGAGGGAAGAGGGTGGAAGGGCGGGTTAGGAAGGGGGAATAGGGAGGGGTTTGGTACTGAGATGTAACTTGAAGAAAAAAAAAAATAAAGTATTTAAAAAAAAATAAATATGCCACATTTATGAGAGTTAAATGGCCCAGTATACCTTCCCAATGTCCAGTTTATACATATTTGGCCCCTGACTTTAACATTCTACCATCTAACCATCTCCATGAGTTTAAAGGTCTATATCTGACTCAACATTCATACTAATTTGGAACACACTTTTAAGAGTATCTTCTTAGATCTATAACACCCTCTTGATTCCTAAACAACTCAAAATTTAACTATGAGACTCTAGCTGTCTATTCTTCAACTACCTCAGAGACCTGAGAGGGATAAACATATCTGATTATATAGGAAGTGCAGGGCCTGCAGCTTCCAAAACTAAGAAATGACATACCAGTGACTGCCTGGACAGTTCCCATTTTCTCTCCATACATTCCTGCATCAGTCTTCAGCCTTTGGGTCCTGTTTCTCTGACAGACATTTGTTGTAGAGCAGGGATTATGAAGGACTTACCTACCCTGTCTTGGCAGAGCTAGGCTGTCAACTTCCCTGCTACCAAGTTTTGTCCTTTTTGGACAGCAGTCTGTCTGCAGTTGGAGCAAGGGGTTTTTTCATGCCTAGAGATAGGCTTGCCACTAATTCAACCATCTCACACTGGAGATTCTTCGATGCTTATCTTCTACTTGGAGTAGAATAGGGGGTGCTGTCAGGAGCTGATATGTCTCGATATCAAAAAAAGAAGAAAATCTTAATTTAAGATAACAGCTTTGAATGCCATATTCTGCAGATCTCTTGGGGTTTTTGAAGATGCCCTATCCATCTCTTATATTTAGATAAGCAAATGTTGCTTGTCTCTTAACAACTTGATTACTGAGTAGTTTAGAGAATATCTGTGATAGACTGTCATAGTAGCTAACAAAGTGACATGTTTGCATGACTAGGAGTTTGTTTTACTTAACTATCCTAGACAGTTTTAGACGGTTGGTATCAAGAGGCCAGAGCCTCACATTTTATTTTTAAGTATCTCTAGGTACGATACCATTAGGAAGCGTTACCTTTAATTTTGTATCAATATACAAAGATCTATTCAATTGTGGTTAAATATACTCTTAATTATGTATCAGTATACAAAACTATGCAATTTTCTATTTTTTCTTCTGTGTTTTCAATGTATAGATTAACAGATGAAATTCATGTTTCAATTCACTATCTATAAGGCGGTATTTCTCCTGTTCAAATTTGTATTTGGTGCATGATAAGAACTTCCAAATATTAATAGACTAACCATTTATACTAGTTGTTAGTTATATTACCAGATGCTTGTCTTTTTTTTTGCTATTGCAAAGAAAAATTGTTGCCCTCATTCTGTCCATGTTTTGCTGAATCCCTAATTATACTGATTTTGAAAAGAGTAGAGTTTAGTATAGTAAGTATTCCATGAATCAAAAAAATTTAAAGCAAATATTGCAACAAAAATTACAAGCACCTTAAACTCAGAATTTAATTTATCAATTAATCTATTTTTTCATTTGATTTATTTTAATTATATAACATATGTATTTGGAATATTGATGATATACTACTTTTCATGAAAAACCCTCATTTGTTTTCTATTGTTCTTATTAAACAATGACAAAATAAAGATAGAAAGTAAAAGGTTTATTTTATCATATCACTGACAGTCTATTCTGAAGAAAAGTGAGGATAGAAATCAAATCAGAGATCTGGAGGTTCAAATTGAAGCAATGCTCATTGTAGGACCCACTTGCTTGTTTGTTTTTCATTGTGGCTTAGTAAACCTGCTTCTTTTTAAACCAAGGCCTACATCTCAGCAGTGGCATCATCTCTACAGAGCTGGACCTTTCACAGAAATCCCCATAGATTTGCTTACAGGGTATTCTGATATAAGCATATTCTCAGTTGATGACTAAAATTAATGTTTATTGAGAAAATTAACCAGCACAATTGCCCTTTGTCAGCTTAACACATTAACACATCACTGTTAAATCATAGTCTTTCATTTCTTATTTATTCCCAAGCACTTATTATAATATCACAATATAAAACAATATAATTGTAAAAGTCCCACAGGATCTAAAAAATTTAAAACTTTAAAAATTCAAAATATACAGTCTCTTAAAAGTTCAAAGTCTCTCAACTGTCAACTCCTGCAATATAAAAATAGATTACCTGAATTTAATTTAAGAAAAGAAAGAATCAGGGACTGTTTTTCAATAAGAAAATAAAAATTAAAAAATAAATAACAAGTGCCTAATGATATTATAAGGTTATTGTCTAGGTTCAATGAAACAAATCAATGTAATATAATTAAAAATTTGCTCTCTCATGTTGCTTTCTGAGTAAGAGAATATAATGATTAATATCGTCTAAAAATATTTTGCCTATGTTCTTAAAGTAATGATTAAAAAATCTCCCAAGATGAACCACTAAAAAAGCCTAGAATTTTATATTTTATTACATTCTGTATTTTATTATGTATTACTTCAATTAAGGGTTGGTGATATCTGCCTCAGTGGACAGCTACCACTAAAAATCTTTTTGGCTGCACCAGATGTTATGTTCCATTCTTGCAAGTTAGCACTAGGGAGACTAAGGCAATAATATTCTTTGAGTTTAGGGCCACTGATAATGCAATGTAAACATTTTTATATAAAAAAAGAAAAAAGGAAAAAGTTCTTCTGTATTCTTTATGGCATCAAGTAGAAATGGTACATGTTTAGAAACCTGCTTCATTTTGTACTCATGCATACACCAACATCTCTTTAAAATTATACAACATGGGGTTGATTCTGGGAAAATAGCAGTGTTACTAAACTGCTGGCCTTGAATGAGAAATAGCTTCTGATTTCATAATAAGCACTGGAGACACAGAGTAGCCAATCAAATATAAGTACTTATCCTATAATTTATATATTCTGATTTATTTTGTTTATAAAATCTAAATCACATTAAAAATTTACAATTACCAAATAAATCTCATTTTTCTGTGTAATGAGTTTTGTATCTATTATATAATACCTAGTTTCTGATTTGGAATCTATAATATGTAAATACTGTGACATACTTGTTATCCATAAGGAGATTAAAAATATAAAATTCAAAAGAGACAAATTTAAAAGTTTGATATTATATGGAAAATGAAAGATTTTAAAGTTATTTGTAAAAGTAAATCTTATTTGCCAGATGTAATTGTCATCTCCAAGTCTTACTGCTGAATATCCTAGCACTTTCTGAATTCTCACTGGCTGGTTCTGTTCAGCTGTTCTGGCCCAAATTCATCTCCAAGCTGAATGATTCAATTTGGCTTCTCTTGGCTTCTCACTCGAGTGCTCTACTTGGAAAACTGCCCCTGAACTCCATGAAGTGAACTGTACCAAACTGAGTGAGATCAGTTGAATTCAGCTGCACTCTACTGAACTCCACTGAACTGTCTGTATTGTACTACACAGTACTATACTGTACTGTCTTCTCTACTGAACTCTCTACTGTATTGTTCTCTATTGTACCGTACTCTGCTGGCTCAGCTCCACTGTACTGCTCTTCAGTAGCTTCTATTTCCTGTCGGCTCTCTTGATAGCTGGGCATATCCTTTCCTCAACTCATTCTGTTAAGTCTTTCTTTCATTTGACACTTTGTCCTTCCATTAGACATCACTTTCAAACATGGGTGGTTCCTTCTACAAACTAACTTTAGCTTCATTGTTTACGAATAAATGTATGAACTAAGAGGGTGTCTGTATTCCAACCTGGGGGATTACAGGTATGTCCATTCAGTAATATCAGACATACCTGGAAGGTTGTGGATGTGATCCCTTGCCAATAGAGTTGAGTTTAGTACAGTATGCTACAGTACAGGCAAGTTTGGTGCAATTAAGTTGAGTTCAGTTGAATTCATTCATTTCAGTGAAGTTCAGTTTGTGGAGTTCAGGAGCAGTTTTTCCAAGCAGAGCACTCCAGTGAGAAGCCAAGAGAACCCAGATTGAATCAGTCATCTTGGAAAAGAGCTTGGTCCAGAACAGCCAAGTTGAACCAGCCAGTGAGAGTTCAAAAAGAGCAATAAAAAGTAAGCTTATTCACCAATAAACCTCTAAGAAAATAATTATATCTGACAAATATTTGAAAATATTTTTTATTCTGTTAACTTAGAAATGATTAACTTACTAACAAACAAACTCGTAAAATGTAACATTTTTATACAAAATAAAAGTACTTTGGGAATGGTATTGATTCTCTATTAAAAATAATTTTATTCTTTTGTCCTCACAACATTCAGAATTATTAGATAAAAAATTTCTGCTATTTTCTGTGTGAATAACTGCAGCAGGTGTTGTTGTCTCACTATGTAGGCAAAAGCAAATCAAATAATTTGGATATGGATATGGATTTGACCTCCCTTTATAAGCTTATATTTTATCTGAAGTTTTCACCTCACCAGGCCTCTTACAGAAAAAAAAAAAACTAATGTTCCAGTTTTTATATAATCTAAATGTTCATACACACAGTGATTCTGTTTGAAGTAACAGATGTCAAACACTAAGTAAGCTGACATATATTTTGCACCAAAGAAAAAAAGTAATGTGGTTTTGTTTTGTCAGTTTTACCTAACTAGATATAGTTGGAAAGAAGGAATCCCAAATGAAGAACTGATTCCATCAGATTGGACTTTGGGTGTATTGGTGGAATGTTTTCTTGACTGCTAATTGATATGGGATGGTCCAGTGTGGACAATGCCATTTAAGGTCGGTCCGGTTCCTACAAAAAAAAAAAATTAGAGAAGAAGCTCATTGAAAGTGAGCCAGAATGCAGCATTCATCCTTGGTTTCTGCTTGATATTTTTTATATTGAAAATAGATTTTTTCATATAATATGTTCCATTTACAGTTTCTCTTCTGTCTATTCTTTTCAGTTCCCCCCCCCCCAATACCTCTACCATTGACATCTACTCCCTTTCTTCTTCCATTAAGAAACAAAATGGCTCCTAAGGGATAATAGTAAAATGAAATAAAATAAAATAAAATAAACCATGCCTGTAAAGGAAAAAAAGAAGCAACAAGAGAAAGGGCCCAAGAAGCCACACAAAACCCAGATACACACACAGAAAAAACTTGTTTGTATACTAGGAAGCCCATAAAAACACAAAACCACAAAACCACAAGCCACAAAGTATCTTTAGGGGGAAAAAAGTGTGTGTGTATGTGAGAGAGAGAGAGAGAGAGAAAGAGAGAGACAGAGAGAGAGACAGAGAGAGATGTAGAGAGGGACAGAGGGATGGGGGAAGAGCTCTAATGTGACATTATGACAAGGAACTGTTAAATATATAATTCAGTTAACTTTCTGTTGGCCATCTACTGTTAGGCATGCAGCCTACACTTAGGGTGGGTTGTGTTTCCAGTGAGGCTCCCTTGGAGGAAACTAAATTTTCAATTGCAAGTGATTACCAATTGGAGATAGCTTTGGGTTAAAAATGGGGCATATGTCCTCTTCTACATTCAGCTGTAAGATTTCATTGGTTTCTATTGATTCTTGTCTCAATTTTCCTGTTTGAGTTCCAGTTCTGACTACCCTCATGATGACTGTGGCATGATAAAGTAAAGTACCATTAGTCCCTCTGGTGGTTTGAATCAGAATGTAGCCCCTAAGCTCATTGATTTGTGTTGAAGGGGGCTAATAGCATTGCTTCTGATAGAATGATTTCAATGCTGAGATCTGGTTACTGCCTTTTCTGAGACATTCTCTTGATTGGTTAATAAAAGTCGCTGATAGTCAATTAGCTAGAAAGAAAGAGTATAGGAAGGTGGGACTTCCTGAAACAGAAAAGGAACTCTGAGTTTTATATAGAGGAATCTCTCTTTCTGCCAGGAGACATGGAAGCAGATCCAAGTGTTTGAGAACTCTGGAAGGTAATAACAGGCTACCCAAGGATCCAGTTGTATAACTCTCAGCTATTTTTCCATCATCATGTCTGCCTGCATATGACCATGCTTCCCATTATGATGCTAATGGACTAAACCTCTGAAACTATAAGCAAGTCACAGATAAATGCTTTCTTTTATAAGTTCTGCCGTGGTCATGGAATCTCTATACAACTATAGAATGTTAAGGCAGTCTACTAAATTGGTCTCCTCCATATTTTATCATAACTACAGAAAGGAAACAAGGAGACATGTATACATTTAGTTTAAAAATAATTTGAGGTATGAGATATTTAGACCTCTGTTGAGTATTTTATTTGTGATGTGTCCATAGTTATCTATGTGTGTATTCTTGCAAATAAAAGAAAGGAGGAATGAATAAATAAATTAATAAGGTAACAGTGTAACAGACTGTGAAGCAGAAACTGACAGTTCTTACAGAACAGATTTTATAGCTACCCTCTGAAATGGAACCCATGTTCCCTTTAATATATGTGGAAGAGTTGATCAGAGCAGCAGTTCAAATATATCAAATGCATAAAAAAAATTTTCAGTCAGTTTTTGGCTTATGTAACTAATTTATCCTTTTTTTCCCAAGACCTTTGTCAAATATCTTATTTCTCAGTTGTAGGTGCCTAGTGGTTTTCATTTCAGCAAAACATGTGAGAAGCAAGAGCAAATAAACTGTGTAAAGCTTTGTGTTTGCATAGTAAGATGTTAATCAAATTTTCTTTATTTTTAGGGAACAGTATTCACACATTGAAATAATGATTGGAAAGTTTCATTCGTCTCTCAATAAAATATTAAATGCTTCCTTAGCTTATAATAAATGGGCAATGAACTGTCAATCATTTGAGTTAACTTCTCCCTCATTAAACACCAAGCCTATATTCTTCTCCTTCAGAAGTTATAATATTTTATATCATACCATGATATATATTTAAATACTTGGTCACCAGGGAATGGCACAATTTTAAAGGATTTAAAGTTATGACCATATATATGTATATATATGTATATATAAAATCACAGATATATACTATATTGCCCTTACCCACTAAGTTCTTCCAACTGCTTTATACTCCAAACTCTCAAATTGATAACCTATTCTTTGATAATTATTATTGCATATGGTTATATTCATTTTCATTATTTCTATGTATATGGTTTCAAGACTGACTCTGTTATGTTAGAAAACCCAAAACATACTCTGGGCCTCAGCTCTGGGATAGGCTGTCTCTGTAGATGCTTAGTCATTAGTTACTGCTAGTTTCTTGCCCAGAAATTATATCCTATGAGATAATTTCCCCTTGACATTAGCATCTTGATTGATATTGCCATTGTTCCTATCTGTTTTTATGCAGCTATTTTATTAAAAACAGCATACATTTTAACAACGTGCCTGTTACCTTTTTACCCCCTCATCTTATGACCTATTCCCTGAGCCATAGATTCAGGAGCTATAAAATAGATGTACCTACTGGGACTCAACACTCCTCAATCTGTCTATCTCTATAATGTGCAAAATTGTGTTTCTCTGTGATGGTCTCCATTTGCTTCTAATTTTTTTTTTTTTTTTGATGAGGGGAGACAGCTAGACTTATCTCTTTTAGAATGAAGTTAGGAATTATGCTGCTCTAGTGAAGTTGCTGTCATTGTTTCCAGTCTAAGATCCATAATCTCACTAGCCCTAGGCAACTGGCTAAATGTATAGTACCAGACCTGCTTTCCTTCCTGTTGAATGAGCTTTCACCCTTATCAAACAAATTTCTTTGTGACCAACATATGAATTACCATCTACCTTTAAGAATATCTTGTCGTTCTAATCATTCATAGGGATCTCAGCTGGATAGGATTATTAATTGCCTCCTTCCCTTAAATACTTAAGTGGTTTATTTATTTATTTATTTATTTATTTTCCTTTATTTTTTATTTCTTCAAGTTACATCTCAATCGCAGTCCCCTCCCTATTCCCCCTCCAGTCCCACCCTCCCACCCTCAACCCCCCATCCTCTTCCCTTTTGTTTTTTCTTTTAAGTTTAAGGTATATCTTAATTCCCCCTACAGTTTCCCCTTTCAGTCCAACAAATGGCTCTTTCTCTTATAATAACAAATACAATACAGTACAACAGAGGTGATTAGGCCACAGTTATGAGGGTTATATGGCTTAACATACATTCCCAATGATCAGTCCATATGTATTTGGTAATTGACTTTAACATTCTACTATCTAAACCTCTCCATGAGTTTAAAGGTCTATATCTGACTCAACATTCATACTAACTTGCAACACAATTTTAAAAGTATCTTCTTAGAACTATAACACTCTCTTGACTCCTAAACAACTCAAAATTAAATTATGAGACTCTAGCTATCTGTTCTTCAACCACCTCAGAGACCTGAGAGGGATAAATAGATCTGATTTTATAGGAAGTACAGGGCCTGCAGCTTCCCAAACTAAGAAATGGCATACCTGTGGCTGCCTGGACAGTTCCCATTTTCTCTCCATACATTACAGCATCGATCTTCAGTCATTTGGCCCCGTTTCTCTGACAGACTTTGATTGTAGAGCAGGGGTTATGAAGGACTTACCTACCCTGTCTTGGCAGAGCTAGGCTGTCGACTTACCTGCTTCCAGGTTTTGTCCTTTTTGGACAGCATTCTGTCTACAGTTGAGGCAAGGGGCTTTTCCTACCAAGAGATAGGCTTGCGACTAATTCAATCATCTCCCACTGGAGATTCTTCGATGCTCATCTTCTACTTGGAGGAGAATAGGGGGTGCTGTCAGAGGTTGATGTGTCTTGATATAAAAAAATCTAAAGTTACGAAAACATCTTTGAATGCCATATTCTGCCACTTCCATCTATTCACTTATAGTAGGATTTTAGCTATATGGAAGTGTTTTTTTTTTTTTCCTCATGGAAAATAGATAACAGGAAGGTGATTTTCAGGTTAGATGAGACTCAAATAATCCAAATCCTGTGTTGTAAGCATTATGTGTCTTCAGCAATGGGAATTTACATTTAACTTCTGAGAGGTTACCAAGAGCAGCAGCCATAGTCTATATTATTTTGGGAGTTCTTTGAACTGACCTAACCAACAATTCCTAAGGAGGATTTTTTCCCCTGGTAGTAGGGTTTTTGCTAGTCTATGGTTCATGACTGTGATTCATTATTATAAGTCTGTGGTTCATTATTGTTAGTTCTGAAGCAGGATATGGAAACCTAATGATACTCACCTTTCCATTATAGTTTATATAGTACATGGAAGTGAATGTCTTCATGTGTTTGCAAACCCAAATAAACACAGATTTTAAGGTGGGGGATGTGAGTTATCTGATTACTTTCCCTTAGTTAACTCAACTGAGAATTTAAATCACACTGATGTGCAACTGTATATGTATGTGAGTTATACATAAAACAGAATCTGAGATATATTTTCTAATTAGACAGGCTACCAGAGGAGTCTAAGTGGGTACTCAAGGATTATAAATCATGCTGCAGACTTGGGAGTGCATGTCTTTAAATCTCTTGAGTTATCTTACTCCACACAAATGTAAATTATCACTGTATTCTTTTTTCTAGTTAGGGTAATAATATGATAATTTATGTTATTATTAGAATTTCTAAGAGAATATGTTATAGTTCCAAATTTTAAAAATCCATAATGCTCTGTTAATACATGAATAGTTTAAGTGTTCTGAGTTAAACTTTTTCAGAAATATAAAGAATGAAAGCATTCCAAGGAGTCACTGCTTCATACTACATTGATACTTTTAGACTCAGAGGAAAATGAATAAATATGTAGATTTAATTGTCCTGAAATAATCTCTGTTTTAAAATATTTATTTGTCAGTCAGAGTCATGGATAGGAAGTACATATCCTGGGCATGTATGGGAATGGAAATTGCCTAGCATGGATTTGCTTTTATTTGTGTGTATCTGTCCAGGTTGGTCCCTATGTGATCTTAGAAACATAAATTTCATTCATCATCAACATATGAGTGACCTCATCTCACCATTCTTTAACATTTCTTCATTAATGATAGCATCTGTAGACCTTAGAGCAATATCAACAATTTTTTGGAAACAAAATTGCTTTTGTTTTTATCCATATTTTGTAAAAGGAAATGATTATTCCCAACAGCTGATTGTCCAGTTCTTACAACTTCTAGGGGCCATGGGAATTTTTGGCACTTAAAAGCATTTCAGAAATTTCAGCACTTCGTTGGTTCTATGATTTATGGCAGCTGAGTAGAACACTGCAATTAAGAGAAATGAATTATTATTTCTGTTCTTGTCTGTAAAGAAGAAATAGACAACTCATTCTGGGTTCATCGCTGCATTATATGTCACTACATCTGCCTACCTTTTACTCAAAAGTGCTCTGGAATAAACCATAAAACTATTGAATGTCTCATAGATACTGAAATGTATCATAAATATGGCAATATATTAAAAAAGCTTTCATTGAAAGTATATTTTAAGCAAGTGAAATGTAGTCACAATTTATCAAAATAAAATATATTCTACTAACACAATACATCAGTATTTCTTGATATGAGGTTTTGTTCTGATGCCAAAATTGGCCTCAAACTTCTTTATCCTTTATCCTCTGAAGTATCAGAGAATATATGTACTAGTGTGCTTTGATCATAAAAATATTTTGGTACATTTAATTTATTATTATGTATATGTGCCATATATGTTGTTTTGTATTTGTACATAATGACTGTGGCTGCATAAACCTGTGTGCACATAAAGTCTGTGTAGAGAGGAAGCACTCGTTGCTTGCTGTATCTTACTTGTTGAGACCAGGACTTTCAATAAGTCTTGAGCTCACTTTTTTCTCTAGTTTAGCTGACCAATGGACTTTAGTCATCTACATATTTCTGCCCACTAGCTCACTGATTTTTTTTTTTAATTTAAGAATTTGTGTTTGTGTGTATTTTACATTCCAGTCTCTATCCCCCTCCTTTAACATGGATCTCTGTACTCAGGTTGTCATACTGAGATCAGCCACTTAGTGAAATGAGTTATCTTAGCATCTACTCACTGTATTTTGCTTAAGTTATTTATACTGTTACCTGTTTATTAAAAAATCAATTTCTTTCTCCTTTGCTATCCTCTGTTCTGTAGGGGCTGATAGGTTAATATAAGTTAGATTTAGTGAATA